>JBBYHO010000001.1:13752612-13777398 GCA_038382025.1 Adansonia gregorii | reverse complement strand
AATAGCTAAGCTGAAATTGGTTTTCTCCTAACTTGTCTTTGTCATGTGATCTACACTTCTTCCTTGAGTAGACACGTATGGGTGTTGTATTAGTACTTTCTCCCTGAAAATGCGACTTGTCCTTAAGGCGAAAAGATGGAAATTGCCCTGCTAGAAGATCATAATTTTCCCAGCTTGATTCTTCTAAAGGTCGTCCTTCCCATTCAATAAGCTGCTCCAAGGTAGGCACTCCAGCTTCTTTAATCCAACGATGTGAAAGAACCTTGGCAGGAGAAAGGATAATTTCCCAATCAGGTGTAATGGGTAAGGGAGCCAGTGGGGAAGGCGGTGTTTGTCCCATTGCTGGCCGTAAGAGGGACACATGGAAGATGGGATGTATTCTTGAAGTCTCAGGAAGTTCCAACTCATAAGCCATTGGGCCCACCTGTCGAATGACTTTGTAAGGACCAAAGAATCTTGGAGAAAGTTTTTCATACCTCTTTTTGGCAAGTGATTTTTGGCGGTAAGGTTGGAGTCTAAAAAAAAAAAAAACAGAATCACCTTCATTGAAGCTAAGTTCACGCCTCTTAGAACCTGCCTGGGCCTTCATACGAGATTGCACCTGCAGTAGGTTTGCTTTAAAAATCTTCAGCATATCATCACGAAGGATAAGTTGTTTCTCAAGGTCTGCCAGCATCGTTTCACCTGGGACCAAAGGGTGGAGCGGCGGAGGATCTCTTCCATAAACGATATTAAAAGGAGTAGTGCCTGTAGAGTTGTGGAAACCTGTGTTGAATGAATATTCTGCCCAGGGAAAAAAAGTACTCCATTTAGTGGGCTGTTCATGAGCAAAACATCGCAGATATGCCTCTAAACATCGGTTGACGACTTCGGTTTGTACGTCCGTCTGCGGATGGTAACTAGTGCCCATAAGCAAGCTAGTTCTGCTTAATTTGAAGAACTCTTGCCAGAAATTGCTGAGGAATATGATGTCACGATAAAAAAGGATGGATCTCGGGATGCCATGAAAACGAACTATTTCCCTACAAAAATTCTCAACAACTATTTTAGCAGTAAATAGGTGAGCCAAAGGAATAAGATGAGCATATTTAAGATTGTGTCGAAACAACTTGATTTGGGAAGACCTACAATAAAGTCGAGGGAGATGTCTTCCCAAACTCTTTCTGGTATCGGTAAAGGTTGTAAAAGACCAGCGAGTGCCAATGCCTGGTACTTGTTTTGTTGACATTGTAAGCAATTTTGAACATAGCGTTGTACATCCTACTTCAAACTTTGCCAAAAGAAATTGGCAAAAAGGCGCTTGAGAGTCTTTAAGTAACCACCATGACCCGCAGAAAAAGTGTTGTGAGATTCGAAAAGAAGTTTCTGCTTTAATGTTTCATTGTCAGGAATCACCAATCGATTTTTATAATAAAGTTTCTGACCTGCCACAGAAAATTTTGGGTGTGAAGTGGGTTCAGTTGTAATGGACTGTATAAGTTCCCGCGTGTAAGGGTCCACTTGGAGGGCCTCTTGTAAATCCAACAAATCAAGGTTGACGGGCAGAGCCAATGTTAGAAAATCTGCATGTTGAGGTCGGCAAGATAAGGCATTTGCTCTTTTGTTTTCTTTGCCTGCTATATAAATGATGGAGAAGTCAAAAGGCAACAACTTCATTAGCAATCTCTGCTGCTCAGCGGTGGTGATCCACTGTTCGAGTAAAAATTTAAGGCTGAAATGGTCTGTTTTAATGAAAAAATGCCTTCCGAGGAGGTAGTGCTTCCATTTTTGCAAAGCTAACACAAGGGCAAGTAATTTCCTATCGTAAGCAGATTTAAGTTAATTAGAAAAGAAAAGCCCTTACTAAAATATGCCACAGGATGCTCTGCTTGTAAAAGTATTGCGCCAATGCCCTCAGATGAAGCATCACATTCCACCGTGAACGGCTAAGAGAAATCAGGTAGGCGTAACATCGGTACTGAAATTGAGGCATGCTTGAGATTCTGGAAAGCTTCTTCAACTAACGGAGGCCACTTGAATCCATTCTTCTTAGTCAAATCCGTTAAAGGCCTTGCTATTAGCCCGTAATTCTTGACAAATCTCCTATAGTACTTGGTCAAGCCTAAAAATCGTCGTAACTCCTTGACGTTGACTGGTATAGGCCATGTTTGCACTACTTGGATTTTTTCTCGGTCGACTTGGGCACCTTTAGAGGCTACCACATGACCTAAAAAGTTGATCTGATGGCTGAATAAACACTTGGATGATTTAGCAAAATATTTATTGTCTTGAAGCAGCTTGAGTGTGTGCCAAAAGCTGTTTTGGCTAAATCACCTGGATTGACCCGAATCTGATGATAGCCAGAACGCAGGTCGATCTTGGAAAATATTATGGCTCCATGTAGCTCATCCAATAACTAATCTATATTGGGAATCGGGTATTTGTCAGGTATGGTAAGTTTGTTAAGGGACTGATAATCGATACACATCCTCCAAGAACCATCCTTCTTCTTGACTAAGAGGATAAGGCTAGCAAATGGGCTGGAACTGGGGCACATGAACCCGGTTGCTAATAAATCAGCAACTTGTTTTTCAATTTCGATTTTTTGGGAGTAGGGGTATCGGTGAGGTCGAATGTTGGGAGGTTTAGAATTTGGTAGGAAAGGGATGGAATGGGTGAGGCTTCGAAAAAGTGGTAAACTATTGGGTTCTCGAAAAACAGAGTCAAACTTAGTTAGCAAGGCTTGGATTTGGGAAGGTGGGTTACCTATGTTCCTAACGTCAATTGACAAGTAATGGAAAGAGGTAGTGGTTTGAGGTTTGGGTAGGACCCCTTGCAATTTATACTTCTGCCCGTTGAGATTGAAGATGAGAAACATTTCATTCTAATTGGCTTGTACTGTATTGAGTGAAGCAAGCCATTGGATTCCCAATACCAAATCGGCACCCCCTGTGGAGAATAGATAGTAATTTTGTGTGATCTTCAAGTCGGGTAGCTGTATACCAATATTCCGACAGATGCGATTTCAGCGAATGACTTCTCCATTACCGATCTGTACACCAAACGGAGGAACAAATTGCACTGGAATGTTTAATTCGTCAACAATGGTGTTGGCAACAAAATTGTGGGTTGAGCCACTGTCAACAAGAATTAGGACCTCTTTAGTGCCGAGGAGCCCTTTAAGCCTCATGGTGGTGGTGGTCGATTTTCCCAATATTGCATGGAAACTAATTTCAACCATTTTAGAAGGTTGGTTGTCAACACTAACTTCACGTACAGGTTGTTCTCTTTCGAGATCATCGTTGTCATTGGCGATTTCCAAGAGTGATAGAGCTCTAGTTTTGTAAAGATGACCAGGGCCTGAAAAACTTCTCATTGCAATGAAAACAAAGGCCTCTTGCTAGTCGGTTTTGCCGTTCAGACTCTTGATTTTGAACTGAGTTTGAGTTGGAGTTTGGGTTGTTGGGCGATGGGAATTGGCGAAACGTGTTAGTGAGCCAAGTACCCGAGAGGTTGCCTTCATGTGGAGGAGGGAGCCGTAGTTGTGTAGAGGCTGTATTGGGCCGAGAAGAATTTAACCAGTTAGAACCCCTGGTCGAGCGGTTTGGGCCCAGTTTGGACTCAAATTCCGTGGCCAAACTCATAGCCTTGTATACTGTACGAGGCTTGTGGATTCTTACATCGACCTTAAGGTCTTCGCGTAATCCATTGAGGAAAACCCCCAATAAACAGTGATCTAGCCAATTCGTCACTCGTGCAGATCGTTTTGCAAACTCTTGCCGATACTCTTGGACGGTACCTGTCTGTCGGATGTTACAGAGGTATTCATCTAGGTTCTGAAATTCAACTGGACCATAGTTCTCCTGTAGCGCCTTGACTAGCTCGTCCCAATAGACAATAGTACGTTCATTGTTAAGCCAAGAGAACAAATCCAATGCATCACCTTCAAGGTACATAGCTGTGATGTCAACTTTAAGTTCTTCCTGTGTTTGATAATAACGAAAATATTTTTCCACTTTCAGAATCCATTCACGAGGGTCACCTCCATCAAACTTAGGAAATTCCTTCTTTGTATGGGGTTGAAGAGTTGGATCTGTCGCCACCATGGGCTGTTTTCTTCTTCTTCATCCGCGTCTGGCTAGTTGTTACTATCCAAGACAATTAGTTGTATATTGCAAGGATCTTAAACAAAATACAACCAATAGAAAGAGTCCAATTCGAGAGGACTAGTCTCCAACAAATGATTTCGATAAATGATTTACTCCCTTTGAAACAAAACAATTCCTAGTCTATTTATACTAAAAGTTCTAGGTACTAGTAATAACTAAATAAGCTAAAATAGAGGAGAAAATGTGAGTAGTGGTGCTCCTAATTCTCAGCTGCTTGGTGTCAGTTTTCCTCCGCTAGTAAAAATGGTTCCTATTTTTCAGCCACTTGCAAGACTGAAATTGGTTTTCTCCTAACCTGTATTTGTCATGTGATCTACACTTCTTCCTTGAGTAGACACATACGGGTGTTGTATCAGTCATCCATCTTTTAGGGTTTTAAAAGTCATGTTTCCTCATTTGTTTCAAGGATTGGATATCTCTGAGTTTCATCTTTATGTTTGTGAGTTGGCAAAACCCTCGTGTATCCTTTCCCATTAATGGGAAAAGAAGTTCCCATCCTTTTCATCTAATTCATAGTGATGTACGAGGTCTTTCTACCATATCTAATGTTTCTGGAGCTCGTTGGTTTGTATCCTTAATTGGTAATTGCACTCAGGTTACATGGCTCTTTCTTCTTAAACATAAATATGATGTTAGCATTATCATACCTAATTTTCACTCAATGGTTCAAAACCAATTTAGGGTTAAAATAAAAAGCTTTTAGGACAGATAATGCTTGAGAGTATTTCAACTAAATTCTGTCACCTTACTTTCAATTACAAGGCATTATTCATGATTCATTACGTGTTAATACACCCCAGCAAAATAAGGTAGCTGAAAGAAAAAATGGGCATTTACTCAAAACTACCCGAGTGTTACTTTTTCAAGGGAATGTTCCTAAGTCCTTTTGGGAAAAAGCTGTTCTTACTGCTACATACATGATAAGTAGACTTCCCTTATGTGTGTTAGACAACAAAAGTCCCACAGAGATCCTCAACAGTTTTTACCCTCACTTTGGAACCTTAAATGGTCTCACACCTAGGGTATTTGGGTGCACTACCTTTGTTTATGTCCACAGCCAACATAGAGGTAAGCTAGACCCTCGAGCCATCAAATGTGTCTTCTTGGTTGCTATCCACTTAAAAGGGATACACTTCATCTAGAAAATTGTACATCTCTGCAGATGTCACTTTTGCATAAAATACACCTTTTTTTACCAAGTCCTCTCTTCAGAGGAGATCTCAATGATGGAAGATAGTACTTGTGAGTCCTTTGAACCACTTAGAACCCTTGACTACCCCCATGTTCCAACCCATCTTTGAACCCGAGTCTTTTGAGCCAATCACCTTTAAGTCACCTAATTTTGCCACTAAACCTGTGTCATCTTCTATCCTAGCAAATGTCACTTAAAAGTTCTCTCATTTGTATTCAAGGAGAAAAGTTGTTCCAAAATTGACATAGGTCCAAGAATCCAAATCAAACTCTATGAATGAGATCACGGTAAGATTTGATCCACCTTTACACACATAATCTATTGAAACATTGAAATAGCTAATGAGCCAACAGATGACCTAGACCTTCCCATTGCTATTAGGAAAGGTACCAAAGACTGCACTAAACGGCCTCTTTATCCCCTGTCTTATTATGTTTCTCTTAAAACGCCTGTCACCAGCCTGCGAAAGATTCATTGTGAGTTTATACACCATTGTTATCCCTAACATTATTTTTGAGGCATTGTCAAAAAGAGAATGGAGGGATGCTATGAGACAAGAGATGAGTGCATTAGAAAAGAATAAAACATGAAAGATTGCTGATACACCGAAAGGCGAAAACATTGTTGATTGTAAGTGGATTTTCACATTGAAATATAAGGCTGATGGATCCCTTGAGATATGAAAAGAAAGACTAACAGCTAAAAGGTATGCCTATACTTATGGGGTTGATTATGAGGATACTTTGCTCTAGTTGCAAAAATGAATATTGTGAGAATTCTGTTATCATTGGTTGCCCACTTCAATTGGCAACTCCTACAATATGATTTAAGAATGCATTTCTCCATGGTGACTTAGAAGAAGAAATCTACATTAACATCCCACAGGGATTTAAGAGGGACACAACGAGCAAGGTGTACAAGCTAAGAAAGGCCCTTTATGTGTTAAAACAATCTCCTAGAGCATGGTTTTGGAGATTTGCAAAAGTTATGAAGGAGTCTGGGTATAAACAAAGCCAAGGTGTCTACACTCTCTTCATTAAGCATTCAGCTATTGAGGGAGTTATTGCTCTTCTAATCTATGTGGACGACATTATAGTGACTGAAAATGATGAGAGAGAGAAACATGAATTGAAGCAAAGGCTAGTAAAAGAGTTTGAGATAAAGGAATTGGGGAAACTGAAGTACTTCCTTGGTATTGAGGTGGCATATTCCACTCAAGGGATCTTCATATCTCAGCAAGTACATGTCTAATTTATTGGTAGAAATAGGGAAAGTTGGGTGTAAGCCAGTCTCTACCCCAATGGATCCAAACCATAAGTTGGGAGAAGCTAAAGAAGAACCGGATGTTTACAAAAGAATGCACCAGAGTTGGTAGACTTGCATACGTTGCTCACACTCAATCAGACATAGCATACTCGGTGAGTGTAATCAGTCAATTTATGCATGATCCAAGAGAACCTCATCTTCAAGCTGCTTATAGAGTGCTGCATTACTTGAAAGAGAATCTGGGGAAAGGAATCTTTTTCCAAAAGAAGGATACTCTTGCTCTAGAAGCTTACACTAACGCTAACTGTGTCGGTTCCCTAGTGGATAGAAGATCAGCTATAGGTTATTGTACTTTTTTCTGGAGGTAATCTGGTAACATGGAGGAACAAAAGCAAAATGTGGTGGCAAGGTCATCAGCAGAATTCAGGGCTATTGCTCAAGGATGATGTGAACTACTTTGGCTGAAAATCGTTCTAGATGATTTGGGAGTCAAATTGGAAGGTCTTATAAAGCTCTATGATGACAACAAGTCAGCCTTCTATATTGCTCATAATCCTATTCAACATGATAGAACAAAGCATATTGAAATTGATAGACATTTCGTCGAAGAAAAATTGGAGGAAGGGTTAGTGTGTATGTCCTATGTTCCATCAGAATGTCAATTAACTGATATTCTAAAAAAGGGGCTGAACAGTTCAAGTTTCCATGATCTTATATTCAAGCTGGAAATAGAAGACATCTATTTCTCAACTTAAGGGGGAGTGTCAAGGTGTAGATGAGCTATAAATAGATTAAGAAAATTAATTTGAAAGCTGTAAATAGAGTAGGAGAATTAGTTTGAAATCCCTTAAATTGAGGGATAAGGTTAGTCAACTTTCCCGATTTAGGAATGCCGTAGTTTTTTATTTTTTCCTCTATTAATCTACTATATAATACTGTGTATTGTCAATTGATAATAAATCAATCTGAATTATTTTTCCCATCTCAGATTTTCTAATGCCTTCCTCCCACCACTCCATTGCCAAGTAAATCCAACAAAAGGGAAGATCTAAATCCATTTTCTTTCTAACTTTTTTTTTTTCCTGCGTCTTGTTTTGGTATGTTAATTGGCCGCAAGAATGCATTACCGTTTTGAAGATTTTAACGTATTTAATGTAGTTACCACTCTTTCTTGTCATTTGCTGGTAGGTTACCCTTCAATGAATAGAGTAATATTTTACTAGCAGCAGACTGCAGATAGAGAAACTTATTAGTTTACTTTTAGCAAGTGATTTTTTATGCAGATTTTGCTCCACAATTGACAGACAGCCTCCCAGAGAATATTTGAGCCTAGGCCCTTCCAGCAAAAGGGAAGGACTGCCGGCAGCAGTGGTTTTGTCTTCTCTACTTTGAATTTTCTGCCTGGGAGTATGAATGCTCTCTTGCTGCATCTTTGTTTGTAAATTTCTACTCGGAAACTAATTTGAAATAGTGAAGTCAACTTGAAGTGAAGGTCATTTACAATTTGGTAAGTTCACTGCCTTTTACTTGATTGATTAAATAGCAAATGGCAGAATGGGAGAGAAGTTACCATGATGATTTGGGGCATGGAATTTACAACAGGATTGCTTGAGAAAGAACAGGAACATTTTATGTATAACAAGGCACTAGGATTCAAATCTCTCCTTTTCTGCAGCACTAAGGCGGTGGATAAGTATATGCTAGAATGCCTAATTGTTGAGAATTTAATGGCCTGTGCCTGTCTGACAAACGTGTTAAAATATTAAGGGTAAGTTTGGTTCTTGATTCTTGCTGAGATTGTGCAGACGATGAATGGAACTATGTGTATATTATAAACTTGATTGGCATTTCAGGAGCCAAAATCTTGAACGAAGCGGGACTGAGAAGCTAACTTCTATGAGAATAACAATCGCTTCTACTAGGTAAGCAACTGATCAGCATGCCGCATGAGATTTAGTGCTTTTTGATCATACATGAATTCCTTCAAAGTTCTGCCTGAACTGTTTCAGTCTTAAATTAGGGCAATGGGCAATTCCTTCCTGGTGTTAGGAATGAAATGGAATATTCAAGGTCATAGGTAAATTGGAATAGTTCGACCTGTAAGAGAACTGTTTGTTCCCAAATGAAGAAAGATCCATGCTTTTCTTGTGACGAAATTGGACAAAACTTGTCAGTTCAGTTTTGTAGAGTTATTTCCCCTTACCCCCTTTTTTTCTTTACTGATTGATGTCCTTCTCCATAATAATTGCTCACTTTGAACACTCTTATGTGATTCCTGGCTGAATAGTAGAATTGTGAGCGGTGAAGCAAAAAGACAAATACTGGTATTTCTGTGGAGAACTTGGCTTTGCCTTGTAGCCTGGCTCCTCTAGAAGCCAGTTCAAGACTTTTAATCCTGAATGGCCTCTTTTGACATCAACCCTGCTTTATTGAACCAACAGGCAAGTGATCCTCAATGTCAAGAGGCCATCCCCTGAGCAGAAGATGCCAGTCACACTTTTGGCTTCTGCCTAGTCTGCAACCATGATTGTTGATTGTATAGATTTAAGTTATGGGTGTGACAGTTCGATGTAGATATGTTTAATTTTTTTCAAGATTTTCATGTATTTAATAGATTATATCTCTATACTTATATCAGTATATACATTGAATACGAGTATTTAAAAAAAAATGAAGAGTTAAAGCAACATAAGATTCAAGTTCGAAACTTCAATATATGCTTTTTGAGAAGTAATTGATATCCATGTAAATTCTTGAGCCATTTCTTATTGGTTTAAGCAGCAAGGAAAATGTTGGATCCTCCTAATTTAAACGCTTTATTCTTCAGGTGATTTAAGCTTAAAGAACTATTACTTGGTTGGTATTGGCATTATGGGAATTTGAATAATAAATAATTTGCTGTTTTTGTTAAGGCTTACATGCTGGGGAAATAAAATTCCGGCATCTCTATCATGAACGTTATAATACAGACTAGGAAAATTTGACTGCCAGCGTCCGAGATCGGAGTTCTGTTCTTCTAAGGATGTATTGTTAAGAGCATGCCAAATGCAAATGGTAGGTGAATGAATGGTTCAGATTGCATCTTGATCATAAAAGAATCTTCGCCTCAAGAAATTTAACTTTATAATTGGTGTATCAACATTTTTACCGGTTTTGAATCCATTTTAACTAACTCTGACACTTCATTTCTCTTAAATCTATTTTCCCACTGGAAAAAAAAAACAGTCACTAGAACCCTAAATTTGCTGAATTAATTACCCCATTTTGAATACTATAATTCTCTCCGCCTGATTATACAGTATTGAATTCCAGCAAAAAAAAAAAAATCAATCAAATTCCGCAGCTGTTCTTTTGATCTTGTATAAAGAAATCACATGTGTCAACTTGTACTTGTAAAAACAAATATTGATTTGCTCCTTCATATACTATATATATATATATACATATATATATATTCAATTTTCAAGGAGGCAAGCCACCTTATTCCATTGTCAATCAGTAATATTGCATAAACTCTGATTAAACTTGATTTGAATAACCTGCTACAACTTCAAGAACCCTTCACAAAACCTGCCATAAGACTACGACAAAAGGTGGGGTCTTTGGGAAAAGATTAGAGAGAGAGGGGAAGGGAATTGCCTTGTTTGTTTTAGGTTACATGGTGTGAAATGGTTTTAGGGTCTTTCAATTTCCTTGGGGAAGAAGACAGTATTGAGGTTGAAATGTATCTTTTCATCTTTAGATGCTTTTAAAAATAATATTTTTATATGTATTATTTTAAATATGGATTTTGAATTAAAAATATATTATTAAGACACGCTTTAAGGAACAAATGATTTTTAGTGATTGAGCAAGATCTTTAGTAAATCTTTCAATGATTATTTTATTAAAAGAGAATCCTATGAATGGGCACGAAATTCTAAATGCGCTTCTTTAAAATAAAATAAAAAAATTATTTTTATTAATCAAATTATATCTTTCTTATTTGATATCGTAAAGAGAATCTAAAAGTAATAAAGAGATAACACAAACATCTTAACAATAGTAATTTAAGAGGATTATAACCTGATTTTCAAATCCGAATCCTAACTATTCAGAAATAATTTAATGAAACTAAATCAAAATTTTAAGATTTTCATTTCTTATCTCTCGTAAGATACTTTATTTGCAATAAAATTTTAGGATAAAAAACCATTTCTAAAACGTTAAAGAGTACTTGAAGGAATTAATCAAACAACAGTTATATAAATCTATTTGTCTATCAATGCAGATTTTCTTGCTTCCAAGCAAACCATTATCATGTATAAAGTTCACCCGTAACTAGTTGTATGCATAACAAAATGGTACCACTATGATTAGTTCAAACATCTGTCTATATACATATTTGCATTTACTTGCAAGCTTAAGTGCTTGCAAATTTCTGCAACATGCCACTGAAAACATATGCATAAAGGGAAAAAAAAAAACAAACAATCAATAAACTTGAGATAGTGAAATTGACTGGGAAATTAATGTATACTTTTCAATGATCTCGAATCAGCAAAATATTTGGGACTAATTGCCAAGAAGTTGGCTGTACTGCTCTCTTTTAGTGATAGCACTTAACCAAGGAACGAAAAGATAAGAGTTAGATTTGTTCAAGTTCTGATATCTTGTGCAGTGATTTTGAAGCTCCATCTGATATATTCTTAGTCCTCTTGGACCATTGATTTGATCCTTGTTTTTAGTGCTATGGCTGCACTTCTTTTTCATGTTCTTTCACCATAGCGGAACATTTGATTTTTTGAAAATAGCATTAAGCCAAGCCTCCCTTTTTTCCTGCCCCTCCCCCCACCCTCTTTCTTGAAGTTACTTGTCTAATCGCCTGTTTGACAGGGATTTATGGAGAATATATATATATATATATATATATATATATAAGCTACAACTTGAAAGTGAGTTCTCAATATTTGTTGCATATATCCAAGTTACTTAAACTCGGATATTAGTGTCAAATATGGTTACATATCCAACATAAATATATTTAATTTTTTTCAAGATTTTTATTATATTAAATGGTCATTAAAGGATCATATCCTCATATCATGTTAAAATATGCATTGAACACTAGTACTTAAAAAAAATGAAAAGTCTGAAAAATTAACATATACAGCAAATTCATGGAGAAATGGCTACAGAATGAATCATTAGCCCTATGAATGCCCCACTCTTTTTGAGTGCTAAGAATTGAAACAAATGTTCTACCTTAATGCAATGGCATTGGTTAAAAGAATGTTGCTATAATGACTGTAAAGAAATATCCATCTCAAAGTCTAAACTGCAGCCTACTTCATCTTCGTAGTACGATCTTATAGATATCCAATGTTAGTGGCTATGATACTAGCTAGGGAAAGAAATGGTTAAAAACATCATAGAACTAATCTAGAATAATGTTTAAGGCTTATATATATATATATATATATATATATATTTCAGATTGATAGAAAGGAAGAGGACAACTACAATGAATCTCTGACATCCAACTAGCAATGCGAGTAAAGGTGAAAATGAAAGAATAATAAGCAACTCGGTTTAAGAGAAAACTGGAATTGTGTCAATATTATGTTCTGAAACTGCATCAGAGAAAGAAAATGAAAGAGGATTTAAAGTTTAATTTCGTTAATTCATGTAGTAACATTTAAAAGATAACATCTAATAAGTATAGAGTTCGAATCTTAAAATATATAAATTTTTCTTTTTTATTTTCAGATTGCAACTTCATTTGCACAAAAAAAAAATAATAGTGAGATAAATTATACTATAATTATCTAAGGAAAATTAAGTGGACAACTCTAAGTAGCTAAATTAACAAATTTCAAACTTGGGATTTTGTGCATCTTGGAGTAGCCATGATTTCCATGGCCCCTCAAGGCATCAGCCTCTCCTGGTTCCAAGGAAATTGCTTTCTCCAGTTGTATTAGGTTATTGCAATTCTGTCTAAACTTTTGTCAATAATTTTCAAACATCTTATGAACCTTTTATTGACTTTTTTTTTTCCTTTTCATGTTCACTTCAAGAATCTCACTATTCTTATGCGTTCCTACTTTGAAATATTGTAAATTATATGCTCAATGTCCCACTTTTTATTTCAAGTTTCCTTGACACATTTGAATTCTAATGCATGCATATTTTTAAGACATTTAATATGATTGACTGAAGTTGATTTATATGATAAATACCATGGTCTAATATGCATAGATCTATAGGTTTTCTATTTTTTTATTGTTTTGATGTTATCATTTTTTCTTAGTATGTTATAATTTTTTTTTTCTTTTCAAAACGGGGGTCACAGTGTTTGTTATTATTAATTCTAAACTAAGTATTTATAAATTTTAGATTTATTCTGATTTAGGTCTGTAAGACAAAAATCAACTAATTTTTATCTTTAGTTATCTGTATACTTTTATTCATCATATCAATTCAAATTTTAGTTTGTACACAAAGAAGTTCATTTTATTTTATTTTTTTATACTTTGACACTAATGTTCATAGACTTTCACAATTTTATGGTTGATTAATTTAGAATGTTTTCACCCTCGATTAAAATGTAATAAGGTGCATATTATCTAATTATCACCTATACTCTATATGATGAGATTGATTGAATTTGATTTCTTGAGTTAATTGACATCAATTCACTCAATGAAATTATTTAAAATAAAAAATAATAAAAAATATGAAATTAAAAAACTCCAAATTTTCCTTTAGTAGAATTGCCTTTTTTTCTTCCATCCACGTAGTGAATTTTACATATTTCTGATGATGATGATGAGATGAAGATGATGATTATTGTGACCCTTAATAAACTGTCGCATTTCCAACTTACTTCTCATGATGAAATATATTATGAATAAAATAAAAGTTCAACGAGATTGTAACAAATTCTACCATTATGATCAATCCAGGGTTCAAATCTAGGTTTCTAGCATGCTTCCTGTCAATTTTTTATATAAAAGAACAGATCATCCTAGAAGAGGAAATTCTTAGAGGTTGATTATCCTTAGATTTAGCAAAAGTGAAGGATAAAAGCTAATTTTCATCATGAGTGCAGAAACACAAATGACAGATACAAAGTTTAATTGTTCCTTTAGATAGAAAAATAAGAGGAAATTAATGCATATGGTATATGGCTATCAAATCCATATGAGAATATGAGTAAAGGGAATAATGTATTCAATCTAATAATTTTATTATATACATAAGAAATTTCATGTGGGAAAGGGATTCCAACCTTCGAACCTTACCCTTCTGAAGAGGGGTATAAGCATTACAAAACTATATGACATAAGCTTGATTAAAGATAGATTAATGTTTCGTGTACTAGCAATGAAAATTTTTAACCCTTCAAGCAGATTTAGGATAGAGCTCATGTTTCATATCTTACTTTTCATTAGTCACAAGCAAATTAAACAGGTTGAGAGCTTGATAAAGTGTCTTGTTGAAAATATATATATAAAAAATTCACCATTCTTTCATTGGAAATTAACTAGAATTGCACATGAACTAACCTTAGGGATCTTGAAACATAAATTTAAGAGAATTGAGGATTACCAATAATTGTCTCTAAAAAATAAAAAAATTATCCCTAAAAATCTTAGCGACAATAAGTCATTATCTAAAACTGTCTCTGAAAATTTTTTGAAATGACATTTGTTCTCAATACTACTAAAAAAAGATTTTTTTTATCGTCTTCTTACATCTCTAAAGATCTCTTATTTTAGAGTAAATATAGAACTTAAAATGGTGAGAAGTGAGCAACTTGATCATTGAGTTGAAGAGGGAAGATTACCACAGTAATTGCTAGTTTAATTGTGTAATTATTTATCAACCTTAAGAGGAATCCAATGATATGTACTGTATAAATCAAAGAACATTATGAAGATGTGGGACAAGATATTATATAAGTGGGGGATACCACATGAAAATATGAAATAGGAAAAAAATTTAAAAAATTAAAAAGGTCTTGAATAATCTTATATTATTTGACTGCCATTACTCCTAAATCCTAATATTTAAAACACAACTCATCTAACACGCCTAATTACCCATACATTTCATATATAACTACAAATGTATTGTAATACCAAAAATTCTTCAAAACAATTTAATATTTTATAATTATAGAGGTAAAAAGATGCACAGATAATTTATATTCCTGGATATTTGCACTCATAAATTGTATATTTTTTTGGTACCTTTTTAGTAATAATGTAGACTAAAGATAATTAAATATGATATAAATATATATGTACTAGAGAGCCAATCACTCAACCTTTTTTCATCTAATTAATAGTTTAAGGTACTATCTTCCTTGTAGTAATTGTTGAAGAAGATTCCGTAGTAGTTTATCCAAAATCATAACAAATAAAATAAATAAAATAAAACAGAAATTAGAACAGTTGAAGTACAAAATTATTCAAGTCACATGCATCATCAATATACATATACCTGGAGAATAGTTCATGGGACAAGCTTGACTGCATTTGACAAAATATTTATTAACTGACGTGAAATAGAAAGGAAATATATAAAAACAAAAAAGAAGAAAAAAGTAACTTACCCTCTTTAACTCCAGTTTTATATATATATACTATATATATTGCCCCATTTCCCGCTTTGATTCTCATTTAAAACAATAAACACAGTGCTGATGATTTAGCTATCTACCAATATCTTGATCCAAGGAGGAAATGATTGAGATTTCGAGTAAGATGGAGCTTTGGCATGATGATGTAGTGGCACACTGATTCAAACTCTTGGGATTTTTATTTTAGGACCTGAAATAAGAGAAAATGAAATGAAAGGATTTAATCATATGGGATTAATAAGCTTGAAAATTTGGATTTTTAGAGCTAATTTGGAAGGATATGGTGGTGAAATTTCTAATATAATTTGGGGAAATTTCAAGCATAATTATGATGCTTTTGCAGAGTTTTTCTTTTCTTTTTTTCTTTTTTTTGTCACATTGCTTGACACTAATATTAGCTGCAAAGCATTTGTGGGTTATATAATAGGGGAAACAATTAGCACTTGTCTGATGCAGACAAAAGAAAAATCTGATTCGGGTCAATTGTAAATAGAATTATCACCAAAGAAAAGGACATTCATATAATGGCAAGTAAAATTAAAAGATAAAATTAAAAGTTAGTGTTATAAATTTAATATGAAGTGTAGGATATCTTAATGATAGCTTATGTTATCAGCAGCAAAAGAACAAAGACAATGAACAAGCATTTGGGTTTATCCTACTGTCCTGAGATCTTCAATCATGAAATTTTCTCAAGATTATGAAAAGGACACTAATATATATATATATATATATATTATATCTAAAGTCTTACGGACATTCATGAAGAGCACAAATTTAGTGCACAATCCTAAAAGGGCTAGGACTCACTAGAGGAAAAAGAAAAAAGGAAGCTTGAAAATGGGAATTATATTAAATTTGCCAAACCATTTAAATTATTGAGATTTTTGCATTAGAGAGAGAGAGAGAGAGAGTAAAAAAAAAAAAAGTAAGAAAATGAAGCGAGCGAGAGAGAGAGGAGGAGGAGGAAGGAGATGAAGAGCGTTTTATATCTTCACAGCAATTAATATTTGTTATTGAAATTAAGTTAAAGTTTCTAATACTGTTATTGTGTCTTGTCTATCTTAATTTATACTACCATACAAATTAGGGTTTTGAAGGTCTTTGCCACTAGGGTTTATTATCAATGGAATATTTTTAAAAGAAAAAAAAAATGTGTGGCCTAAATATCAAAATTGTTCTTCTTTCTTTTCAATAATTTTCTTTCTAAAGTATTTTTCAGCTTAAATAAAGTAATCAGCTGACAATAAAAGCTTATTTAATCAATTGATTATAGTAAAGTTCGATCATTTTCGTTGTATATTACATTCAATGATCAATAAGTCAAAGTTTGTTGTTATGGGTACCAGATCTTAACTGCTAACTAAGGTAGATGACTGTGCTGAAAGAGAAATAAGTAAATTAATTACCCATTTTTTTAAGGAAAAACCATGGAGAAATCAAGGTTGCTGATGAATAGGGAAGCTCGAGCTATCTTCATTAGACTTCAATGGAATTCTCTTCTTCTTTTTCTTCTTATAAGGGATTCCTCGAGCTTTCGCTTGGGAATCCCTCACTTCACGAAGGTAAATTCGAATCGCACCACTTGCAAAAGGGTTGGTCTCGGGCAACCCACCATTCTCTTCATAAGCAGCTCGGAGTCGTCCGATGAGAGCATCGAGGCTGCCCCAAGCTTGTCTAAGGGGACACGTACAAGGCCCCGGTGGTTCAGGTTGCCCGAAGAACACGCAACCTTGTAAGTGCACCTTAGTCTTGCCGAATTGATCGAGGTAACGAAGGAAATCAAGCACATGATTGGCGTTACACTGAGAAAGAGCAACCGGTGGCCTTTGGTTCCTCAAGTACTGACCGAAAGTGTTCCAATCCCTTCTCTTCTGTGACTCATACCGGCTCAACGGAGGCGGATTCCGCTGATCCGTAGCACCACCAGCAGCAACAGCTGCTGATCTTGAAGACCCTTCTGCTATTTCTTTCCCTTTGTTGATTGACATCATTGTAGAATTACTACTAGTATTTGCCTACAGAAAGAAGAAGGGAAGAAAGGGTGTAAGACGGAAATAGGAAAGGAAAGAAAAGAAAATTTGCATAAGAGAGGAAAATGAAAGTCACATCAATGGAGCAAATTGAGGGGACAAGCAATGGGGCCTATGAAAGTGCTTTGCTTCTTCCTTTCCTAGCTATCACAATATATTTTCTCTCCTTTAATCGTACAATTAGCATTAACTATACTTTTATTTTTCTATATATTTATAATTATGCTTCCATCATCCAGGCAATCATTATAGAGTACATTAGCCTAATTAGCACTAAGTTTTAAAAAAATTCTGACCAGGTATTTTTCTACTGTGAATTAAACCCGAGTTAAGAATGAGTTAAGAGTAATTTGATTAATAAGAATTTTCCAATTTGGGACTTATTGCAAAATTTGGACAGCATCGAATCGATAATCTAATAGAATAGGATTATATTAAGATGAGAAAGATTGCATTAATTATATTCTCCTATCATCTACCACCAGCTTTTTATTTTGATGGAAAACAATAGGAAATTTCTTACCACTTCAATTTTTTTTTTACAAAAAAAAATTACTTAAACCAGTTGATAATTCTTTTTATATACTGTCAAGAATATCTTCAGCTTTTTTCTGAATTTAATTCTATCTCCAATCGATTTTAAAGACGTACTAAAAATGATATATACTTTTTATTAATCACATATTGAGCTTTCAGAAATCCCATTATAGCAATAAAGTTAAATTTAGCTTAGCTCGTCAATTATTAATATTAGCTGCTATTGATACCTTGGTTAGCAGCATTTTTGAGTGGATTTTGCTGTTATATGGATAGCAAACTTACATATATAATTAGACATGATCTGCTGCACTTTTTTTCATGTGTATTTATAATTTTTTAATTAATTAATGTTACATTATTATTTATAAACATCAACATATTGTTGCCTTTTCGATTTGATCTATAAATTAAAAATTAAATTAATACTCTTACATCCATGTTGTATTTTGGAATATTGGCAGCCCTTTTTGTATTTCATGACAGTCATATCAATTCAATTTGGATAACTTTTAGTAGAATTTTCGAAGGACTGTTCCATTAATTTTTCTTTTTTTATACTTTACCAAGTTTTTTAAAGGCAGATTTATAAGATACAGATAAAAAAAATAGTGACAAACAAAGCTTTGAAAAACTCATATTTTCACCCTCTCCTTGCTTTTCAATAGTTGGATTTTGACTCTTCATAGTTGATGGGGTAGGCAAAATACAGTACATTTTAGATGAGCTGGTTGACCCTCAAATACCCTTTTTCTGTATATTATAATGAGCAGTTTGATCAAGTAACATCTAAATCCATGAATGCCCAATGACAATTGCTTAACAGATGATTAAGCCACTGGCCGCCACGTTTCGAAGCTTCAATGGAGGATTTCATGGTGTACCTGAGAATTGGGCTGTATCTGTAACAATTTTTCTCTGAATATGGAAGTCACTACCATCACTCTGTAGCTTAGCTCCACCACCATCAAACACCACTTCCCACTTCTGTTAATGCATTATATTATATAAAATAATAATAATATCAAAATTTTGTACCAAGTTGTTAATTTATAGTGATGTTTTTGTTGTTTCCTTAGTGGGTTTTCCTTTTATTCTTCTTTTTTTTTTTCTTAAATAATTTGACATTTGGGTTCTTTATCAAAAACATGCAAACAAACTATCGCTATATCAAATTCCCCCTCCCCCCACCCCTTCTAATCTGTTTCAAGAATACTAGTAACTTGCTAAGTGCATGCATGCTGTCACATGCTTTCATTTTGATTAAAAGCAAAGCCCAATTTCTCAAAGTTTTACTTATTTTTTTAAGTTCGTCAAATATAATAGTGCAGCCCAATTACCCCCTTCATGACTGTCAGCTCCTTTTGATTCACATAATAATTTTTTAAAAATAATATTTAATAAAATTAAATATTAAATTTTAATATTTATAATTTTTTTTATATTTTTACGTTGGAGCCCCATTTGTACCTTAAAAAAATCCAATATTTAAGTAAAGTTTACGAAATGTATACAGTAAGGTTCTCAAAGAACAAAAAATGAGAGAGAAAGATCCATTTAGTGGAGGGGATTGAGTTGAATATGATAATTTTGTCAAGTAGTAATCCATAATTAAATTACTCATAATATATCAAACAAAGATACAATGATATAAAAGTATATCACATGTCACGAGAATGTTTTAAATTGATAAATTATAATAATAATATATTGCAAAATTTTAAAAAAATAAAAAATATCAATAATTATTTTTAAAAGATAAAAATTATTCAAAAATTTTTAGACAATACTCCTTAAAATTATGTCTCTGAAAAGTTTTAGAAATAATATTTATTCTCAATATAATTAAAATTAAGATAGAGATAAATTTTTTTTGATTATTTTTCTTATTCTGCCACTAAAAATCTCTAAAACCTTAAACCCTAATAATAATAATAATAATACATTGCATTAATGACAAAAATAATATTTCTTCGCGAACACGTTTTGAAAAGGTTGAAATCATTCTTGCCTTTTTTTTATATGTACAAAAGTAGTACGGTGCAGCGATTATCAATTCAAGTGAATTAAATACATTGAAATCGTAAATATCAACAATAAAAATGTAAATGCATTGATTTTAAACTGCTTAAAGACGGCTGCCAAGAGAATAAGCATGTCCACGGGAAACTCGTTGCTCGTATTTGTCTTCTTTCTAGCAAGAAAAATAAATAATTAATTAATTAATTATATTTGATTTGAATTAGGCTAATTGGGGGTGGATTAAAAGCCACAACCACCAGGGTTCATCATCTTGTCTTTTATTCAAAACTCGAAATTGAGATGCATGTGGAAATGTCTCCTTGGCAGCGTGCTTGAGGATTGTGACAGGTGCGTGTTCAATCTTTAATTTGGATCTTAATTTGACTAATTATTTTTTTTTCGCATTAGCTTCACATTTGATTTGAAATTTTTAATTCAAAATAGCTTTATCTTTAATAAAAAAAATGCAACTATATTTAATAAATTAGGTGATTTTGATTAGAGCACTAACAATGGAATTTATGATTAACCCTCTCTTTGTTTTCGATTGAAAAACCATTATAGCTAGTATAAGATTTTCTGCATAGAAAATCAATATAGGTTTTGGGTGTTTACGAGTCCAATCAAGTTAGATCTGCATAGAAAAAATTTGCCAGCTCAAATCCAATTTGATTTGAAAACTCTTTCATTATTTGAAATACATTAAATTAAAATTTATATTAATAATTTTTTCATAATTAAATGTAAATATTTTTTATTATTTGAATAATAATTCAGATCAATAAAACTGAATGAATTATCAATAATCATGCCTCTTTTTTCACATCATTTGTTCCATAAAAATGAAATTACAATACAAGGAACGATGCCATTCTAACTTGAGCGTATATAATTTCAATATGCTCATATAGGATGTTAAAGTGAGTTTTTATGAGCTGTAGATTACTAAAAACAAAATCAAATGTCAAAAAGAAAGAGAAAGTAATTTCTACATTTTTTCATGTCATAGTATGAAAAAAAATCAAATATTGTACACAAATGCAAGATATTTAGATAAATATTTTTTTATATGTAGTATATGAATATATATATATATGTGTGTGTGTGTGTGTGTGTGTGTGTGTATAATTATATTTGTGCAAGTATGGGATAATTTTATCAATTTCTATTCTAATGAAAGCTTATTTTGACTAATATTTTTATTTGCATCATCATATTATTATTTCAGGTACAAGAATAAAATTACATGTATCCCTTCTCCGGATTTATCCCTTTTTTTGTTTCTAGTTTTTATAATAATATCAAAAAGGTTTTTCATTTCTCATTATATATATTTGATATTTGGATTTCTCCTTTTATATATATATATATATATTTGTATATTCTTTACTTTCTAAGATATTTGAAAACTACTACATTCTATTTCAATTAAATTATCTAATGTACCCTTGCTTGTTTAAAATTACAACTATTAATATTTTTATCTACAACTATATATATATATTATAATATATTATATTAAAGTGGCTCGTCATTAGTTACCTAAATACAAATTCAATTAGTGAAATTATTTAAAAATATATAAAAAATTAACAATGATATAGAATTAAGAATAATTATATCTTTTATATCTAAAAAATTACTCACTAATTAATTTTTTTAATAAGAATAATTATATTCTTTTTACTCACTTTTTTATCCACTCACTTATTGTGCCATTATCTTCGTAGATAATAAAAACTCTCAATATTGAGATGCCACAATGTTTTCACCTCCTTCCTTTCTTATCATTAACCATTGCCTTAACTACTCTTGGATTAGTCCATAGATAGATATATATATATATATATATTTATATATTTAGTCAATACTTTTTATTAAAGTAGATACTTGTATGATTTATCAGTAGAATATTAAACATTTAATTTAATAATCAAAATTCAATACTTGATACATCAAACATAAAAAAATATTATATATTTTTTAAAAAGTACCATCTATCTTTCTATGGCAAGGTGTGCAAAACTTTTGAATATGTCACCTAATTTTCACATGATCAATGTTGAGTCTTTTTTTTGGGGGGGGGGGGGGGATAAAAAATGTCAGGTCATTTTTTATTTTTTTCATCTACACACCTCTTTCATGTCTTTGCCATCCAGCCTTTTCTTTTATTTGTCAAATATTAGTAAAATTGCAAAAGCATAATAAGTACTTCATTTAATTTTGGTAAACTTTCAATTCTTGCAAGAGGAAGACGAAATTAATGGAAAAAAAAAAACCTTCAAAAAAGTGATACAATATATTGCATGGATCAAGGTTAATTCTATCCATGAGTCAAGCAACCTTTCAACTCTATAATCGTAACCCGATATTTGATATAATTTTTTTAAATTCAGCTCGATACAAAATAATATTTTACTAATAAAAATGTTTTTATTTAATTTTATTTTTAAATATTAAAAACATGAATCTAAAAGATTTTAAAGTTGAGTAAATTTCAAAGATATCAACAAGATTTGATCCGTCGTGACACATGAACCCCTCTTCCCCTCCGATCAAAATTTGACAACAATGATGGGCATCTTGTCTTACTTTGAAAGTAAATCTGATTGGAGACAAGAAAATAATGGAGAAGCATCCTATTTGTCAATCATATATAAATATATATATATTTATATTTATATACACAATGGGGTACATAAAGTTTAAGAGGAAACTAAATTCAAGTTACAAATTTGTTAAATACCCATCTTTCTTAAGGTTCAATTTGAGGATTGAAAAAGGAATTGTAAATTTGAAAATGAAATTTCTAATTCATTAGATATCTTCTTTTAAAAGGTCCATATTGAAGGTTGAATAAAGAATTATAAATTTGAAATTTAAACTTTAAATATGTTAGATTCAATCTTTTAAAAATGACTAGATAAATTAATTTTTAAATTAAAATGATTTAAAATCTAATAAAAATAGATGAGAAGGGTGGGGTTCATGTCTTTACGAGAAAAGGCAAATAACAGCTTGGGAAAGGAAGATTTTTGACAACAAATCTTAAGCCTCATATATTGGGAGAGAAAAGGTGGATGCTTAGCCAATAGTTGGGCTTCAAATGGAAGGAATATAGGAGAAAAAGTTAATATCATCTCCCACTCCCATTGCTTCATTAATTGGGATTTCATTTTCCTCGGGATGCATGCATATTAAAGGCAATGACTGCTACTTAATTGCTCTACAAGCAAGAACATTTATCATCAACCACAATCACCAAAAATATTAAACGGGATTTTGGAATGATGGTAGAAGAAATAAAAATAACCATCCTTTTACATAAAAGAAATGTTAATTATTGTTTAAAAGTATTGATTAAAATAATATTTTAAGAAAAACAATTAATATATTATTTTTTGAATTAAATAAAAGTAACATATTAAATGTAAAAAAAAATAAATGGTAATTAAATAATTTTTAATCAATGCTTGTAGGCATCGATTAAATAGATTGAAACTTTTTAATATATCAATTTAAAAATGTTTAACTAATGTCTATAGACATTAATTAATTAAATTTTTAAAAATAAAAAAAAAATTGCAAACATATTCATATTCAAAAAAGAGAAAAAAAAGTTGTGGCATATGTATATATATGAAAAGAATTACTATGGTTTTCTGTCGGAGAATCAATGCTGATTGCCTACCCAAGACTATGCATTACAATGTGTAAAAGTTTGAGGAAATTGTAAGGTGTCTTCTTAGAATGGAACCTAAGCCAATAATACCAAAGAAATGATGACTCAAAGCTGGCTATTTGACCATGTAATAATTAATTAATCTAAAAAGTTATTTTTGTGGTAGAAATTTTAAAGCATGAAAAATTGTCAACATCCTCTTCCAATAAAACCCTATAATCAAAGGTTATCTATTCCCTTTCAGGTAGTGAAGGGTTTTAAACTGTTGCTGGGGGAAAAAGGTAATCCACCTTTCTCATAACCAAATCCTTTGAGAGATTTGGGATTGGTTAAAGTTTTATTATAATATTGAAGTAGAAATTGATGCTCAAATTATTAGGAGTTCTAAATTTGGTCAATTATAATTTTGATCCTTTTTTTCTAAGATGAGAAGCTTAATGTTTTTGTTTCATTGTTTAATTACAGTATGATATATAGCAAATTAATTCAAGAAATTTATATTTACAATTATCATATTAAAATTTATTAGCTAAAGAAGTAGAAAATACAGAGGGAAAGTTAATATTAAGTCATCAACTTTAATTTCAATTTTTTTTAATTATTTGTAACCATTACAAATATATCACGTGATGGAAATGTGAAAAATAAAGAATTTATGATTTTAAATGTAATTTTAATTTATTCATGACAAAATAATTAAAATTTGGTTAATTCAGTTAATCGATCAAACTAATTAAAATATTTCAGTGGATTAAATTTATTTTTTTGAATAATATGATTCTATTAATGAAGATAAAAAATAAAAACTAAATCCAATTATAATTTTAAGAAAATCTCTCCCTAACAAATTTTATTTGATTTAAACTCAAATGTTCTAGTCCATAAAATAATTACCCCAAAATCGTCTATATATAGATCCAATGAATAATTCAATGGCCCTTATTTGTGAAAAGCCGAATACAAGCCCAATTTGTTTGCCATATTTTTCTTTGATGTGGCTGAACAATTTGATAAGTCTATAAGTCTAAGCCTTTGGGAATCAGGCTAATGCATTAGAGATGGGCCTAACGGGGAAAAGACAAAAAGTTTTCCAAGATAGAAAGTGAAACGTGAAGCGCAATCTTAACCCAATAAGATTTAAATAATTAGACTTAAGTTAATTTATATCATATTCAAGTCTCTTATTAAGTTAATATTATAAGCTAATAAAAAATTAATTCGGTCAAAGAAATTACTCATATATAATAATATAATATGAGTAATAGGATCACTTACTTTTA
>JBBYHO010000001.1:13734633-13747161 GCA_038382025.1 Adansonia gregorii | reverse complement strand
TGGAATTTAAACAAAAAATTCAAGGCAATGCCTTTGAGTTAAAGTAGTACGTAAAGTGTCTCGTAGAATATGGGAGGTATTTCATGGATTATTTCAATAATGAAATATCTTTTTCAAATAAGTAAAATTAGGATTTTCTAAGTTTCAAGAAAAAAACTATGTTTCTCTGGTTTTATCTTGCAGGATACAAGTGGCATTTTATTTTGAAAAATATTTAAAAACGTAATTTTGCTCAAATGAAACAATAAATTTAGTTTAGTGATTCTATTTCAAATACGAGAATTGCAATTAAATATTGGATATCGAAACTGAATAAAGAATAAGATTTAAACTAACACGTAATTAAGAGGTACCTTATTTTCGAGTGTCATGAAGGGGATCGTTCTTTAGTTGTGATTGCAACTGATGCCCAAATCCTTTCACGTGATCTCTGGTCTTAACGTGGACCTCATAATTTGTTTTCGAGGGTTTCGTAACTGACTAAATATGAACTTTGATAGGTGATCAATCTCACCTTACCAAAATAGATTAGTGGGACTCTAAGACAAATAGTTATTTTGTAATGATTATTTAGAGTTAAGTTCAGTAAGCAATTCATATCAACAACTTAGTCCCCAATGAAACATATATAATGAAATATATAGCAACAAAAAAAATGAAATATATAGCAATGAGGGATTCACTTGCCTTTTAAGTTTGGCGTGTCGAAGTTCATGTCCCGACACGTTGTAACAATCGCAATAGAATTTTTTAATTCCTTTATCAAAGTATAAAAACATATTCATTTTATATTTTTATATGAGTTCATCTTTGGTACATTAATATTTGAGGTTTTTTTTTTATTTCATAAATGGGATAAAAGACTAACATACGTATGATTTTTTTTAATTTTTTTTTAAATATACCTTAAGATATATATCAACTTACTAACTTCACTTATAAAATCTAAAAGTTTAATTGACAATGGATTAGATAATATCTTTATTTTACATATATATAATTACTCACACAAGCGGTGGTTTTATTTGTTTAAAATAAAACTTTCAGCTTTTACTATTTAAATGTCCCGTTTGGGTTGAGCTTTAACGTATTATTTTTATTTATTACTTTTTAATACATTGATTAATGTATCATTCACATTCATTTCTAAAAGATTTTAAAAGTTATATTTATAAATATTAATTAATGTTATAGATATATTTTTTAAAATTATAATAATTAAAATTACATTAAATAATAATAAACAAAAAATAATAGAAAGAAATCTTAATCTATCATATTTATACTTTACATAGAAAAATAGTAATAATTGTGAGCTACACCATTTCCATTGAAATTTAATCTGAGAAAAACTTAAATAGGATAATGATTTAAATTTAATTAATTATATTTTTATTTAATTAGCCTAGTTGGGATGGATTAAAAGCCACAACCACGGGGTTTATCATTGATTCTTTTCTTTTCCTAAAGACTCCAAAGGTGAGATGCACGTGAAATGTCCTCCTGGCTGCATGCTCGATGGATTGTGACAGCTGCATGCATGGTTATTATGATCATGATACGATTAAATGATATAATATAAAAAATATAATAAAAAATAATATAATATAAATATTTAAATATATTAAATTTATATAATATAAATTATTATATATTAAAATTTTTATTAAATATAATTATAATATAAAAAATAAATAAATATTATATAAACGTATGAACTATTAGGTTTATCTGCTTATTTAAAATTTAAATTATGATTTTAATAAACTTTATTTGATATATATATTTTTTATCGTTAACTTCAAATTGATTTGAAATTTTGAGTTCCAAAAAGTTGTCTTTTATTAAAACAAAAATGCAACTAGGTGATTTTTGATTAGATGCACCATTTTTTTAAAATTAAAAAGGTTTTTCTCATCGTGATGTTTAATTGAATTTAACTATTGCAATTGTTCAATAATTAAATTTTGATTACTTAGAAACTTTTATCAAATTTAATTTCAATTTTGTAACTTGTAACAAAAATTCTAAGGCTTTACACATTCAACTAACCTAGAAATGCCCAGAAAAAATAATACAAATGGTTTTTTTTCCTTTTAATAGAACAAGTAATTTAAACTATTTTGAAGGAAATGTTTTGTATTTTAACAAGAACAAACCGCACATCCTATCTTGCCTTGATGGAATAGTTCTTAAAGTATACTGAAAAATAATTAATTTTTGAATTTTTTTTAGCAACATTTTGATATTTCCATTGCTTGATATATTTCTATACTGCTTATAAAATGTGTGATTAAATTTAGTATTACGAGTGAAGTAGAATCAACTCAATTACTAAAAAAAATGCAAATAAAATAAATAAAATTATATTAAAAAATTAAAAGAAGTATTCAAGTCTTTTGATTTTTTTTATAATATATTTTCTAAAAAAATTAACTATTTTTATTTTTTAAAAAAAAGAAATTTCTTTTAAAAAGCTGTATGAAAAATAATTTCTTTTCATACAAAATATTTTCTTTTAACATAAAATTTTTTCTTCCACCATACATATTTTTAATTTATAATTAATGTGATCCAACAAAACCTAGTAGATTAAGGATTTATATTGAACTAGATTATGTCACCCATTAAAAATAAATTTATTTATAATTATTTTTAAAATTTTTTAATTAAATATTATTATTTTATTTACTAATAATGTACGATGTGTATATATATATATATATATATGTATATTACATGATATATCAAATATAATCCCATAGCTTAAATCCAAATCATCTGTCTTAGCCCAATGGATAGATATTCCATTTTCCTGATTGATGAGAAGTACAAAAAAATAAATAAAAAAACAAATGTCCAATTTACAGCCTCTATTTTTCTCTACATTAGTGGCAGAGCAAAATTTGATAAGCCTATTGGCATTGGGAATCGGGCTACTTGGTTAAAGATGGAAAGGGGTAAAGCCCAAACTGAACCAAATTAAAATTTAGTCATAGCCATGTATGTACACTAACATTAAAATTTTTATGTAATTAAATATTGATTCAATAAAGAAAATTATGTAAAAATATAATTAAAACAATAATATTTAGAATCACTTGCATACTTTTATGTTTTCAAAAAAATACTCATTAATTTAACAACACATTTAATTTTCTACTTTTTTTTAAATTAAAATTTATTACACCCACCCATGTGGACTAAAAAAATAAAATTTTTTAAAAATGATTTTGTTTAAACAATAATGGGTTAAAAAAAGTAGTTTGTTTTAAGTTAGTTGTTATTTTTTAAAATTAAAATATATATATATATTAAAAAAAGTAGTTTTTTGAGTAGTTATGTTTTAGATATTAAAAGACCTAAATGCCCTCAATTTTATTTTATATCTATAATTTTTAATTTGATTTTTTTAGTTATTTTTTAATCTGAGTTGATGTCATTTGATTCAATGATACTAAACTCAGTTAGAGACTTTATATATGGTATAGATATATTATTACAAATTTTTTTCTCTCACCCACGTAATGGGTGTACATGCATGTTTTTAATTACATTAAGAAGACTCACGAATTAACTAAACATCAATTCAACTAATGTATTTATAATGAATGATATTGTTATAGATATAGAACATTTAAAATGTCTTCTATTTAAATTTCAAAATGACCTATGCATAACATGGCTTTAAAGGATTTATATGCAAGGAAAACTACGATAAAATTCAAAAATGTTCTATTCAATTAATAATGGTGTGCTTAATACACACGTAACTAGAAAAGTGGAACTACAATATAAATTCACAAATGTTTTATTTAATTTCTTATAATTCAACTGAATTTGGATTTCGTTTTTATAAAATCCAATGAGTTAAATATAAGCATCAGACAAAATTAGTAAAATTTTATTTATTAATTTGAGAGAGCATAAGAACAGAACACATAAAACTTATCTTTTTCATTGGATTCCTTGTACATTTCAGTACTTAATTGATATCTAATCATATATCAAATCTATAATTTAAAGTTTACCCTTAAAAATCATATTTAACGACCTCAATTACATAATCTTAATTGAAACTTATCTTAATTATTCCGGACACTTCATACAAAGAAGAGAGCAGTGAAAGAAGTTGCAAATGTTTAGATTCGAACCCTAAATCTACTAGTTGACATCTTTTAAAGCATGTTTTGTGAATCAACTAGACTAATTCTCAGATTTAAATCACGAATAATTTTTACTTTGAGTACTTAATATATCCCGCAGATGTAGCATTTACATCTTTGATCAAAGTCCCAAGCAATGGAGCAGTCAAGCATTTGGATGTGTCTTCCTTGTAAATGAAACCCAAACACTTGCAATCTTTGGTACATTTTTCTCTGCATTGCTCAACCTTCATTGGACCTTCACCGTCATCCAAATATGGGTTCAAAAAGTGCTCCACCTCAACAATTTTGTAGTAATCAACCCTAGACCCTTTCCCACAAGGTGCTAGCTTTGGTGGTTTACAACTTTCACTCCATCCCAATAGCCCTCTAGGGCTGGGACATGCCACGCACATTCCCTTGTCACATACCCCAAATGAGCCACATTTCGATGGCAAAGCACATTCCCTAACGAAATAACTTGAAAAAAAAGCAAAGGTTTCGTCCCATTTTAAGTAACTCACAGGGTCGTAATATGTGAAAGCCCTAAGGTTCCCATCGGATCCAAGTCTTAAGAACGAAGTTGTGGCATTGTAGTTCAGTTTATTAAGGTTGGTTTCGTCGCCTCCGCGTATAGGACGAACCTGAAGAAGTCGTCGTAGGCCGCCGCCGTTGGCTACTGCCACAGAACTGCCCTGATGAGCTTGCAAATGTGTTGACCTTAAGACTAACTCGTAAGCTGTTGCATTGTCGTTTTCAGGCACCGCATCGAATGTGACTATGTCCCCAAAGTCTTTGATTGGCCAACCTCCATACATGAGTCGCTGGCCCGAATTGTTTAAGTACATTATGAACCCTTTACGATCTAGTATCATACTATAGGGTCCATCAGAGCCATCCATATCAGATGTTCGGCTAACGAGCTTGTTT
The DNA here is from genome assembly GCA_038382025.1 of Adansonia gregorii. Classification (NCBI taxonomy): domain Eukaryota; kingdom Viridiplantae; phylum Streptophyta; class Magnoliopsida; order Malvales; family Malvaceae; genus Adansonia; species Adansonia gregorii. The sequence continues at coordinate 13,742,086 of JBBYHO010000001.1, read as the reverse complement.
CGATCGTTGATTTTAACTGATTGACCCACCAATAAAGTATCAGTAGGGTAATCAAAACTTTGCCATACAAATTTGCCATTCCCGTCAACTAGTACCAAGTTACCATTTGTTAGTAACTTAATGCCCGTGACCCCTTTGTTAGCCGTGTTGGTTTGCCAAACCACACGACCATCGACATCAGCTAGCACGAAGTTCCCGTCCTCGCCGAAGGTAAGCGTCGCGTTTTCGCGAACCGGATCATTGCGGTTGGCGTCCCAAACCCACCTCATTAGGCTTTCGTCATTAGGGAAGCCAGCTCTAATGGCAAAAATGTGAGCATCAGGAGTTGTATTGTAGAAACAAAGGCGAAAAGGAATGGCAAGAAAGTTGTAAACATCGTTTCGGATTACTCGGTAGCTAGCATCGTATTCGATAATCCGATCTCCAAATTCGCTTTGGTTGATCAACTTGAAGGTTTGGTTTGCAGCGACTTTGGCTAGAGTAGTAGTAGTAGCAAAGGCAAAGAAAGAGAGCAAAATGAATTGAAAGAAACGTGAAGATATTTGAGAAGCCATTAGAGGCCAACTTTCATAAGTGAATAAACTTGTTTTGGATAAGATATTTGGATTGCTGATTCATATATATAGAGTAGATATTTAGAATTTTTCCAAGGGGAATTGAATGCGACATTGAAAGTCGAGGTAAGTAGGCTCAGCTTTATGTTTAATGCGGCCAAGCTGGCACTTGGGCCTAGCTGTTACTATGTAAACGAAATATTCGTACTCATAAATTATTTAAATTTAAATTTAGTTTAAATATAATTAAATTAAATTTGAACTTGAACATTTTGAATTAATGATGAGCCAATTTTTAATTTTAATACTCCGCTCAACTAACCTTTAAGTTTAATCAATTTTTTAATTTTGTTTATATATATATATATATTATTTTAATTAGTGTTGAAAGAAACTCAATTGAAACTTAAATATAAATAATCAAATTTGAAGTCGAATATGAAAATTGAACTCATTTATTACTGAATAAACAATCCTAATCAAACAGATTCGAGTAATTTAATTTTTATTTCAAATCAAATTTAAACTTCAAAGTTAAAATTTAAATGAACTCAGATGAATTTTGAGTCATAACTTTTGCATTAAGCTTAAACTCAAGCTTTTCAATGTTTAAGCTAGGCTCCAATGAATCCTATGCATAAGATATCTAATTTCAAATGCACAATATGTGACAAAATCTAAATATATTCAAGGATCAAGCAAGGCTACGGCTCGGGTGAATCCTATGCATAAGATATCTAATTTTGGATGCACAATATGTGATAAAATCTAGATGTATTCAAGGATCTAGTAAGGTTACGGCTCAAAATTTTTTAAAATTCTTTTTCTAGACCTGAATTTGACCTAGCTTAGTCTAAAGCCCAAATCAATAATTAAAAAATCATCTTTATTTTAATATTTATATTTTTTTATTATTGAATTTAAATAAAAATATTATTTTATTAAATTAACAATAATTTGAATCAAAACAATCCCAACCACTGAAAATGAAATCCAAGCCCGAACTACTACAAACCGAATCTATTAGATCGAATGGGTTGCTCGATCCTTAAATAGATTTACTCAAATATAATTTGATTAAAAAGATCAAACTAAATTGATTTGATTAAAAAAAACAAAAAATACAATATAACCTAAACTTGCACAATTAGAACATGAATCATTACCGAAAAATTAATTCCACTTAATTCAAATTTGAATTGATTTAATTTTACATTTCAACCATTAAATTTTATCTTTTAAATATTTCAAATACAAATAATATAAATTTAAAATAATTTATTAAAAATTATTCGAATTTGAAATGAGTTAACTCGATCCTTTCAATTATGAGTTACCACTCTAAAGTACATCATATAATATTCATATATACATCGAGGAACGGTATTAAAATTGAAGCAGTCTTGATTTAAGCAAAATGGGCCATAGATGTGCTGGAAGGAATTATAACTTTGTTACGCCGTTGTTTGGACTCAGAAAAGCATATGCTTTAGAAGCTATGGTCCATGGCATTCAAAATTTGTCCCATTTAATCTTCAACTTGGCTGCATTTCTGCTGAGAAATTTAATGTTGTGCCATTCAAAAAGACCCCATACTTTAGTCTTTATTGCTCAATAGATAAGCACAAGTATTGGTCTGCATAAAATGAAAATTTCTTAACCTAAAATTTAACTTAATTAGTTCACATAGTTACTTTAAGAGGTAACACTTGTCATGTCTATGTTTGAATTTTGATATCGATAATCCTTCTCTTATCTCAATCTTGTGGCCTCTTTTATACCAAAATAAAACATCTAAAACTCAAAGTTTAATTTAATTAATTTATATAATCACTCTTAAGAAGTGACATCCAGTAGATTTGAGTTTGAATCTCAACAAGTGCTACCTTTTTTTGATCTCCAAATTACGACCTCTTTTGTTAAAAAAATAAAAATAAAAATAAAAATTTAATAACTCCAATTAACTTTATATGAATCATGCATTAGTTCATATTTTCACCAAAATTTTTTTTTCCAGTTATTACATTCCTATCAATATTTTCGTTTTGACTAAAACATACTAAAATATGTTGCATTGATTTGCTTGACCTATATATACCAATGTATTGGTTCCATTGTCTTAAAAGTTTTGGTTTATCTATAATTGCATTCAAATTATTAATTCCACATTAATTTTAGAAGAATATTTTTAAAGTTTGTCTAATTAATAGTGACATTTTTAGTTCAATTGTCCTAAACAAGTTGTAGTAGTATTTATCCAAAAAAGCTCAGCTTGACCAACAAAAAATGGACCACATTTAAGAAGGATGTTTATAAACAAATACTTCTATTTTTATTTTTACTTTTCCTACAATCTTAATTCTAAAGAAAAATATATTCTTTCATTTTTCATTTTTTTTAACTTGACACTTTTAAAAATTAAATCCGCTCATTGAAATTGAAAGTTTAACACTTTATTCACGAAACACACTATTGTTTGCAAAATATTATTGTATTTAATGAAATTAATAAAAGTTAATCTAAAAGAGTAAAAATAAAATGTCTTTATTAAAATACTGATTGAAAGCACTTTCTCTCCATAGAGACTATTTTAAATTAGTTCAATTACTATTTTTAAAAGTACATATATAATAACAATTAAACAATTGACTATTAATTAAAAAAGAAAAATTAATATTTTTCTTGGTCAACAATAATATTGTGTCACTAATAAAATAATAATCATATGGCCTACTCATAGAGCATAAACGCTTAATTTTGGATAAAGATTTCAACCCACACAATTTTTAATATCAAAAACAATATAATTAGTGTTGTAATCTAGTCAAGCCAAGCCTGAATAGTGATAAGCTCGAGCTCAAGCTCGGGTCGAAACTCATAGTTCGAAACTCGGCTTGACCTGGATCGAGTATCATTTTCTAAGCTCGAATTCAGCTCGAAATAAAATCAAACTATTCAAGTTCGACGTAATTAAGCTCATTTACTCAATTTATATACTCAAGCTCAAACTCAAATTAAGCATTTTTTTTATATATATACAGCTTTTTGTATTAATCAAATATAACAAATAATAATAATAATAATTTTGCAAGACAAAATATAAAAAAAATCTCATAAAAATCCATTTTTTTTAAATCCAAACCTAAAGAGTTGATTCTCCAAAATCATGTACTATTTGTTCTTGTTGAAAGAGAAATAATAAAATAAAATTATAAAATAGTAATGCTAAATATTGTGGTTAATTTGATTAAAAATTCGAAATAACTTGAAGGTAGTGTTAATTAGAATTGGGGAAAGAGAACCAAATCCGGACTTAATTTGTGGGTCATAATTTTATGACTTGTGTCCGGTGGAAAGTGGGAATCTTCAAAGAAACCCATGAATCTTTTCTAGGCATTTCCCTCCTTTAAAAAACAACATCTATTGTAGCAGATGGAGTTACTTAACGAAAGTTGGAGATGTAGGCAAGAGGTGCAGGTAGGACGAGGCTGGAGGCATAGGCAGTGTTCAATTTCGAGAGGGAAGGAAGGAGGCTCTGCTTTGGTGGGAGTGGGAGAGGGAGAGGAGAGAACAAGAGGGAAGAAAAAAAATTGACATGGGCCAGAGGGAAACAAGAAAAAGAAGGGATTTTAGAGTTTTTTTAGTGTGTGTATAAATATGATAAAATTAAAATAACAAATTATTAAAACATATTTATAAATAACAAGTTCGATTAGGCTTGCAAATCACTCGAATCAAGTATAAAGATACTTGAACTTGATTCACTCGATAACTTGATCTGTTCGAGCTCGAACTTAACTTGATAATAACCAAATCAAATTCGAGTTTTTTTGAATTGAACTCGAGTATATTTCAAACACAAGTGTCTCGTTTATACCTCTAATAATAATAATCATTATTATTATTATTACATATTTATAAAATATATATAATGAAATATATATAGTGCATTTATCTCTATAAAATGAAATATGAAATCCAATCAACTCAAGGCTTATCAAGTTGTTCGACTCTTGAATGCCTTTCCTTTATCTCGTGAACTCTTATTCTTAAACTTATTTCTTTTATAAATAAAATTATAAAATTTTTAAATTAAAATAGATAATACATTACAGATTAAAGACGTCTCTTCGTATCAACAATATTTAACAGCATTTATGTTATTGTGTAACAATTGATATTGCCTTAAGTACGCGATTTGAAATTCCAAGTTGCGAATTTTGCTTCTCATTTTTTTTTTTTGACAATTTTGAATAAAAAGAATTTATGTCATTTTACAATCAACTAAAACTAAAGGAAAGAGGTCAAGATTCATAATTTTAACGAGAAAATAATGAAAGTAATAATAAAGAAGGAAAGGGGTCAAGATTCATAATTACGCGATTCATAATTTCAATTGTTTATAATAATAAAGGAAAGAGGTCAAGATCTAAAGCTTGCCATTTTTTGAAACTTGAAAAGCAAAAGAAGAGAGTTTCAGCTGGGTTAGTTTTTTATGAAATCTCGTGGCAGTGTGCACCCAAGGTTGGGCTTGATGGGGCGGGTAGAAACCACTACGTCCACGGCTTCGCCTTCTTCATCGTCATCAGTCGTTTCAATCCCTCACTTGCCATTTGATTTGGATCGGCGGCAGCAAATAGTGGCTAGGTAGATACAGAGTTTATGAAAATTTTAGTCCGGCTAGGCAAATAAAGGGTTATGAAAATTCAGTTCACATTATCAGAAAAAATTTCTTGTTTAATTAGATATGACAAGTAAAAAAGTCCTTACATCTTGTAATATCGTTGGAAGGAACCGTTGATGATGTGATAGGAATGGTTCGTTTAATAATATTTTGTTTAATATATATATATATATACACTGAATCAGTACAATTTTCCTATGTAAGATTGAAAGCACTATAGTTGATGTCTCGAAAAACTTGGTTCAAACATAGGCCAATTTGTTTTAGAGCGGCTTGCCTTATCCTACTTAATTGATGTATGAAATTATCAAATAGACTTGGTTATATTTACATATATTTACGAGCCAAGTTAGATTTAAATCGGATCTAAGTATGATATTAATATTATTTATGTTGTCCAAGACAGGCTCGACTTAAAATATCAGTTTAAAATTTTATTTAAATTCATGTATGTTTATAAATGAAAAATCTAAACTCATTTAAACCTATCTATATTACATTTTTTAAATTTATTTCTTAAAAAATATTTTTTAAATTTAATTTTTAATAATTTAATAATTTTCTTTTATTAAATTTTAAGATACAAATAATTTAATATATTTTTAATATTTATACTATAATATATTGCATATATACATTCTTTATATGACAAAATATAAAAATATAATATTAATGTATGTTATATAATTATAAAACAAGTTGAATCAGATTTGAGTTTAAATGTTGGAGTCAAAGGCCAGACTCATTTTTAAAATGTAAATAACTTTTTTATTTAAATTTATTTTTTAAATCAAATATGTTTGTCTGAACCTTTTAAATATTGAATAAGCATATAACTCAACTCAAAAACACATTTAGCTTCCATCATATGTCTTTCTTCTAAAATAAATAAAGGTTCTGTATAAATAAAGGAAATTTATTTAAGTTAAAACTAAAAAAAATGTTAAGTTGGGAAAAACCTTAACAATAATTTGATCCAAAACTTAACTTTGGAAGATATTCCAAATAATCAAGTAGAAGCCATTTAGATTGGACTTACGCAAATTTTGAATTTATATATTTTATTATATTATAATTATATTTAAAATATTTTATATTTATATAAATTTTAATATATTAATAATTTATATTACATAATTTTTAAAATATTTATGTATTTATATTTTTTTATGTTATGTTATATTTTAATTTTTTATATCATTGTATTTTATACAATAATTTTTATATAATATTATCAGATTCAATTCAGACAAAGCTCGCAATGTTATTTTAATTTTATAGGGAAACAGAGCTTTCAAAACTTGAAAAGAATAAAATCTTCGTATATCTTGTATTATCCTATCGCTTATTAACAGCACTTACTTTAGGATGAAGGTTTCATTATCGTAGTTTGTAATTTATTGACCCATTTTTCCATATTAAAATTCTTAAATTTAAATTTTATCCCAAAAATTAATTTTTATAAACCCCCCATAATTTTTAAGATTTAGTTTAACAACCTTCCAATTTCATAATTTTTTTGTGAAAATTTTTTCCGTAGCATTTTTTTTAAAATTAATCGCATAATAAATTAAAATCATAAATCAAATTTTGTACCCCGTATAAAAAATATGAATCAAACAAATTAACAAATCAATTAGCAAATTAATATATAATTAAATAATTTCAATATAAAATTATATAAAATCACACGTCATGACACTTGAATTTGAAACCTCCTTGTTCCAAAACTTTGCTGATATATATAATGATTTTGAAACCGGATCGAAAGTTAAATGGGTAAAGGCCTTGATTTTCATTTTAATCGGTTCAAATAATTAGTCTAATTAGAAAAAAAATATATTAATGTTAAATACATGATTGTTGTATTAAATAAATACTAAATGCAATAAATATATAATAAAAATATATATTTTATTTGATGGATTAATCTTTACTGTAATTCTAAGAAATTAAAATTTAAATCACATCATTTATAATTTTTTTTAATAATAATAAAATAAATGCAAATTAATTTAGTTTATTTTCTATCTATCAAACGATTAATTAAAAATACAATTTCATAGATCACAAATCGAATAAATCATTGATTTTTGTTTAATTAATTTAATCAATTAATCAAATCTAATTTTTTTATCATACGTGAAATTCTAAACTCTCAAGTTTAACTTTCATTATTTTTTAATTTATTATTTTTTAATATGTGATTAATTTA
>JBBYHO010000001.1:13723349-13734066 GCA_038382025.1 Adansonia gregorii | reverse complement strand
ACCAACCATTTTTGTTTGCAAAACCCGACTCTCAGACTCTAAAATTGGATTTGACCTAAAAATTTAATTAATGCTGTTGCTACCTATATGCTTTTCAACTTCCATGTATTCATTCCTTCAAGAATTTCGTTTAACTTGGCTGGTGCCTGCCTTGGTATTAGTTAAGAATAGTTAAAATATTATATACATATATATATTTGAATTTAATGTGAAAATATTATATATATATATTTGTATTTAATGCATTATTCACATTAAATTGAAGGTAAGACATTACATTAATTACAAAAATCTTTTTTCTAAATAGCGTGAAATGAAATTCCAAATCTGCTCTTCGTTTCCATCTATCCTTTACCTTGCAAATCAAGAGTCAAGATAAAAAGATCCCATATAATATAAAGCAACAGTCATTATTTTTTTATGGGTCGTTTTTTTATTAAATAACAAAATTATAAAGGCATGTTTCTATCCCCCCAAAAAATAAAGGCCAACAATCCTTGCATTTCCGAAATCAAAAATTTCAGAACAAGCCAATGGAAATGGCCAAAAGCAATGGTTATAGTGCATTAGTATTGCTTTCCTACTCATTTATCTTTACATCATCATAGCAATATTTCTAGAAAACCCTTCATTTCCTTCGTGGGTATTTACAGTCCTAAAATGAAGGTTTTTAATTTTTTCCCCCCTAACTCCTATTTTTAACCAAGAACTCATTAATGTCATTAAGCTCAACATTTATAGAAAAAGTATATAGATGTCAGGAATTAGGGTGCAAACTGAAAACAATTTTTTGGCCCTCCATTTGGCAATATAATGTTATTTTTGTTGAAAAAAAAAATCCCATATAAATAAGTAGTTCATGATAATTTTTCATGCCAAAAGCAAGATATATCTTATCTCATATGATTTCTGAATTTAAAATTAACACCAATGAAAAAATTATCGATAAGATCCAAATCCAAAATTACTTACGATTTAAACAAATAAACTTATCGACTAAATCAATTTTATATTGAGTTTTTTGATAAGATTTGACTAAATGTTAAATTAGAATGTTACAATTTCTCAAGTGGCAAATTATAAAATAAAAATGATGGTTATAAGAAATTTCTACTTTAACGAGGGAAAAAATTCAATATTTTCGGTCAGGCTAATTATAAAAAAAAAAAAAAAGAAAAAGAAAAAAGCAGTGACTACTAAATAATAATAATAATAATGAGGAGTGGTACAAGGCCGACCGTGCCAAAACGACAGCATTTTTGTGGTCACGTAAATCAAAAATGAATTTCCCAACAACGGCTATATTCCCTGCCATAAAAAGTTAAAACAAAAAGGAACAATAATTACAAAATTTCACCGTACTCCGTACAAACGGGTAATTTTACGGTACTTTTTTGATCCTTTCGATTTCTGTCAAAAGCCTGTCTTTTAGACTGTTACTACGTAGGCCCATTTTAACACCTGCAGCACCTACGTCAAAAGCTCCCACACGTGCCAACAAAATTGTTTGTTTTTAATTAATTTTGTTTTTCCAGAAGCAAATAATATATATATATATATATATATTTTTCAGAATTGAAATCAGTTCGGGTTTGGTTTTGGTTTTGGAGGACCAATAAGCCTGTCGAAATCCATAGTTGTTCACTTCACATCAATTCATTTTGATATTTGATTGGTTGTTTTAAAGCTTTGGCAATTGCCCCAAATTCATTGTCAAATTATTCCTCCTTTCTCTTCCTACCAAATAAGGTTAAAGCCCATTGATTTCGAAGCTTTCTGCTTGTTTATACCACAGATATCCGTGTAATGTTGACGTACAGGCTGCTAGGATACACACAAACGCAATAATTGTTCAAACTATATATTTATTTCTTTTCTTTTCTTTTCTACACGAAATTCATGTAAAAATTTTAAACCCATTAATTTAATATATTTATATTTTTTCACACCATAATCGTAATCGTATTTAACATATTAAATGCAATTCTTAAACTTCTTTTAGTTTTTTAATACAATAAAGATGTTCTTAAATCAAATTTTTTGTCATTGATTTGATGTATTGATAATTTTACTCCGAAAATACTCCTTACAAAAAATAAACCCTATTAAAAAAAATTTCTTGCTAATTCAACTAACCATTGCCTATGAATATTGGTTTTGAAATGTAACGTTCTCCCTAAAAAGTGGTACATGGCAATGAAACGTTAACCACAGGCAAAGTCAATAATATCCTAGCATTATATAGTGGGAATAAAAAAAAATTTATAAGAAAAATGAAGACTATGCCGTCCAAATTCCAAAACCCAACTCACTAAAAATTTTAGCAAATTAGACGACGATGACGATGGTTTGCAATAATTGTGCATCAGCTGCTTCCTGATGTTGACAATATATATAAAGGAAAAGACAATATATGGCAAACCAAACCAAACCCATCATACATTGCAAAGGTGCTTTTTTTTTAAAAAAAAAAAAGGTGGGGGGAAATCTTGAACAACCTGTAAAATTTGGAAGTAGCTACTAGGCTTACCTTTTTGATAACTCCTTTGCTCAATGAAAAATGAAAATAATATACCCACCAAAATAATTTTCTTTTAAAAAAAGAAGAAATTGTTTTCTACCCAATCAAAGAGTTTTTTTTTTCCTTTCTCTTTTTCTCAATCTATATTTGTCCCTAAGCCAGCATTCATTGCCACAGCACAACACGTGGCCCCCGAAGGGTCCTACCCTCCAAAGAAAGGGCTGGCTGCGTTGCTTCGCTTTGTCACACTCATGGGACAAAGGGCAACCGGCTCATTTTTAGCACCCACCAGTCTGCACTTTCGGACCCCCTTTTTTAGGTTAGATGTTAAGAGGGCAAAAACTTAACAAAACCAACATTTAAATGCCCACATGTAAATGCCACACTTTTTTTTTTAAAGGGAAACCCTTTCTAGACCTCAAATGACAAAGGTAAACAACAACTTCACTTGCAAACAAAATAATAACATCAAATCTCCTAATAATGGAATAGCTAACATGCATTAATGACTTAAAGAAACAGATGATGGAGACTGGGTTTTTTTTTTTTAGTTCTAAAGCCAATTAGGTTTCTCTCCCATCCCTGGCCTATGGGGCAGAAGTTATGCATATTGGAAAAAGCAATAAATTATGTCAACTACCTAAAGCCCACTCCTTACCAAGAAAAACCAACCTTTCATTTATAAACACATACCCAAGACCAAGTCAAGAGTTTCCTATCAGATAAATGAAACAAGTGCACCTTGTGAAATTGAAATTATTAATTAAATATTTATGGAGTTGAAGGGAGAAAGAGAAGGGAAAAAATGGGAATATTTTATTGATGGAATGGTTGAGTTAAAAAAAAAAAAAAGAAACAACAATATTAATGACAACATATTTCATCCTTCTTTCGCTAAACCCAGTAACTAAATACCCACCAGACATCCAAATCTCCCTCATGGCTTCTGATGATTTGTATATATCATCACATATATACATGTACAGATCCTCTACTACCAGCCTGCCCTCCGCTTGCCTGCCAGTCCTCTCACTGTATCTCTAAAATGTAACTAATATCCACTTTAATTAAATTGTACACATTTCTCAATTCTTTTTTTTTTCCCACTGAATGAAAGTAGTGATACAAGAACCAGGCTGGCCTAGTTGAATATGGAAAAAAAAGGGGGGAATTAAGGAGGAAAAAAAAAAGGTGAAGGGAGGAAGAACAGGGAACCCTAGAGCAATGAGGAATGAATGAATAAATAAAAACTGCAAAAGGGGAACTAAAGCTAATTTTATCTGGGTTCCTCTGGCATTTGGCTGCTAACGGGATTATTATGTAGGCTCTGATTTTATGTCACAGGTATCTGACAATCCTTATGTGGTGCGAGGAAAGATTGGGAGGGTAGTGGAAGAGTTCCCAACAAAATAGACATTTGGGTAGCAAGAAGTAAACACAAAAAAGGGCGAACCAGGAGCACAGCACAGTCATAGAGTTCTAAAAGCTGTAATGCCTGACCGAGTGTTCCAGCATTTCTCGACTCGGGCACACAATTTCCTTCACCCGGCTACCATTTTTGTATATCTTGAATGTTGGTACAATCCTCACATTCTCAGCGTTTGCAACCACGGGACTCTCATTGATATCCACCTTTACTCCAAAGAAGAGACGAGAAGGTAAAAAAGAAATACTTCCATCATTCTTGCTGCCTTAAATTTAGTTTTCTTTATCTAAAGGAGCATGGAAAAACGAATAAGCCATGGAGAAAGAAAATTGGTCCATTTACCTTAAGAAAATTTATGGAGGGGTAACGACCGCATAGTGCATCCACAAATGGAGATATCTGTTTGCATTGCATGTTGGAAGCCATCTTAAAATGGACTACAGAGATGCCTGTGGTTCAAAACTAACTTTCAAGAGGATTGCAAGATAGTAAAAAGGAGAGAGAGAGCAGATGAAGATAGTTTAGAAAGTAAGGTCAACAACTTACCTGGCAGAGATATTGCAGCCCTGAACTGCTCAAGACTGAATACTTCTTCTACTTCACCACCAAACTTCATATTATAAACTTCCTCACCGCGAGATTTCTTCAATGCAACTTGTGCATGAAAAAGAGATTCAGCAACATTATTGTCATCCGGAAGTTCCCTTCTCAAAACTTCATAATCTCGGACAGCGTCAGCCCATCTCTCCAGCTATAGTACACAATGACTGATGATTAGCATGAAACAACCCAATCCTTATATATCTACACACAAGAGATATTTATCCTTATGATGAAAGGAAAGCTTTAAAGAGTTCTTTACCTTGCTATTAGATGCCGCCCTTCGAAGAAGGGCTTTTATGTAGTTCGGTTGGATGGTTAAAGCTCGGTTGCAGTCTTCAACAGAACGCTCCCACTGCCCAAGCTTAAACCAACACGCTGCTCTGTTACAATAAAGGACAGAGTTTGACGGATCAAGCCTGAGACCATCCCCATATGCTGAGCAAGCCTCAGTAAACCTTTCAGATTTGAAAAGATCATTCCCACGTGCTCGTGCTCTTGCAACCAACCTCACATTGTTAAGCAGTACAGCAACTTCAACATTTCGGGGATCAATCTGTCCAGCCTTCTCGGCAGCTGCAACTGCATTCTCAAACCTGCAAGATGTCCATAATCAATTCTCTAACTCTGTTCCCAAAGACTTTTGAATCATATATCCGATTATAGCATTTTTTTAAACTAACCTTCCAAGTGCCATCTCTACTTGTGCTTGGACAAAAAAGAGATACGCTTCAGAAAGCATCCCAAAGAACTTAGTCTGTGAGAAGCTGGTGCACAGTTCTAATTTAGGAACAACCGAAAGGCTTGACTCGGCATCATCAAGTTGATGGAGTTTCAAAACGGCTTCCACTCTACACATAAAAAGCTGTATATTCAATATGAACCAGTTCAGCCATTTTCAATGTCTGTTAACTGCACAAATTCTTCAAAATTTAATGATGGAAAGTTTTGAACAAGGTTCCTTACCTGAGGAGAAAAGTCTGCCCCGCCAGCAATGGCAGCATCAGTTTCCCTTAATGCACTTCTCCAGTCCCTAATTCTCCGAGCATCGGTACACTTGCTAAGATGCCTTTCCACAGCCTGCAACTTCTGCAACTCGGTTGGATCTTGTGGTTGCCCATTAATGCAAAGGTGCTTCCTAGCATTCTCAACCTGCCCTACCCTGAAATTTAGTGGATTTAAATTAGAGCAACCTAAATATCATATGCACATTGGATTCAATAGGAGTAACCTAAAAATGAATGCATTTGGCCAATATTGGAGAATAAAAGTAATTTTCAAAATGCCTTCAATCATTAAACGCGCAAAACGCGGGCCTCCAGAGAAGTAAATCCTGAAACAGATAGATGTCTAATTTTATGGAAAACAGAAACATAGCAGACAAGTTCATGAGCTACCTAACACCCTCTGGAATGGATCCTTGATCCTTCTAAAATAACTTTGAAGAACCTATTATTTGGAGGAAACTATTGAGCACAAAATCATTAACATTTCACTGGTTGCTCTGAGGAAACCCCAAATCTAATATCAGCAAAGAACCCAAGATATTTAAAAAGAGAAGAATAAACCTAGACAAGATAATCTCACAAATACAAAAGACCATTAAAATAAGAACCATATAACTAAAAGGAAATCCAAAGAACAGGCATGCAATATGAAGAATTTAGATCAGAAAGGAAAAGATAGAAAGCACAATTGTGATGATAGATATAGCAAATTAAAGAACTAACTAAAATACACGGATCTAACAATTCAAAAAATCAATAACTATTTTCACAAATGCAGCTGAAAACATTAGCATTACTCACATTCATTCACCAGATCAAAACTTCTACAATCATTATCAAGACAAAGCAATAGAAAGAAAATAGAAATCAATAAAGAAAAGAAAACAATTCAATGTTTGATAGAGACATTGTTATCAATGTAGATCGAAAACATCACAACCCACCAAAACCTATCCACAGACATCAACCAAACAATATCAAAAACCAAAAGTCTTACTGACAAAACCAGATCCAAAACATCAACAAAACTATCACTAACCCACCAAATTAACAGAATTACCCAAAAAGACTTCCACCGACACTCTTTTGCTTCACCATTGTAGGTGAAAAAATAACACCAAAATAAAAAGATATCAGAACTATTTTCACCTTAACAATAATGAACCCAATCTCTGATGAGCCCTCAAATAATTAGGATCCAATCTAACAGCTTCTTCACATTCTTTCAACGCCTCTCCTACTCTCCCTAGCGCCGTCAATGCAGCTGCTCTGTTACTCCGGTAAGCCGCATTCCCCGGAGACAAAGCTATTGCTTTATCATACAAACTCAAAGCCTCTAAAAAATGTCCTTTTTTGTACATCTCATTCCCAACTCTCTTAACTTCCTCAGGTTCCAAGCTCCCCATTGCTTTCCTCATTAAATCACTTACATTCCCCCGGCTTCCCAGGGTGTTACTGGGTTCAAAGGAAGCACTTTTGGAGGATGTAACAGATCCAGTTCCCACTCCACCGCCCCGCATTATGCTGCCATGGCCGTAATTACCCGAGCCAGAGCCTAAAACGTCGGACCTGTAGCTTCGGTTCACTGCCATGCCGGTTTTTTGGATTTTCCCTGAAGGGCATATGTTTCCCGTCGGGAGAACGTTAATTGGCGGCGAGTTGACAGAGCTTTGACCCGAATAGATCAACGGGTGGGTTGTGGTGGGGTTGGGTTTGGATCTTGTCTGACCCGATTTTACATTCCGGGTCGAGGCTGTTGGGCTTGTTTCGCTTGACCCTGAAAGTTCACCTGAGTGGCTATTCCGACCCGATTCGGATCTCTGAGCGGTGGCGTTGGATGCGTTTCGACCCGAAACGGATCTGGATGAACTGGAGCTGGAACTCGTCGTTGTAGTCGTGGTGGTCGTCGTCATCGTGAGGCCCTGTGGCCCAGTTCGGAGCGGAGACACAGGTGAACCCAGATCGAGTTCACGGAAATCGGGCTTGTTAGCATCGTAACTCAGTGAGTCACGGAGTTGATCGGCGAGTTTATCTAAATCCCGGTCTAACTCCGTTACTGGCTTTCCAAGATGCGACATTTCCCTTCCTTTTCCTCTCACTAAAAAAAATGGGTTACTCCAATTTCCGTCCCCTGCCCCTTCCCCTCTCTCTCTCTGTCTCTCTCTTTTCTTTGGGTCTTTTAATGGTAATGTGAGTAAAAGGAAGAGGCTGAAGTGAACGTAGAAAGGACAGAACTTGGAGAAGAAAGGAAAAAACTTCGAAGAGATCCAAAAGAGAGAGAGAGAGAGAGAAATGAAAGGAAAGGAAAGGAAAGAGATGGGGATCCCGTGATATAAAAGTAAGAAGCAAAGAATGAATGTGAATTTAGAGAGCGAGAAAGGGTTTTACAGAGAGAAATGAAAACAAAGGAAGGAAGGAAAGAAAGCAGGAATGGAAGCGAAAAGAGCTTTTATTTATTTATTTTTGAGTAATAATAAAAAAAAATTATTTTTGATTTTTTTTTTTAATTTTTGGTTGCACCTGCTGCTTCACGAGACAGGTTTCATTCTTTGGTTAATTACAAATCAGAGAATCAGACCCATGGCCCACCGTAATTACGGGTTAGTATCTATAGAAAATTATTTTGTTAGATTAGGAAATGTCAACTATGGCAGTCGTCACTAAAAAGAAATAAAAAACCATATTTACCCTTGGCAACCCGTTTAGACTGAAATTCTATCCTTTTCTTTCTTTTTTTTTTTTTTTTGGCCTTTCTCTCTGATGTGTCGAACCATAATGCCACCTGGCTCGACCATGTTCTTTTCATTCAGCCTTAGCCGAGTCCGCTGCTCCTAACTCTTTAAGCCTCTCACTATTACTGTGCTTTGCCTCAGCAATCCAATGAGTCTCTCCCTTGTCTTTCGTCCCACTCTTTCGAAGAATCCATTTCATTCAAGGATAATTTTTATGGACAAAAATAGGAAATAAAACTTAAATCCATTACACTTGCCTGCCATCGCACTTCCATTGGATTTTGCATCGATCTTAACATACGCACTCACTCGCCAATAATTCTCACATTCATGGAAAAAAAAAAAGGAAAAGCGGATTCTCGCTGAACCCGATTATTGAAAGGGATTCTAAGGTGAATTGCTAGAAGAGATATTGGATTCTCAGGAAAGGAAAAACTATTTTCATGGTTGTCGTAAAAAAAAAAAAGATCTGAAAGAAGAAAAAGAGTAAAGAAAAAGTAAACTGAAAAAAAGTTCAGAGAGACAAAAAGGGGAACTTAAGAAGTCAGAAAGGGTAAATATGGTTTTTTACTTTTTTCTTTTACAGCTTCAAAAGTTTAAATTTCTCATCGAATAAATACTTTTTTTATATAACACGAACAAATAATTATTGTAACTCTATTATCGAGATTTGTAATTAACCCATCTTAATCCTTCATTCTTCTCTCCTCTTTCTCCGTTCGGTTCTCGATTTTCTTTTTCTTTTTTTTTTATTTTTTTTATTTTCGGGTTCTCCTTTTTGCCTCAATAATCTGCTTCGTTTGTTGTTTCTGGTAATTGCAAAGGGCTATGCCTCATCTCACTCTCATACGAAAGAGATTGACTAACACTCTATTACAGCTATATATTTAAAAATATACACTATTATTACCATATTGCTGCCTATTCTTTTATATTTTTTTTGATTTTAGGTTCAAATATGGGTAATAAATTTACCTTCTAATTTTTATTAATTGATTAAATTAGAAGATTTAAAATGTGGGATTCTTGCCTTTTTTTCCCCAATAATGCAAATTTTCTACAAAACTGAGTGATAATTTTAATTGTGTTTAATTATTCGAAAAAAAAATTAGATTTCATTGTTCTTAATGGGATTGGATATTGCTCTTAATATTTTTATCAAATTAACTGATTAATATAGAAATACAGTGAGAAATATTTAAGAGTCTAATCAAATGAGTTATATGTTTACTTAAAATTAAAAATGCATTGATGGATATTCTCTATTACTTTTTTTTTAATATATGAAATAAACTAATTAATTACATTTAAATTTTTCTTAATTTTCATAAAATAAAAACTATATCTTTATCTTTTTAATTGTTTTACTATTTTTATCACATGACTAATAGTTGAAATAGCATGTCTTTTGAATTCAACCAAAATAAAATAGTTGTATCATCATATCCATTTATATTTTATATTATCCATCTCATTTTCTCTCTCTCTCTCACACACACACACATCCAAATATATTTGATTAATAATTTAACACCCTAGCCTTCCAAAAATTCAGTTAATTGTTTCAAACACCAAGAGGAAAATTAATTTCCCAACTATAATCTATAAAAATGGACAGTAAATTTTAAAATTTTTCTCTAAACTCGAGCAAAGTTAATATCAAAAAATTATATTTAAAATTATTAATTTTAATTTAAACTTAAAAAGCTCAAAACGATCGAATCAAAAGTGATTTGAAAATTAAAATAATTAAAATTTAAAATAATTTTAAAATTTTAAAACCTAAAATAACCAGGTCCAAAACCAACCCAACTATAACAAGTCTGATTTTTTTAAGAAAATGAATTATAATTTTAATTAAATTTAGCTTTAAAATTATTCTAGCGCGTGAAGTATACAAATTAAATAGGGAGTGAGAAAACAAAACTAAAATTGCATTGAAAATTGAAAATAATTAAAGACGGGGAGAAGTGAGCGGGCAGTCCATTACCTTCTTCTCCTTCTACGCCTCAGAGGGTTTTTTTTTTTTGAACTCTTTTTTCAACACCGCCTGCCACAGTCAATTTTGCAGCACTAATTTTTTTTTAACTGTGGTAAATTTAGCACCTAATTTACTGAACTCTAAAGTCTTGTTCTTCCAAACAAAGCCGTTCATTAACCACGTGGCACATATACTGAAGTCTGTGGCCCCACTTCAACGCAACAAGCAAACATCAATATCAAACTGCCAGCATCCAATTTTTTTATACTTTAAAAAATAAAATAAAATAAAATAAAAATAAAAATGGATAAAATATTTGTAACATTTAATTACCAAATTTTAGCTAACCATAATCTTCAATTTCTGAATCATTTTATAAATAAATATAATTAATAAATTTATATATTTTTATTCTTTTTCATGAATAGTCAAACCGTTTAACTTGACAAA
>JBBYHO010000001.1:13679903-13695594 GCA_038382025.1 Adansonia gregorii | reverse complement strand
CGACGTGGAACAGAAGTAAAATGCAAAAGAGAGTTTAGAGTTGAGAAAAAGGTTTTTCTTTTTTCATTTTTTTTTTTTTTTTGATTTGGTCTGCCGTTATTGGTCGTTACATGGATTTTTAATGGGTTTTCGGGTTTGGGTCAAATCTTTTATTTATTTTTTTTAAAAAAAGGCAGAAAATGTTTTTTTTTTATTTCCTTTTTTGCTTTGGCTTCATCAGCTTAAAATACAAAGGAACAAAGCCATTGTTTAAAAACTGAGAGGCATTGAGAAAAGCCGAATAGTGCTAACAGAACACTGTATTAAAGATGGCAATGTAAGAACGAAAAACACACACGCAAACAGCCCCCCCTTTCGCTGCTTCCTTTGTTTCTCTCTCTACACTATGTGAGTGTGTCTGTCGTATGTAATTCGTACTTCTCTCTCGAATTCTCGGTTGTATCTTTTGATTCTAAGTACATAAATAAATTCATAAAAATAACTAACTAAGGTTTATTATTGGCTACTTATTTAATACATTATAAAACATATAAAAATTTTATAAGTAGGATTAATAAAATGGTTTATGTCTCTTAATATTTATTTAAAAAATATTAAATGAGATATATATAATTATATTAACTTTATTTTTCAATAATAATGTTTTAGATAATAATCATTATACATTAATGATAGTGATAATACGTGGTTCATATAAAATTGGTAATAATAAATAATTTCAAAAAGTAACAGAGACCCACTAATGAATATGCCATGTCATGGTGGGTTATGTTTTCTTTTTTTTTTTTCTAATTGATATGTTGGTATTGATTTATCCTCAATTTTGAAAATTCATCATCTTATGCAAGAGAGAGAGAGAGAGAGAGAGAGAGAGAGAGAGATTTGTAAGTAGGAGAGGCGGAAGACAACAATTTACTATCTAAAAAATGAAACTATATATATATATATATTACATTTATTGTTAGTTATATCAATATTTGTTGATTGAAAATATTTTTGGAGAAAATGAAACATTCGATCTTATTTATTAATTTTTTATGTCCTTTTTAGTAGTACTATACTTTTCCTTTTTCAATATGTGACTAATCAAATTACTTAATTAGGAAACTTGTGTACATATGCAGGTAAATTTCCTTAAATGTTCTATTAATATAGAACATTTTTTTTTGTCGTGAAAAGGACCATTTCATTTTACTTTGACAGATATAGTACGATATATGAGTTTATGTGGTTTTTTTGTCGTGAAAAGGACCATTTCATTTTATTCTAGCTGCATGGCAGCAACGAAAAACCACATAAACTCATAGTTTTCAAAATAAACAACAGCAAAAGTAATGTAACTCCTGTCATGTATAGCAGTTATAACATCAAGGTCACTGCCTTTACTGGTAAGGGCAGTGGCACATATTCCCTTCGCCAATAGCATGCAGGATCTTACCGTGATAGAGTTCATTCAACAAAGTCCTGCAATCCGGTACCAAATTATCTAAGATGAGACTAGATGATAAGAGCTTGAAATAAGACTCACAATAGACGAAGCACCCATCTTAATTTTAAGATGAGAAATTTGTTTTGATTTCACTGAAAGGAGACCATCAAGTAGGGCCCAAAGCGCACGTACAACGCTCGTGGTATGGCCAATGAATCTATGTGAGCCTTTTGATCCATCAAGCACTGTGATCATGAATTATGGAGCCTATACCTGCTCTTCCTAGATTTCCAATAGCTAAAACCGTCTTTGTTGAGTTTAAATCATCCTTGCGGTGGGGGTTCTACTTGACTGGTATAAAGGTGGGTTCACATAAAGGTTTCGATTTGTTTCTGAGGACAAAGAATTCAGCTGTCAAATAGGCAGCCTTTTAAATGATGGAAGCATGATGAAAGGGTTTTCAAAGGTTCCTGCATTTCTTGCAAGCCAAATGCCCCAAAGGAAATAGAAGAAAACCAATCTCTAAGGGATATTATGAGCATGACAGGGGAGTTTTAAATACCTTGATTTTGATCCAATCAAGGAAAAGAAGGTTATTGGAAGTGGTAAGTTGTGATTGCATGTGGAGGGATAACCAAAGTGATTTATTCAAGGTGCATTCATGAAGAAGCTGATTGAGGGTTTTCAAAGTCTTTTTGGCTTAGGGAATAAGTAACATCCACAATGATTCCGCATCTACGGAGGAGAACTTTTGTTGGTAAAATTTTATGAACACATTACTACAGGAAGAAAGATAACTTTGATATTAGATGTTGCTTAATCTGGTATTTCACAGTAAAGTGACAGATGGAACTACCATTAAATGGCTCATTAGCAGATTAATAGATCATTTTGGAATGGCATATACATCACAGATCATGGATCAAGTAAAAACTCTAGGTTTCCAGCAAGCCACTGTTGCATCCATTCCATTAGGAATTGATGATCTTTAAAAAAAAAAAAAAATTGTTTGTATATACATTCGGTATTAGATGTTGCTTCCAAATCCATTCCCTATTGTTTTTGTCCTTCGGTAAGTTTGTTTTGTGATTTGAGAGCATTGTTATAAGTTGAGACAAAGGTGAATTCCGCACTTTCTAAAAAGTTCCAACAAATGGAGTCGACACCAGTTTGGATTATGGAGTATGGGGTTCCCAAAAGTAAATCCAGTTTGGATTATGGAGTATGGGGTTCCCAAAAGTAAATCCGGTTTGGATTATGGAGTTTGGGGTTCCCAAAAGTAAATCAACTACATCACAAGGAAGAGAGAATGACATGGCGATGGAGCAAGTTAGTTTATAAACTTTTGACAGTGGGAGTTTCTTCATTCTGGTTGGCATGGACCAATGGCAAGGTTTCAAATGGGACCATTCTCCTCCAATCCATCCAAAGTTGATCTTTAAGCCCTCTCTCACAATCCACCCAATTCCTTTCTCAATCAGATGCTGGATGCTTTTTAATGCTTGCCAAGTGACGGAGCTTTTACATTTTAACTTTAGGCCTTTAAAATATTTCAAATGTAAGGGTCTTGGCCATAAAGAGTTTTGAACTGTTAAGAGTCTTTAGTAGAGTTTTGTGAGCTGAGATTGATTTGAAGCTTTTGTTTGCCTAATACCAAGCCCTCCTTGCTTTCAATCCGGCCTCAAAGAAAGTTACGATTGATTCTATCAAGATAGGAGCAATTGCAATTGGAATCTTTCTACACTGCAAGTAGTAGGAAGGGATGGCTGCAATGGTTGATCAGATGGAGGTTGTGTGACCCACTAAGGAAATATGGTTTGCTCACTCAGGAAACTTTGGGCGAACTTTTTCAATGATAAAGGCACGGTGATCCTTGTTCATTCTTGTATGGTGGATAGGATAACCCAGATAGTTACCTAAGTCTTTTTTTTTGTTTCTGTGAAACCTGAAGTCCACCGCCTTTAACACTCAATGGCATTTTGAGAGAAGAAAGTTTTTGACTTTTGATGGTTGATTTTATGACTCGACCGAGTACAAAAATCATTGAGAACCCTCATAATTGCATGGGTTGTTATTTTGTCAGTTCTTGCGAAGAGAGTGATTCCATCTGCAAACAACACATGGGAAAGCTTTAGGCTAGAACGAGCAATGGTGATGGGAACCATTTCTTGCGATCAAAGTTTCTGAGATTTTTTCTATTTAGGTACCCCGTGCACAAGATAAAAATGTACAAAAGGGGAAAGGTCACCCTGTTTGATGCCTCGAGAGGGGTAAACTTTTTCTAGTTTGCCACCATTGACCAAAACAGACATATAAGAGGATGAGACTCTACTCACAATAAGTTTGATCCAATTTGAAGGAAGTTTGACCTTCTTAATAAAACTCCATTCAAGTTTGTTGAAAGCTTTGTCCTTTTAAAGTTTAATGGCCATTGACCCCACTTTCCTTTTTTGTCATGCATCGAATGAATTGCTTATTACATCACAATAACATTATCTAAGGCTTGTCGGCCAAGGATGAAGCTAGATTGGACGGGGATATAAGCTTACCAAGAAGGATCTCAAATTTAGGGGGAGGTTCTTTCTTTCCCGCTTTACAGGTGGTACTGCGAAGGCTTATTGGACGAATTAAGATGATGGAGGTTGGGTTTTGATATTTAGGAACGAGGGAGATTAAAGATTCATTAAGGTTATTTGGCGTTGTTGCTTTGGAGAACTTGAATTCTAAATAATGGATTTGGAATTAAAAGCAATATAATTGTGTAATAAAATATATTTAAATATTATATTTATGATTATTTTTAAAATTCATGAATTTATTGAATTGCATATTTAATGTTGCATTTGAAACACTCGTAGATATTTATTAATCTAAAATTCATTTTATATAAGATTAATGGGTAAATTTATCATTACATTATAGGTGGATATTAAAATTTGATATTATATTTTATTTTGATTGATACTTGCTATTTAATTTTGATATTAGGGCAAATTTATCACTATACTATTATTTGATTGAATTTTACCATTAAATTGTAATATTTGATTGAATTTTGCTACTAAAATTTGATTTTAAAAGATATGAAGTAAATTAATTTATAAAAATTAAAAAATTACTATAGAATTTTTATTTTTTAAAAAGCAAAAACTTATTTTTTTATCATCTTTTATTAATTAATTTATTAAATCTTGATTATTAAAATAAAATATTTGAAGAAACTTTTTTGTTAGATTTTGTTTTAAAACCATACAAAATCAAAGCTTTCGTTTAAAAATAAAATTTTAATGATAAAATTCAATCAAATAAAGTAAAGTGGAAAAATTAATATTTAGTTAAATTAAGGTGAAAAATTTGTACTTAATTCAATAGTATAATGGTAAATATCAATTAAAATAAAATATAGTAACGAGTTTTAATACCTACATATAGTGTAGCGACAAATTTACTTATTAATCTCTTTTTATATCTTTCAAATATATAATTATATTAAATATTGACTAATTTATATAAAACATATGCATTCCATTTTTAAAATTTATATAACAAATAAAATTTAAATTTAGATATTTCAATTTTTGTTCTAAAAACGTAATATGAGTAATTTCCTTAGAGTAATTAGTAGCTCTCAACGGAAGATCTTTTAACATCAATCATAACATCAACTAATAACATTTAACATCCACTTGAGTCTCACCGAGATTAAATAAAGTGATAATGTATTTTTAGTTTATCCAGACTCAACTTGTCCAAGTCTAACTTAAATTATGAAATCGATATCCAGGCCCGAACTCAGCCAGCCCATATAATTTTTTCAATTAAAAAAATAAGTTCAGATTTTGATTTCATAGAGAAAACAAAAAAGACGACACTCACCATTGGGTAGTGGGCAAGAATGAAAGGGAAAAGCTGACAGTTAAAATTGGGTTGGGTGCTGGGCAAGGGGTGCGAAAAGAATGAAAAAGAGCAGATGAAAGTGCGAATTGGGTACTCGGCTTGTAGTTTAATTGAGTATGGGCTTTAAGGTGAATAGCTAAATTGATTGAATAGTGGATAAGTAGGCAAAATAAAATTTTAAATATTATTATAAAATATAAATATTAAATAAAAATATATTATTCAGGTCAAGTAGGGTTCGTGTTTAAAATTTTAAAATTTTAAAAATTTTTATTTAAGATTTGGTTTATTTAAAAGATTAATTTTTTTATGTTGTTTAAATTTATTTTTTAAATGTAATATTTTTATTAAAATTTTTTTAAACTATTAATATTTTAAATTTATATAAATAATTTAATCTTAGAGTAGATCTATATGCAACTTAAGAGGAGAAAAATAATATAAAACCGTAGTAATGAAAAAGAACTTTAAAACTTAAATTAATAAAACAAAAAATAAGATCCAATTATTTACTTCTCCTTAAACAAGAAAAAACAGTGATAAAAAATACAAATAAATTAAATTTATTGGGAAAAAAAGAAATTAACATCAGAAATTCAGAAGATCTATTTTTAATTGGTATGATGACGTGGCAAAATCAGAACCGTTCATCTCAACGATCTCCTCCATTGCCGCCATATGCGAACGCTACCGAAAATCTAGCTCCTTCCAACAGTGGGCGCCAAGCCGATAGCCGATCCCTCTGGAAGAAAACCCAAAAACCCGAAAAAACCCCCAAAAGAAATGGCATTATTACAGTTACGCCACATAGCTCCTCACTCTCTTCCTTTCACTTCCAAACTCCACCATTTCCGGTTCTCTCCTCTCAAATCCCCTCGCTTCTCCTTCTCCGCCACTGCTTCAACCACAATGGCTAAACAAGTAAATATAAAATAATAGAAAATAATGAGTTTATTCCTTTTTTTTTTTTTTTAATTTTGTGATTTTGATTTTTTGCTTGTTTAGGTTTTGGTGCCGATTGCAAACGGGACGGAGCCGATGGAAGCTGTGATTACGATCGACATATTAAGGAGATCGGGAGCTGATGTAACGGTTGCTTCAGTCGAGAAAGAGCTTCGCGTTGACGCTTGCCACGGTGTTAAAATTGTTGCTGATGCTTTCGTCGCTGATTGTAAGGACGCCGTTTTCGATCTCATTGCGCTTCCTGTAAGTAATTATGTCGGTCTTTTTCTTTCAGGTTTTGGTGTTCAAGTAAAATACAAATATATGAAAATTTAAAGCAACATTTGGTTGAAAACTGAGACATCTTTTTTAGTTATTTATTGCTTTTTAACTTCTGGAAGCAAAAAAAAAAAAAAAAAAGAATAGTTATCTTTCATTACAAAAGCTATTGATATGAAAGGTGTTATCATCAAAATATTTCTTACGAAAGATTTTCAGGGATAGTGCTGACACTGTCATCATATCCTCGATATCAATCTGGTACTTAGACCAATTAATCTCTTGAGCCTTCAACATCACACCACCTAAGATAAGGATATCTTGTCGAAGATAGTTTATCAAATCGTCACTATTAACCTGAAGATTAGACACAACCAAATCTTCATGTGGGAAATAAATTGTATGGAAGCAAATTAGTAATATTTGGAAGCAAAAATGCAAAAAATAAAAATGTCTTTGTTTTTATAGAAAATAAGTTATTGAGGTTTTTAGAACAAAATGCATGATTTTTAAAATTTTAGAACAAGAGAAATTATTTTACACTTTTCATTTGTTATAGATACAGTATAATTTGATGTCTATTATACTGTATGAAATTCAAATTTTGGTCTTATCTTGTGTTTTTAATTCATACAGGTTCTAATATATATATATATACACGTGAGCATATACTTTTTCATTCATTTTTCTCAATGTTATATATGTTTTTGGTTTTCAGGGAGGCATGCCTGGTGCTACCAACCTTAAAAATTGTGGAATTCTTGAAAGTATTGTGAAAAAGCAGGCTGCAGATGGGCGGCTTTATGCTGCTGTGTGTGCTTCACCTGCGGTTGCACTTGGTTCGTGGGGTCTTTTGATGGGGCTGAAAGTGAGTGCTAAGTGATCAATTTTTAGCTAAATTTGTTCAGAGATCATGTTATATGTTGTTGCTGTTTGTGGCATGTTTTAGTTGAATATAGTGTTACGTGATTGAACCCATAAGTCATGGTTTTTTCTGATAGGCTACTTGTTACCCATCGTTTATGGAGCAATTGAAATCTTGTGCAACAGCAGTTGAATCAAGGGTTCAGCAGGATGGCAAAGTTGTGACAAGTCGTGGACCTGGCACTACCATGGAGTTCGCTGTAGCCCTGGTTGAACAATTGTATGGAAAAGACAAAGCTGTTGAAGTTTCTGGGCCATTGGTTTGTACACTTTTACTACAGTAGTTATTTATGCCTTCCTTTTGGGAAAAGGAAAAGCCATCTGGCTAATCGGAAGCTTAATAAATGATGCTTCCAATTAATGATAACACTATTTGGTAAGATGAAACGGGTTGTCTTCAGGTGATGCGTTCTAACCATGGTGATGAGTACACAATTACTGAGCTGAATCCTATGGAGTGGAAATGCAATAATATTCCCCAGGTGAGGTTTTAATGTTTGTTTATTGTTTACATTTTATCAAATTTTGAATGTTATTTGATGTATCGTCTTCATTCTGAAGTATGTCTCGGTATACATTTTGTAGTGTGTGTGTGTGTGTTAATGCAGGATTTTAATTTTCACCTAATACTCTAATTAGGATACTCAAAAATTCGTGATTCTAAAGAGTTTCAATGACAGCACCGGTTAGGGAAGTTTAGAAAGAATAGTGGAAAGAGAAATGACTTGCATATGGCAATTTCTATAGTTTTGTTTTCTTCTTTGATTCAAAAAGTCAAGTTTAAATTGCTAAATATGGAAGAACACTTGCTTTCCAAGTTTGGCTGCTTTTCGTAGCTGCTGTTCCTTTATGTAATCAAATGTGCCAACGATGGTGTACCCTTTAGATGGCACTTCCTAATTTTCCTTGATGTTTTTGGTTCTCTATGTATTTGCATCCTTAGTTAATGAAAGCTGAATCTTCTAACTCAGCTATCTGACAATCTTCTAGTTTTAATGGTGTCTTAACTTCATGTAAGAAGTAGTGGCAATTTTTTTGTACCAGGACCACTGGACCAAGGTAGTGGTTTCAAAATCTAGCAGGCTTTAGTGGGAATCATGAATTTTGTTATAAATCTATAAATTGAAAATGGGCTGCCTGAAGTTGATATGTCAATAGCTGCAAACCTGATCTGGTTATACCTTCCTTTTTCCCTCTTTCTGCATTCTGCTCCCTCAGGTTAATCAAAACGTAAGTTCTATTTCATGTAATTACTGCATAATTTGTAAGTTGATTGCAGCAAGAAGATAGTTATTTTAATTTCCAAATGTTCATTTCTTTCCCAAAATGATTCTGCGCAGTCAGTTGCTGGTTCATTCAGCGAATCATTTCCAACTTTCAATTGTTCTGACTTTCGAATTTATCTTCCTTTCAGTACTATTATTCCTAATTTTGGGGTTCTTTTCTATGATAAAAGTTACGTCTCTAATTTTTCAGATCCTTGTGCCAATTGCTGATGGCTCCGAAGAAATGGAAGCAACTATGATCATTGACATTCTGCGTCGAGCAAAGGCAAATGTTGTGGTCGCCTCTGTTGGAAACAATCTTGAAATTGTGGCATCTAGGAAAGTAAAATTAGTGGCAGATATGCTTATTGACGAAGCTGCTAAACTTTCATATGACCTTATAGTCTTGCCAGTATGTTGGAATTCTGTCATGTTCCTTGGTTCCTGATTTCTGCCAAATTTCTTATTCGCTAAATGTATTTTTAACTTGGTGTTCAATAATGTTCAGGGAGGACTTGGTGGTGCCCAAGCGTTTGCTAACTCAGTTAAGCTGGTGAACTTGCTAAAGAAGCAGGCAGAATCAAACAAGCCCTATGGAGCTATATGTGCATCTCCAGCATTGGTCTTGGAGCCCCATGGCTTACTCAAGGTATAATTTTGATCATGTTGACATTTTCATGCCTTGATTATAAAATTTGCATGGCAAGAATACATGTTCCATTGTAAGGGGTTAATTTGCTTCACGCCATTGAGTCGTTCATGAACTAAACGATCGACGAATTTAAAGGACCACAATTTGCCTCTGCGAAGTAGTCTACGCCTTTTTGTTGGCTTGATTAATTAATTCTAATATTTTATAAATAGTAACTTAGAATTCGGCTATAGGTTCATTACACCCTGTTCGAGTTAACTAATTTGCTTTTGGCTTTTACAACTCTAAACTTTCACTTTTGCACAAATTATCAGTCATTTGCAAGTTGTGCTTGCTTTTTGCTCTTTGAATTCTGTTACTTTAACAATCGTAAAACATGCATGTGTACTGTTTCAAATACATAGATCTTAAGCAAAAAAGAGGATGATACCCAAGTCCCGAGAAATTTTCTGCATTTGGTATTCGCGGATTGTTTAACTGTCGTATTCTGCTATGGTCCAGGGCAAAAAGGCCACGGCCTTCCCTGCAATGTGTAACAAGCTGTCGGATCAGAGTTTCATTGATAACAGAGTTGTGGTGGATGGCAACCTCATTACAAGCAGGGGCCCTGGAACTTCCATGGAGTTTGCACTAGCGATTGTGGAGAAGTTTTTTGGACGCCCGAAAGCCTTAGAGCTTGCAAAGGTAATGCTTTTCGTGCGTCAGTAGATCAGCTATGTAGTATGAATGTTTGTCCTTAATCCTTTCTACCTTGGAACATGCCAGGACACTTATACATGGTAAGATTAAAGGTGAATTTGCGTTGATTATGAAGTCACTTTGTGGTTTATGTACGATAACTTCGATGATAAATAAATGAGCATTGTAACAGCTGAGCAACTGGAACACTATGGTTCATCTATGATCGTATCCTTGCTAATGAGATATCTAACATCTTTGATGTCTATCACTATGTTTGGTTATGTTCAATGCTAAAAAAAGCCCAGATCGGAGGTCGAAGTTGTGATCTCCGGTTTGAATTGAATAATTTAGAATGTTAATATTTTTCATGTTAAACAATTAATAAAAATAGTAAATTATAGATAAGAATATGCATTGTGGCTTAATATATTTTTAAAAGGTTAATATGGGCTCCAAATATCATCACTTACAAAAGTATTATATTAAAAAAATATATATTTTTTTTGTTTGTTTTACTTATTGAACCGGTTGGCGATCAGTGCAAACACTACCAGATTTTGTATATGATATTGGATTGATTTTTGATTTTCGGTTGAACTAGTTTGATCAGCTGGTTCGGTTTAGTTTTTTCATCACTAGTTTTGTTTTATAGGGAGGCAGAAAATGGAAGGGGAATAAGTGCAGAAAAAAATAAAAGTTAAAAAAAAAAAAAAAAGAAGGAAAGTTTTTGGACGGCTGGTCCGGTTTAGTTTTCTCATCACTCGTTTTGTTTGATAGGGGGGAAGAATATGGAAAGGAAATTAAGTGCAGAAAAAATAAAATTAAAAAGGAAAAAAGAAAAAGCGAGGAAAGTTATTGGACAGGAAGGAAAGTAATTTTCCTTCTGTGTTTTCTTCGTTCTATTAGTTGAAAAATGGAGAACAATAGTATGTCTAGACTTTTGTTTACTTATTATATTTGTTGATATTGATTATTGACTTATTATAGATATCTCAAAATTATTTTCTAAATCTTTTTATTTTATTTTTAAAAAAATTAATTTACAAGTTTTGTGTTGAAAATTATTGAACAATAATATTATAAAAAGTTTTGGGATCTTTTATTTATTTATTTCTCTGCAAAGCAAAAAATTATATTACATCAAAGTGTTATATTATAGTCACATATGATCCAACTCAACGTTCAACGATACATTGAATCAACGTAGAAAAATACCGAAGAAGATTAGCTTTGTTTACTTCTTTTAGCTGTCAATTAATTATGGAACTAATCAAGTAATTATTAAATTTTTATAGATGTTACATATACAAATGAAAATTACCACAATAAGTAAACAATTCTTAATATAAATTAAGGTGTAATTAAGTCGTTTAAGCTGTAAGAAGTTTAAGTTGGATTTGAAATATAAATTGAATTATTTGAGTTTGTTTAATTAAATTTATTTATTTAATAAAAAATAAATTATTTTTAATAGATTATTTATGTTTAAGTTTGAGTTTAAATTACGTAAATTATTGTAGTCAAATAATAAGATATTTGAATTCAATTTATTTAATAACTTAAGTTGTCTGAGATTGATTTAACAATGATTGAGTCAAATTTAATTTTTATATCCAAATTCAAGTAATTTATAAGTAAAAAATATCTTATTTATACTCATAATTTATTTATAAATAATACAATTATTATACAAATTAAAATGAAGTAAATTAATAATTCTTAATAAGGTTCAGTGAATGAGTGTTTATAAATAGATATCCTAAGGATTGACAACTTTTTTTTTTTTTAAAAATGTACATTAAACCAATTATTTTTATGAAATTAAAAAAATATTATAATAATTGTATTATCTTGTCATTTTTACCGTTAGTCAGTGCCTATAAACACTGGTTCGCATTTGCCTTCTTAATGAAATTAAAACGAAGTAATAATCTAACCATTCTGTGACATTTATTACAGAATGTTTTATTGGCATTCAGTAATAATCGATTGATGTTTTTCTTTTCCCTAACCTGTATATGTTTTTCTTTTTCCTCTTTGCACTTGCATTTAATTTTAGTTGACATTTAAGTAATTTACGAATTTCAGCATTTATTTACTAGATTTTAATTAGCAATTTATTGATTTAAACTAAAAAAGCTACAATCATAGGGCATCATAATAAGTCCAAGGCTCCAACTCTTGTATCCAATAACTGATGGATAAGTATGTATATAAGTATCCATTGAAGAATTAGACTTCAATTATGTAAGAATTATTTTTTAAAATTTTTAATTTACCCTTAACCTCTAACCTCAATCCTTATCTATTTAACCATCTAACTATCTAACCATCTAAGAAAGATACTACTTGTGTGCTTTCCAATCTACGGCTTCCATGAGTTTGTGCAGTATAATTACTTAAAAATTATGTAGGTGAAAAAGAGCAATTTCTTTTTATTATTGTTTACATGATTTCAGCTTATGCATGGTAATGGTTGTATCTATCTATCCCATTTTTTTCGTTTCTGAATTTCTCAATCATAAAAGTATAGTGGCGAGCTGAAAGGGTACTATAATATTTATAGTTAATATATTAATTAGCTAATTAAGATCATATTATTCGGCATCCAAAGCCAAAACATTTCAGACATACATAACTGGGTATCGGACATCTTATACATCTTTATTGTAATTTGTAAATGCAATTGACATTAGTGTTTTTCTGAAACTTTAACGTAGAAACCATCTGGAAATTCAAGAAGCGGTGCACTTATCAGGTACCCTCCCTTGATCTTTGTCAACCTGTCCAAAAATTTTTTACACGATTTAAATCATAGAAAAAAGCTAAAAACAAAAATATATGAAGAAATTAATATTTATAGATAAACCTGAATTTGGTGACCCAAACATGCAAAAATACAGCAACTAGAAACCTTGCTGAACTCAGCTCCCGCACATGTCCTATTCCCAGGGCATTGGCACATTTATTCTCGTCGCGAGTAGCCTATGCCGGATATTATTGTGATAAGAGTTCTTTCAACAAAGTCCTACAATCGAATACCAAATTATCTAAAGATAAGATTAGATGATAAGAGCTTGAAATAAGACTTTGTAAAAAGAAAGTACCCATCTTAATTTCAAGATGAGAAATTTGTTTCGATTTAGGCAAAAGGAGAACATCAAGTAGGGCTCAAAGTGCAGCTACAACACTTTCTGTGGTATGGCCAATGAATCTGTTTGAGCCTATGATCCATTAACTATCGTGATCACGAATTATGGAACCTGCACCTGCTCTTCCTAGATTTCCAATATCTAAACCATCTGTGGTAGGACCTTTTTAATAAAACCCCTTTCAAGTCTGCTGAAAGCTTTTTCCATATCAAGTTTAATCACCATTAACCCTACTTTCCTTTCAAGTTTTTGCATCGAATGAATTGCTTCTTGCACCAAAATAACATTATCTAAGGTTTGTCGGCCAAGGATGAAGCTGGATTGGAAAGGGGACATAAGCTTATCAAGAAAGGATCTCAAACTTGAGGAGAGCATATTTTTACCACCTTGCAGGTGGTATTGCAACGAGTTATTGGATGGACTTAGATGATGGAAGTTGGGTTTTTGACATTTAAGAATGAGGAAGATTAAAGTTTCATTAAGGTCACTTGACATTGTTGCTTTAGAGAACTTGAATTTAAAAAGTGATATAATTGTATAATAAAATATATGTAAATGTAATATTTATGATTATACTTTAAAATTCATGAATTTTTAAATGCTTTTTAGTGTTATATTTAAAGCACAATGAATATAAAATCCATGTTTTTATATCTTTTAAATATGTATAATCTTAAGATTTCTATTTCAAAACATAAGATAAATAATTTCCTCAGAATAATTACTAATTATCGGTCTCAGTGGAGGATCTTTAACATCAGTCATAATATTAATCAAATAATATTTAAAATCAATTGCGGCAACTTTAGTGGAGAAAAGAAGATTATACCATCATATAGAAGGTGAAAAAATTTCTATCAAATTAATTAAAAAAAACCTTAAAACTTAAATAATAAAATCAAAAACATAAATTTTGGAGAAATCTTTGAAAAGAGAGGATATCCACGTCGCACCCCCTTTTTTTTTCTTTTATAGATTTTATTATTTTGACTTTTTTAGCTTGAAAAAAAAGAAGTAAAACTTGGATTTAACTATTTGAGGTATTTAATTTTTTAAGTCATTTTTAGATTTGGATCGCATAAATTGTAAGTCACATCGATTTTGGATCATTTTTTGTTCGGGCTGTTGAGGTGAAATTCGGCCTGAATTTTGATTATTTAATTTGCCAGGTCATTTTTGGATGCAGCTCGTTTTAGTTTTAGGCCACTTTCGTTTCGGCATATTTAAGTTTTAGATCAATCAAGTTTAGCACTTGGATTAATTAAGGTTTGAGTCATTCTAAATTCAAGCTAATTAAGGTTAACACTTGTGTTAATTTGATGAAAGGGGAATATTTTTTTATTTTTATTTTTTATTATTTTGGTTTTCTTTGGCTGGAAAAAAATAAAATGAAAAATATGTGAAATTTAGGCTAGACCATTTCAGATAATTAAATTTTGAGTAACAAAAAAATTACAATGTCGAGCCAACCAACCGGAGCTTGAAATGACATGAATCAAGAATGATCCAAACTCGAAATGAGACAAACCCGAAATGACTCGAATATGAAATAACCTAAACTTGAAACTACTTGAACAATTAACTCAAAATGACCCGAATCCAAAATGATTAAACCCGACCTGAGTGTTAAATTTGATTGACTCGAACTTGATTAGCCAGAGTATTAAACATAATTTTGAGTGTTAAATTATATATATATAAACTATATATATAAATTATATATAAATATAGAAATTATATATATTAAAAATAATATTTATAAATAATAAAAATATTAAAAAATATTTTTATTAAATCTTAAATTATTATTTAAAAATAAAAATATATTTTTTATTGAATCTTGAATTACTATCTAAAAATAATTTAATATAAAAATATTTTATATTAAATCTCGAATTAATATATAATATAATATATTATATTATATATTATGTATTATATATTATAACATTTTATAATATTATATATAATGTATATAATTATATATATTGAAAATATTATATTAAATCTTGAATTATAAAATAATCTCGAATTATATTAAATATTGGATTAATATAAAAATAATAAAAATTAAAAAATATTTAATATTAAATCAAAATTATTTTTAATGTGCATTGTGTATTATTATATATTACATAAATTTATGATTTACCATAAGTAAATGTACAAATGAATATAGCTAAATGTATGAATAATTATAGCTAAATGTATGAATAACTATAATTAAAATATACGAATGATTATAGCTAAATGTATGAAGGACTATAGGTAACTGTACGAATGACTATAACTAAATGTACAGATGATCAGATATGAATGTAAAAGATATTAAAACTTATTCATACATTCATTTATTCGGTTTTAGGATCTTATATATTTATTTTTGATCATTTGTACATTTAATTATAGTCATCATACATTTAGTTATTATTTTTATATAGTAATTCGAGATTCAATATAAATTTTTTAG
>JBBYHO010000001.1:13647739-13659452 GCA_038382025.1 Adansonia gregorii | reverse complement strand
ATATATTGATGTGACTATCTGCAAGTCCCTTTCCTGAATGAATTTAAACACACCATGTAAACAGATTTGCCATTAAGTTAAGCATCGGTAGCTCTGTGGTTAAAAAATAATGATAATAATAACAATAATAATAAAAAAGAAAAGAAAAGATTATCTAGTTTCTGGCTTTGTAACATCTAAACCACAAAATCAATAAACAAAGCACTCTATAGCCAATTATGAACCCCAACATCACAGCTAAATTGCTCCATTTTTGTGAATCTTTCAGGTCTTGCAGTCCTAAGAACCAACTCCCATATAAACTGCATTCTCCATTCTCAAATTGAATGCACCTATTTTCGCCTTGTTGTCCTCCAAATTCATTGATCAAAAAACACTCAAATGGGTACTTGAACAAACTCAAGTAATGCATGAAAACCCAGTAATCTGGTATCTTATCTTTGGCTATAAAATACCCTGAAAACAGGAAGAAAGATCCCATTAGACCTGCAATCACTGAGTTCCCCATGATGAAGTTTGGGACAAGGGCACTGAAACATGCCACAAAGGAATTGGACATCAAAAGGACCATCCAAACCACCAGGGAGAAGTAAAGGAACCCATCAATAGCGTCCCTTCTCAATCCAACTAGCCAGTAAACTGGGAAAGTGAAGAGGACGCCAACCATCAAAAGAAATGGAAGAAAAACAATGGTGTTGGCTAAGACATAGGAGGAAACTCTGTAAGCTCCTCTTGAAGTTTCCCTCATTAGAATTCTTCTCTCTTGCAAGAAAATTGGCAGGCCTTCGGTTGTTGAAGATAGTAAGAAGGTGAGAGTGAAGGCGAAAAATCCTGTTTGAGTTTGTAAAGCAATCCTTCCTTTATCATTTCCAACGTTGAAATATATGGTTCCAAGTACAAATCCAGCTACCAAGGCTTGTATAACTCTTGTAGCAAAGAGTTGCTTGGTTCTGAATATGTTGCTGCAGAATCTTCGTCCTAGTATCAAGACTTCCTCGCACCGTGAATTCGGGTAGACAAGAAGCTTTCTTTCAAGATGGATGGGGCTCCTTATTCTCCAGTCTTCTCGGTTTATGTTACTTAGAGACCCTGGATTTGGCACGGTTAAGGTCTCAATAACATCAATGGCAAATTCAAGAACATTGACATGGCGAGGGATGTGATGATCAGCAAACTTTAGCCTTTCTTCAAGAAGGTTTAACCCTCCATTATGAACAACAAATCCATTTGAAAGCAAAACAATGCGATCGAACTGCTCAAGGATCCGAAAACCAGGTTGGTGGATGGTTAAAACAACAGTCTTACCTTGATTAACTGCCATAGATTTTAGCAGCGTCACTACATGAAGAGCTGAAGCTGAATCCAACCCCGAAGTTGGTTCATCAATCAAGATAACTGCAGGGTCATGAACCAAATCAACTCCGATCGATACTCTGCGCCTTTCTCCACCAGAAATGCCATCGTTTGATCCCCCACCAATCCTGGAACCTGCCACATGCTCCAATCCAAGCTCTTTCAATAGCCCTTTCACTCTAGAACTAGCTTGCTTCCCCCCTCCTGGTAGCCTCAAAAGTGCACTATACATGAGCGTTTCTTCGACTGTAAGCAATGGAAATAGAGCATCATCTTGGGTAACATATCCCGAAGCTCTCCGAAAAAGTTTAACATCAACAGGCCTGTCATTGACCAGAACTTCCCCCGTTGACACTTTACAAGGTGGTATCCTTCCAGCAAGAATCTCTAGCAGTGTAGTTTTCCCTGCTCCACTTGGTCCAGCTATTGCAGTAATCTGTCCAGGCCTAGCTTCACAGTTCACACCTTTCAAAATGAACTTGGCTGCTCTATCTTGATTCCAACCACAAAAAATCCACCCTAAATAATCTTCAAATTTGCTGCTCAACTTGTAAGACAAATTCTTAGCTTCTAACCTGTATGGAACTTTACGGCCACCGGAAAAAGACGGTGACTTCACAGGCAATTCCATTGGGAGAAAAGAAAGGTGAAAGTTGAGAGGAAAACAGGGATACTTGAAGTTATGTGAAGAAAGAAAAATATAAGGAGATGAACTAACACACCAAATTGGTTATCCTCCAACAAGCAAAAGCAAGAAATAAATGAATAGTCAAGTTTGCATGCATGTAAATTTAGCCAGTTTGGGGTCATTGGGCTTTGCTTGACTTACGTTTTTTTTGGGGGGGGGGGGGGTGGAAGAGTTTTGGTGGGGTTTGGGTAAATGAGATATTTAGTTTACAAGAAACCCAAAGAAAAGAGTACAAAGAATTGAATGAAAAATTAATAGTCTTTGGCTAATGTAGAAAGGTTTTTTTGGTAAGCTAATATATTGACCGCCAAAGGTGTTAATGTTGGTGGCCATAACCTATCTTCCCTACTTTGACAGCTAAAAATAAGGTTGTTGGGAGAAAGCTAAAATAATTGGTTATCTCTAAAGGAAATTCCAATTTGGGGGCATAAAATGACACAATACAATTAATCCCAAATTGGGTCATCAAATTTAAGCTTAATCAATCAATTATAAATGCCAATCTTGTATTTGAACTGCGGAATTAGGGCAACTTTAATCTGCCTATACTTATCCCACCAAGTTATCTTTATAGTTTCCTTTGACTTGAAAGAAATAGATTTTTAAATGCTTTGGTTTCAAAACTATAGTTAACATACATTTGGGATAAGTTTAATTTGAAATGTCACAAAACTAAAATTGGAAAGTTGATTTGTTTATAAACAGTGTTTGAATATAAATTTTATTAAATTATATTATTTAAATTTTTATATGATAAAATTTTAAATGATAAAATTTTTTTATTAAATTTAATTATAAATAATAATTTAATATTATTTTAAATGGTAAATAATTTTTCAGTTCATCGGACTCATGAAAATCTCTACTTACAAGATATAAAACATATATATGTTGATGTTAAGATTTCACAATTTATTGTGACCTAAAGTTTTAATAAAGTGTAAGATAAAAGCTATAATAAAAGCAAAACGATATAAAGAAGGTAAACTTGTTCATGGGCCGCACAAGTAAGTTAAGTTCGTTGATATTAGATTTTTGACAAGTTTTTTGTTAATTTGAGTTTGGTTAATATTTAATAATTAAAAATTATTTTTAATTAAATTTAATTGTAAAACATAATGATATTAATATAAAAATAATTTTTTAATTTTTTGTTAATTATGAATAGTAAATATGAATAATATGATTGGTTAAGTTGAAAATAGACCTATATAAAAAATCTAAAATTTTTCGGATTACGGCCCGACCACGGACACTTCTAAAAAAAGAAAAAAATGAATGGATAATAGTTTTATTATTTGGTAAGAAAGAGATTATAATTAAAGAATAAAAAAATAATTGACATTAAAATTTAACTTCATAATTATTAAAAATTTAACAGTGTAAATAAATAATGAATGCACGAGCTTTAAAGTAACATTTTTATGTATCCTTCTTAAAATTAAATCTATAATCTCTCTCTCTCTCTCTCTCTCTCTCTCTCTCTCCCTCTCTTACTTATAGATTAATTTTTTTTTATATCTACTTAACTCTCTATTTGCACTATTTTTGGAAGTAAGATCAACAATACATAGCAAATGAAACAAAGGGAAGCTGGAAGCAATGGTTAGGGAAGAGAAAAAAAATATATATATATATATATATATATATGTAGCAAAGGTTTGTTGGGTTCTTAAAACTATTTTTCAATGTTATTTTTCTAAAAATAGTTTCCACCAATTACAAGTTTCTAGTTTTCTTTTCTTAAAAAATAATTATTTAAAAGCGCTAATTATTTTTTTATTTATATACATAACACTGAAAATTATTTTTTTGTTTAGTTTCTAGTTTTAAAATATCAACATAATTAACATTAATATCTCAAGCCAAATTTAATAGTAAACATTATTATAGAAAAAAGTAACTTTTTATAATAGTAAAGATTATAACTTTAAAGTGGTAGAAAAAAATGTTTTAAAAAAAGTATGTTAAGCAATTGGCTATTGTATAGAAAATCTTACAAAAGGATTTGGTTAAATAACCTAAATAATTGGCTATTGTTTAGAAAATAGGAAATTAAAATTTTAATTTTTTGAATTATATAACTTTTTTTTTGTTTTGGAATAAAAAGTGATTCAATTTTGGGTATTTATTTGTCATTTAACTAACCCTATTTTTTATTTCAACCTTTTTAATTAAAACATTTCTATTTTTTTAAATAAAAAATTCAACAAGTATTAATTCTTAGACTCACATTTTCTATTTTTTTTCTGATGAAAATGCCCCAAAAGGTATAAATAAATAAATAAATATATGGGGAGAGGCAAGAAATAATTAGAGAAAGATACAAAATAAAATAAAATGAAATATTTCATGCCAATTTTACTAAAAACCCCCAAAAATCCCCTTTTCCCCTTCTATAAAAAAAAACCCTTGCAAAACCCTTGTTACATTCTACGCTGTTCCTCGCACTCTCATCATTTCGCAGCCTCCAGAAATGACGACCCAAGTCCTCTCTCGCGCTCCCCTCTCAAAACCCAAGGTCCTAACTTCCTTCCTCTTCCCATCGTGCCGCCCTTTCTCTTCCTTTTCCTCCTCCGCCACCGCCGCCGCCGCTTCCTCCACCAAAACTCTTGTCACCCCATCGCCACCCCCTTCCCTCTCCTTCGTCCGTCGCCTCCGTGCCCCACCTTGCTACTACTCACTTCTTCGTGGGTCACTTTTCCCGGCTGTCCAATCGTTCTCCACTCGAGCAGCCAGGTCGTCCCTCAATGACCCTAACCCTAACTACTCGAACCGGCCCCCGAAAGAGACGATCTTGCTCGACGGCTGTGATTTTGAGCATTGGCTTGTCGTGATGGAGCCGCCTAAAGAGGATGCTACTAGGGATGATATTATTGACAGCTATATCAAAACCCTAGCTCAAGTAGTGGGCAGGTATTTTTTGTGCTGTTTTTGTTTATTCGTACTGGATTTCCTTTTTTATTTTTTATTAATTTAATTAGTTTAATGTTTATAATTGAATAGATAGCAATTTTTTGTAAGAAATGACTGATTTAATGTTTATATGGCATTGAAATTTTAGTTTTATTTGACTCATATTTAATTTTGGTTTTTATTATTATTATTTTTTACATGTTAGGAAGCCTTGTTATTCATGTTTTATCTTGTATGCTAAATGAATGCTGACGAACTAATTAGGGTGGACATTAAGTATAGTTTGATTGTTATGTATTAAGATATCTTTTTCATGGGAAAAATGAACGTACTGCAAGTCTGAGACTAGAGGCGGCTCATTAGATGTTGGTCTGGTTTTATTGATTTATTATCAGTCTTAAGTGGTGTTGTTTCTTTGAGTTTGGAAAAGAATGGAAAGAAGTGAACTAACATGTTGAATTCAATGTTCTACAATTCTCTGTTTGGTTGTTAAGTTATGGCAAATGTTAACCGGTGCGACTAGATGCTAGTTAAGGCGATATTAAAGGAAAGAAATCTATAATTAATGAATTTTTTTTCTCGAATTCACTAAAAGTAATACATTAGACGTAAAAACTGGCCAAGATTGGTTTGTTAATTTGTAAGTAGCATTGAAAAAAATCATTAATTTTTAGTTTAATAATGATGAAGTCTCTTAATAAATGAAGATGTCCTACGATAGGAATCGGATTTCTGTATTAATGGAAAGTAAAACTTAATTGTCAATTGTCTAGTTTCGTCTTTTGTATTTTTTTTTTTTTATTAACAGATTCTTTTTGTTTCTTATGAAGTGCATATCTTTTCATTAAAATTTTCAGAATGAGGGCGTATTTGAGTATCTCTTCGTGACACACAAACAGATACTTGTGTCATTGCAACATTTTTAACGGTCAGCGCGTCGTGACTATGATATATAATTCGATAGAAGAATATCTGCATATTGACTACGGTCATTGAAACAAATTGTTTTTTATCTTTATTATGGAAATATGTGATGCTTAATACTCGTATCATTTAAGCTTTTTGATTGTTAGCACATCACATGTATGGTATAATTGGATAGAAGATTCTCTGCATGTTGACTACCATCTTTGATTCAACTTCCTTTGGCTTTGTTTTGGAAATATGTGATGCTTTTTTTACAAGGGGTCTTACGCCTGGATGTTATATCCGCGCAGCATGTAATAGAATTATTTGGGGCAAAAGCTTCATGTTGACATGATGATTGTAACTTATAGCATTTAAACCATTGGGATTTCAGTATCCTTAGGAATGTTTTCTACATATACTTGTTTTCGATTCCTCCAGAGCAAAATGTATATATTGTAATTACGCTTTACTTCCTGTGTAACATGTATAAAGTGAGGAGGAAGCAAGAATGAAAATTTATTCAGTTTCTACCAGACACTACTATGCATTTGGAGCTCTCGTGTCTGAAGAGCTCTCCTATAAGATCAAAGGTGCATCTCCTCTTAATTTATCAAATTTTCTTGTCACTGCTAGGCTGTTTTAAGAGAAGTTTTCTTGATGTTCTCATAAATTTTTATTTTTCCCCTCAGAACTTCCTGGCGTTCGGTGGGTTCTTCCAGATTCCTACTTGGATGTGAAGAATAAGGATTATGGAGGTAAATATTGGTTTTTTGTCTTGAATATTTCTTCTTTGGATTTTAGTTTTTGTTTTTAAGACATTAATACTTAGAATAAACTATTTTTTTTCAGGCGAACCTTTCATTAATGGGCAAGCAGTTCCGTATGATCCAAAGTACCATGAGGAATGGGTAAGGAACAATGCTCGAGCAAATGAACGAAATAGGCGCAATGACAGACCTCGTAATTATGATAGATCTAGAAACTATGAGAGAAGAAGGGAGAACATGCAGCCCCGAGATAATCAGATGCCTCCTCCAAATCAGGGCATGCAAAATACTGCTCCTAATACAGCTGGAATGCCTACCAACAGCATGGGAGGGATGCCACCCAACAACATGGGAAGTATGCCACCTCCCAACAACATGGGAAGGATGCCACCTCCCAACATGGGAGGGATGCCTCCCAACATCATGGGAGGGATGCCACCCAACAGCATGGGTGGAATGCCACCAAACAATATGGGAGGAATGCCACCCAACAACATGGGGAGTGTACCACCAAACAATATGGGAGGAATGCCACCCAACAACATGGGGAGTGTACCACCAAACAATATGGGGGGAATGCCACCAAACATGGGGAATCTGGGGAGTGCGCCACCGAATCAAGGATGGTCCAGTAACATGCCTGGAAATGCGCAGAACTTGCAAAATGGCCCCAACTATGGAAACACTCCTGGAAATGTGCAGAACTTCCAAAATGGCCCTCGCTATGGAAACGCTCCTGGAAATGCACAGAACTTCCAAAATGGCCCTAACTATGGAAACACTCCTTACAAAAGTGCGACGCCGAATGCTCAGTACCAGAATAACTATGCTCCAAACATGGGTGGGGAAAACGTGCCTGGTGGGAACTACCAGTCTTAAATGTTTGTTTTAGATGAATTCAGAGACTATTTTAGGCAAAAATGCTGTAGATAAAGAGAATATGCCTAGACTTATGCTACTAAAGAATTGCTGTACTGCCGTTAAACGTGTGGGGTAAGTTTATCATATTCATGTTTGTTTGCATTCTGAAACTGGAAAATTTTGTTGGATGGTTAGCATGTTGATGATGATATTGACGGTGTCAGGTAAACTTTTATGTGTTTATGAACTGATTTCCGCCCAGGCTTTAAGATTGCATTGCATAATATCTCACTTGATTGAAGTTCCTACTCTTTTTTCTTTTTTCATTCCTAAGAAGTTATAGCTCATTGACCGTGCAAAATCCATTTATCATCTCTTTCTGAAACATAGGCACATGCCATTTTCTGTTGTGGAGATCTTGTTTTTTCAGCTTCTACAGGGGAATGTGACATTTGTTTGAGATTTTGAGTCAATCTGATCATGAGCCGGATCGGATCGGATTTTAGTTAGGTTTGAGCATGGTATTAATATTAAATATGTTTGTTCAAACTTTGTCTGATCTTAAAAATGAGCTTTGAATTTTATACAAGTTCGTCCGTATTTATAAATAAATATTTTAAGATCATTTAGGCTTGTTTATATTATAAGTTTTTTATAATTTATTTTTTAAAAATATTTTTTAAATTTAATTTTTATTAATTTAATAATTTTTATTAAGTTTATAAATAAAAATAATTTAATTTAATTTTAATGTTTACATTATAATATTATAGATATGTATTGTTCATTTAACAAAAATTACATATAAAATATAAAATAAATATATATAATATAATAAAATGGATCGGGTTGAGCTAGGTTCAGGTTTTGAATGTTAGATTCAAGATTTGATTTATTTTTAAAATTGGGTTTAATTTTTTTTGTAGAAACTTATTTTTTGGGCTTAATATTTTTGTTCGAACTCTTTTAAATATTGTCACGGATATTCATGGGTAGTTCAGAAAAAAAAATTTCACCCAAACTCGAGTTGGGCTGGGCTGAATTGACCCAAAAAATTATTTTTATTATTAAAAATGATTTTAAAAATTACTTTTATATTTATATTGATAATTAAATTTGAATAAAGAATTATTTTTATTATTTAAATAGGAATTTGGATTGATTTAATTTTTTAATTTGTTTTGAGAATACAAAGGGTCTGTCCAACCCAATGTTCGTAAGAAAAATCCATATCAATTTTCCTGTATTAATAATCCCAAGGGCCACTGCCCATAGAGCAAAGCAACAAACCTTGAATGAAACATTAAAAACCATGGAATAATTACCCGCAAAACCTTGGATAATTTGCGTGTTGAATACTTTTTAAACAAGTTTATCTCTTTCATGACCTAGTTCAATCTCTTTGCATGCACGTAACTCAAACAATAGCTGACTTTGCCCTTTATATATGCTTATATTTTCGCATGAGTTTGCACACTGAAAAAATTTTAAAGCAAAGCTAAGCTATGGCTAGTTATACCGAGAGCAGCAAGACTGCTGAGTACATTGCCGTTTCCGCCATCGAGACCTTGCCGGAAGGCCGCATTAAGATGCTTCCTGGGGCAGCCGTTGATGCACCACTGCCGGAGTCCGTGGAGGTTTCATCCTCCAAAGGGAAAAAAAGGTACAAGATCAAGGAGAAGAAGAAAAGGTGTTTGTTCATGTGTTGCTCTAACATGCAGTTTGAGAATGAAGAAGAAAAGGAAAAAGCCTGGGCATTTTTGAAAGATGAGAACAGCAAACTTGCCATGGTGATGTGTTGTTCCAATTTTCAAGTCGGTTCCGAGGTTGCAACTGTGCCTCAGAAAACTGCCAAGTGAGGTTTAGCTTGGTGAATTGGTAATTTGTCAGCATAATTTTTTCAAAAAAAAAAAAATTAAAACTTGCTTTAAAATTATAAAATTATTGTGCTTTGAATGTTGTAAAAGAAATAAATAATCATGTTGTGTGCAAAAATTGTGTGGTATAAAGAGATACTATTTATTGGCTTGATTAATTAAATTGTTGGTTTTGGATGAAATGTGATTTGATTGTAATAAATAGAATGTAAACATTTTTTTTCCTAGTGTTGTAATTAAATAAAATGTGCATTTGGTTTCAATGAAATGATCTTTTAGTGGTATTTTTTTTTCTTTTGGTTACTTCCGGCCTAAGTTATAGTATTTAAAAATTAATCTTAAAAAAAATCTAAAGTTGAAAAAATCATTTAATCGCTGGAATCCTAGTTAGGAGTTCTATAAATTATAAACCTATGGTTGAATCATAAACACCTCACTTGTGTTGAATATTATCTCATGATGGCATTGGTAACATTTTTCAATTAAGCAATGATGTAATTGCAATTGAAAATGGCTCAAACTCGGCAGAAATAAGAGAATTATATAATAATTGAAATTTTTTTTTTTTAAGATTTCATTTGAAATGTTAAAATGAAAAGAACAGTCATGTGATTCATTGAAATTTTAATTTTCATGATCAAGATTCAATTCATTATAACTTCAAATACCAAAAAAATAAATTATAAATAATGTCTTTTGCATGACAAATATATAAAATAATTAATGTCAATAAGATTAAGGTTTAACTCTAAAAAGAAATAAGAAGAATAAGAGAATCGAGGAAAAATAACTCTCCCCCATTTTCTTTGTATGGAGAACTTAATCACACTAGAGAATTTGTCCAACTACAAGGTTTTTAATTCAATAATAAACTATAAGATACTGAATAAATTTGTGAAATGGTATGTTATAAATATTTATTCATCGGATTGATATTCGAAAAAATTTTAAATTTTTTTATCTATTTTCGGCTCAGTCCGACCGGCTTATACCGAATCCGTCGGACAGGTAACTAGCGGACAGGTCTATTTCTGATGATGGAGCTTATTACGACCATTAATATTTATATCCAAGGCAGTGACATCTAGAGCTGTGGCAGCATTTTTTAACAGCCG
This sequence comes from Adansonia gregorii, assembly GCA_038382025.1. Taxonomy (NCBI): domain Eukaryota; kingdom Viridiplantae; phylum Streptophyta; class Magnoliopsida; order Malvales; family Malvaceae; genus Adansonia; species Adansonia gregorii. The sequence continues at coordinate 13,648,966 of JBBYHO010000001.1, read as the reverse complement.
GCCGAGGCTTTTATCCAATGTCAAAGAGATAACCATTGAGCCAAATATTTCCTTTTAAACCGAAAATTATAGCTAAAACTAATTAATTAAACATTGAGTCTATCTAAGTGTTACGTAAGCAGCTAGTGCTAGTTCAACAAATTAAATGCTTTCTTGTCGTATTTCCCAAATTAAAATGTTCTTTTCTTATCACAATCAGTTCCTTTTCCCATGAATATCAAAACAATATGAATTTGTAAATTTCCTTGCTTTGCAATTTTTTTTCTTTTTATTAGTATTATTATTTGTTGTATTTTTAGGATTAGCATCTACTAGGAAATGTTCACAGCCTTTGACTTTCCCTCTATTTAAGCTGTGTATCTATTCTGCCAATTGGTAGCCACCCGAAAATTTTGAAGCAAAATCATGGGTTACACTGAAGAAACAACCGTCAAGGACGGTAGTGTTGCCGCGTCCCCTCAGGAAGTCAAAGCCGTTCGGGTGATTCCGGGGCCTGATCCCACCATAGTCGACGGCTCGATGTCCGAAAAGAAGGGCAAGAAAATCAGGAAGAGAAGTTGTTTCCTGTTATTTTGCTCAAATGTTGAGCTTGAACATGAAGAAGACAAAAAGAAAGCTTTCTCATTCATGGAGAACAGTAACAGGTCTTGCATGACCATGTGTTTTTCCAATCTCGAAGTTGGACCAAAGACAAAAACAGGATGATTCATGGGCTAAAATGTCAAAGTAAGCTGCTGCTAGTTTTAATTTCCTTTTTTTTTTAAGTTGTAAATACACTTAGTTTTATGTACTGTGCTCTAATAATTTTGAATGTTTGAGTTTTGAGTACCCCAGGTTTGGATAGTTGTATGTATGGAAGTTTTTAAATTTTAAGCAACGGATTTATTGTTTTCGATTCAAGATTCAGTTTAATTTTATGTAGTTATTTTTAATAAGTAAAATTATATAAATTTATAATTTAAATTTTAATATTTATAACTCGTGATAAATTATTTTTGTATGAATTATAAAAAAAATTACTTTTATGTGGTTTTTTTTTTTGTTGATTAGCTGTATAATGGGCTTTTGAAAGTTATGTAAACAGTGAAGTTTTAGTTTATCTATCAATCAATTTGATATATTGGAAGTATTCTGGATTTAAAACTTTAAATGTATTAAGTTAATAAAACAAAATTTGAGAATAACTTAGTCATATAACAGAAGTATTTGCTGCTTTATGAAAAAAAA
>JBBYHO010000001.1:13589162-13632879 GCA_038382025.1 Adansonia gregorii | reverse complement strand
TATATATATATATATATCTATATCTATATCTATATCCAAACATTTTCCATTTACTCAACTATAAAATCTGCAGTTTTTTTATAATTAGTCAGTGGTGCTCCATTGAGTATTTTTGGTAAAAGGATAGAGTTCTTTTTTATATATTTCTCCTAAAACCATTTCGGAGATGGTGGGGTATTATTAGTACATCTCCATTAGATCTTACAAATCAGCAAATTACAGCCGGATTTTTTTTTTTTTTTGCATCAATCTTCCTGCACTTTGAAGTACATGCATTTGTTGTTGGTGTCTACATTGCTCAATTTCATTTTTCACCACAAGCAAAAAGTAGTGTGTGATGACTATGCTTGATTATGAAAATAACCACAAATCTTAACATGATGTTCCCACCATAATAATTTTAACTATATGTCATAAGTTAATACTTTTATAATATCAACTAATATGTGCTTAATATTGATATAAAAAATAATGTTTGGTTTTTGGAATAAATTTTTTTATTGAAAATTCGAATAAAATTATATTAAGATTTTAAGATTATTTCATGAGATTTACATGATTAGATATGAAAAGGTCTAATAATTTTAAACAAAAAATGACTATATAACTCAAAAAAAACTAAAACATGATTAAAAAAGATAAATATAAAAAAATAAATATACATTATTAATATATTAAAATTTATATAATACATTAAATATAAATACAATAAAAAAATAAAATATCAATATATAAATTATTAATATATTAAAATTTATATAATACATTAAATATAAATATAATAAGCATCTTCACGTAAACTCAAACATTACCGTGTGTCTTGCACAGTTTTAAAACTATTTAATATTTGTAGGCCCGGGTTGTAGTTGTCAAACAAAGAAGTAAGAACTTGCTCTTTTTTGGTGGGAGGGTTGGGAGAGGATTAATCTTTCTGTTCTAGATTCAAATTCCAACGTGGTCTTCCTAGAACTAAAATTAAGAATAAGTTTTGAGTTTTGACTTCGTATTGCTATTAGAATGTGAAAGGGACGGCCGTCAATCTTATAAAACATATTAATATTTATTATCATAAATATCATATATGAATATTTATTTTTTATTTATTTTAAAAATATATTATTGTATATTTTATAAATAATAAAATTAATAAACGTATTAAAATATAAAGTTTGTTCAGTATTCAAATATATAAATTTATTATGTTTAATTTTAATATATAAAATTAAAATTTATAAAATTAAAAAGTTGAATTTTAACTCTTGATTTTTTATCAATAAATTCATTTATATTTTAAAGTTAATAAAAAATTAAAATTTTGCAAATAAAGTAATTTAAAGTAAAATTTAACACTTTTTTTATTTATCATCAAATAAATATATTTGATGAAAAACTTTTAATGAAATTAAAATTCTTATTTGTAAATTGTTAAATATTATTTATAATAAAAAAATATTTACAATGATAATTTAAAAATATAGTTAGTACTTATAACTATTTTATCAGTTTTAAAAAAATTTCACATTTATATATTTATATATAATTATAGATGCAGATAAAAGGATGAACATAGAACTCAAATCTTGAACTTCAAAATAGGCAAAGAGGATAACATCTATCCAGCTAAACCTGACTTTTGTTAATCTTTCGTACTATATTCTTTGATATATATCTATCTATTTATCATGAGTCACGCTCATCATGAATCCAACAAATTAATGAACAAAACAAGGAAGTGGGTGTTTAAGTGGATCCTACTAGAGAAATCAATATAGAAGTTGAGACGATGAAGTCGGCTCTATGAAACCGACCTGACCCAACAAAGTGCCGATACTATTCGTTTACTTTTTGAGATCATTTCATCATTTGATTAAAGAGGGACTATGACATGATCCCCAAATTTTAATAGATAGAAATGGCTAACTATTGAAATGGAAGGGCACAAAACCTGAATCGACTTGGGTGGCTTCCACATGGTGTCCTTTTCAATATTTCTAATTGAAGAATATCACAACTTTCTTTTCTTTCTTTTTTTAGCCCGAAAATCATTTCTTAGTCATATGTCAATGGCAATATATTACAAACAAAACTAATATGTCCAAACATGTAATTCAGTTGATTAATGTATGATTAAAGCTCAAAAAGTATAAACCCTAATAAAATGGAATTGTTTAGACGGTTTCCTACATTAAAATCTTAAGTTGATTTAGTTTTTTTCAAACTAAATGTTAAAATGTGTATATTCGCATGAGCAAAATGTGGAAGATTTGGACACATTATTCTAGTTTGAATACCTACCAAATCCACTATTGGACAAGAGTCTTTCAAGCTTTAGCATCTACAACATACTCAAAAGTTTGAGCTTTTAAAGGAAATATGACTTAATTTCCTTATAAACGAATCGTATACAGTCAATTTGGAGAGTCCCCAAAGGATTTTGAGAATTTTATTAGTAAAGCTAAACTTCTAGAAGGGGGCAGATAAATTGGCTCTTGAATCTTCCTTTCTATCCAAAGTCTTCTAGTCTTGTCTCTGTCTGCACCTCCTCTTTTGGCATCATTCTCTAGCAATAATTCTACAAAGTTATGCCTCCCTTTCCTTTTCCCTTTTGTCGATTCAACCAAAAGACAATCCAAAGGAGATCATCTATATAATATATATGTTTATTAGCACGATTTAAAGATGAATTACTATCTCCTACTTACTCACCTAGCGATAACAAAATTTAATGGTACGTTTGAAAAGACAAATTTGAAAGAGTGAATTTGGATTTGATTTATTATATAAATTATGAAAATAAACACATATGTTACGCGTAATTTAGTTAATATTAAATTCACCTTAAATGCATTCATAGCAAGATCAGATTGTTTTTTAATTTAAAAATTCATAAATTTAAAATTTAAGATAAATTTTATATTTATAAATATTTTATCATATAATTTATATTAAATTTGAGATCAAAATCTTTTTTTTTTAAATTTAAATTTTCAAAACAAAATTTAGAATGATACAAAAGAGATATATATATATATATATATGTTCATGTGATCATCTAATACGTAAGCAGGTAAGAACCCGCCGCCGCATGCAAAGGTCTGCGTGTCTAATTCCCCTGCCTACACAATAGTAGTAGACAAAATATAAAGGTTAATTCGGAGAGAGTACATTTGGCATTTACAGACAATATAAGCTCAAAATTGTCACCTTTCGGTTCCCCTCCCTTACTAACTGTCGGTTATATTATTAACTGAACATTAAGTCAGTTAATATGATATTATTAATAAGTTTTTAACTATTATAGATTTAAGAAAATTTAGGTGTATAATATTTTTTAGATGAATTTATTTTATAAAAATTGAGAAGTTATGGATAGATTAAAAATATTAAAAAAAAATTAATTTTATTTTTCTATATAAATATATAAATTTTAATTTTTTTTCAAGTAATTTTTAAGTTGGAGGATAAATACAATTATGGTTAGTCAAATATTCAAGTGCATACACGAAAAATGATTTTTGTATTTTAAAATAGTTAATGGTATATAAATTTTTTAAGTTTTTGGAAATGTAACAGGCTTTTGTGACAACTTTACTCATACTTATTTACTTTTTTTTTTAATTAATGCATCAACAAGAAAATTTTGAACATGGTTTAATTTAAATGGCTAACTTTATCTCTCTTAAAGAATAAATCTCGTAATATTGGAGTTTGAATTTTAACACTCACAAATTCTACTTCTTACAATATTTTTATATAAAAAAAACTCATTAATAATGAGAGTTAAATATTTATTTGGATCATGTATTTTGGCTCAATTTTTAATTTGGTATTTAAAAAAAAATTATCAACTTAGTACTTGAATTTTCATTTCGTTATGCATATTGCCCTTCTAGACTAATGCTATTAGTTCAATGCTAACATGGTAAAAAACATTGAGAGCTTGATACGTAACAAAAATGCTATCACTACAAATTAAATAAGCTATTTTTAATGACTAGATAAGGGATGATAAAGATAAACATTTTCTATCCTTAGTTTCAATTTAATAGTATTAGGGATATATGTCGTTTCTAATTTAACAGTATTGAGAACGGATATCATCTTTGAATTTTTTTAGAGTCAAAGTTTTAGAGGATAATTATTAACCGCCCCTAACATTTTTTGGGATGATTTTTTTATTTTTTTGAAGATAATTATTAATTGTCTTCAGTTACTCTTAGTTTTGTTGTTCACATCAACATAAAGAAAAAAATTCCAAGAAAACTTTTAAAATATCTTAATATTTTATAAATTTTGTGATGACGTAGCGTTATGATATGGTTTTTTGTTATGTCTCAAGCTCTTATTGATTATTTTGTTATGTCAGCATTTTACTAATAATATTTAGAAAAAGCAAAACAAAAACATAGTAAAAACATATGTAAAAAAATTAATAAGAATTAAAGTTTCAATGTCAAAGAAATCTTATAGTCTAATTAAAAAATATATAGAATTATTTAATATTACAAAATAAGAAACATAATATTACATATGCATTTAGAAAAAGAAAAATAAGTCAAATGTATAATTTGTATTAGATATTGTATTAAATATACCTTTTTTAAAAAAAAATTATTAAATATACCTATTTGATTTATTGAAAAAGGTAAATTATGAGAGTTAAGCTAATAATAGTGAATAAGGTTTAAACAAAAATTGTAATATTTTTTTTATATTAAATAACAAATTTTATAAGGGATCAAATTAAAAATTTTTTTGGATTGGCCAAATGTAAATATACTTTATTTTCAAATAATGATGCATCGTATTCCAAAAAGTGCTTAAAATATTTGAGGGTCAAACATAAAAATACCTTATTTTCTAATAATAATGTTAAAAGTACTAAAAAAATTAGGGGCCAAAGTCACTACTTAGCCCTTATCTATTCGTTTGCTCACAAATATGAGCTATATATTCTCAAAATTTCTAATGGAAGAATGGCTGTTGCATATCAAATTTTCTTTACATAAAATAACAATTTACGAATGCAAACAAGATATATATAAATCCATTTCATTGCCGATATAAAGATAAGATCGAGATATACTAAAAGATTCTACATATGATGTCTTAATCAATAGTCTCTTTCCATGTCGACATGATACGCAAATATATGATTCTATCCGAAATAATATGCCAAACCCAAAATCTAATCCAATACCTTGTGGACAAGTCTTACTCAAAACCCTACTTTAAAACCTGTGAAACATTCAATGCAAAAAATCATTATCACTTGACCTTTCTTCCCATTTTGACCTGCAAAAATGTAATGTTTGTAGACCTTCACTGTCAAATCGAAGTGTTTATTTTGAGATAACTTGCACAATTTGAATGTCAGGATTAGCCAACCAAAATTATGATATTTTTGACGCTTATTCTCTTTAAATATTATCGTCCTACACATCATTCAACGAACTTGTATATTATATCTTGTTGGATACATTTATGGATCTAACATTCATGAGTAACATTGGATTTCATCGCAAAGTCCGACGTGTATAGATATGCGGACAAAAGAATTAGCTTAAACCCTAAAATGGCAAAGTTTTGAAGTAAACAGAAAATTTTTAATGGACTATGCATGCGTGTGGGTTACAAATGACAAAAAAAACCCCACGAATAGATTGAAAAAGTAATATTTTCCATATTCATGCATGAGGAAAACTTTCAAAATTCTCTCTACTAATGGGAGAAACAAAAGGCCTGGGAACAGACAAAAGGAGTATGAGCTAATGATCAAAGACTAAATTGTGTCCATGAGCTTCTTTGAGTCAATTTTGTCATAATCTTAATAGAAGATAAGCACTAGAGAACAAGATTGACTAGATTTTTCGAGTTGCCACACCCAAAGGAAAAAAAACAGTGATTTGGCTGTTTTTGAAAGTGAAAGAAAGCCAAACTTTGCTACGTATGCCAATAAGGGTTGGAAATGAGACATCATGTTTGAATCGTTTTAAGGTAATGGAGATGACTCAGGAAAGCAGAAAATCAGCTTTGTTTTGGAGAGAAGACAAAACCATTTTTCTGTCAAATTTTATCTGATTATACGTCGATGTTCCATTATCAACATATCTTGTATTGAAAGATCAAATAAGGACTTTTTAATGATCTAATTGTCATTTCAATCTTGTCCCCATTGCACAGGTTTCTCTCCTCCACTATATAAGATGATTGTTTAATTTAAATTACTTGATCAAGCCTGGCAAGTTTAATATTGATCTCTTCGTTTCAAATCCTTGTTAAAAAGAGTACTTACAATGGCTACTGGTTCAAATTCTAGGTTGGTGCTGACGTTCATTATCATTCTATTGATGATTGTAATGAGAAACTCCGAGGCAAGGTCTTATCATGGTACCCCAAGTATGGCTGAAAAGATTGATAGCATGAGTATCTTGGAGAAACTTGGTCATGATTTATCCAAAATTGCCTATTACAGAAGGATGCTGGATGCTAGTTCTGAAAGGATCTCGCCCGGAGGTCCCGATCCTCAACATCACTAGTATTAGCGATCAGCACAGCAGATTTGAGGCCGAAGATGTTGTCTAGCCGAACTTCGTCCTTTGCTCATTTGGATATGAATGTAATTCATTCCTTGGGGGCTTTCGGAAGTTGGATTGCTTCTTTTTTTTTTTTTAATTTTAAGTCTGAGCAGTAGTAATTTTACTTGAGTACAAAAATAATACAAGTAAGCCTATGTTACTTAGATTCAGAGAGTGTAAAATACAGATATGAATCTGATCAAAGTATGTTTAATTTTTTTCTTTAATTTTTCCATAAGTAGGATGACCATTCTACTATACCTATATTCAGATATGTAACACGGATATTTAAAAAAAAATAAAGAGTACTTGTAACATAGTAGTAAGCTTATGCTGATCCTTATGGATATTTATAAGTTATATTGCTTCGACTCTTCATTTTTTTTAAATTATTTGTATCTGATACTCATATTTAATGCATATTCAGAAATACATGAAAAAATTTTAAAAAAAATTAATATATCAATATTAAAAATTTATCCATATTTAACATTTAAATTTGAGTAACATAGCCTTTAGGCATGCATTTTGAGCCCGGGTAAAATAAATGCTTTCTATTCTTTTCTGTCTCTTTTTTGTTTTACTGCCTGTGAGCAGCTAGTTCCGTTATCTTGGATTAATTTAAGCTCTGCAAGAGGTTTTTTCTTTTTTTTTTTTTTTAAAAAAACTTGACTTGTAATATATATGCAACTTCCTTTTAAATATTCCTAGCAGCAATATAGCAATAATCACAATCTTCTTTATTGTCACCAGATCAAAAACCGGAGCTATGATAGTTGCATATGTATTAGATAATATGGTATTTACCTAGCTGATAAAGCAGAAGTTTGAATTAGGTTGGCACATGTCATCCAAAAAAACATGTTAGTTTCACCGAATTGTGAAGAATCTGCTTAGAATTGATCATCCAAGGGCCTCCTCCCATCCAATAACAATAAGTTGTTGAACTTAGGCTCTTTCGCGCACTAACTTTCGAAAGATTCCTTAATTGATCCGCAAATGTCTATCAACAATGCTTTGCAAAAAATATAGCAGACTGATGATTGTTACTGCTGATTTCTGAACATGTCAAGCAGATTCATACAGGTTTTCGGTTTCCGTAGTAACTTGTACGTGTCACTGTCTAAAGTTTTGACGAAGATAAAGATGAATATTATCGCAATCAAATGCTTGACTCTATGTCTATTTAATTAATGATAGAATCAAATGATTTTGACAAGCTTTAATACAGTGAAATGTTAAATGTTATTACTAGTTGTTAACAATCTCCCATCAAGAACTGGTGGTTCATCTCCAAAAACAGGAAATCACAGCTTAATTTGTAGCTCAATATGAACAAGAAATTCTATGTCACGACAAATGGAGACCTTCACTGATTTTCTAAGATACAAAATTATTTTTGAAATGATTATTGGAGTAAATAAGCAGATCAGAAAATACAGATTCTATATGTGTGTAAATCTTTATATATGAACAGCATTCGAGACGATAAAAAGGTTAGGAAAGAATGTTTCTAACAATCCATGGGAAGAAGGTACCGACTGAATCTAGCGTTCTTCATGCGAAGAAGAACCGTTCACGAGCGGATGCCATTTTAGTAGAAGTAAACATTGATAATGCATATTGTCTGCAAGCAATGCCCTTACTCTGCAATACTTTAGGTCCATCTCTTATAACTGACATCAAGGCTTCGACGAAAGACTCGATGTTGGGTGAAAATGTGTATCCGAAGCTTTCATTGACAACTACTGTCCCAACAATGCTAGGATAGTGGGTGCCAAAGCTGGTTTTCCGCAATGCATTGCTTCGATCAAGGTAAGATCGAGCCCTTGAGGCCTCAACGTTTGGTTCACAAACACATCGAGGGCGTTGTAGAAATCGGATAGCTCCAAAGCCTCCAATGCGCCTAAAACCTTCACGTTTGAGCCCAATTCTGCACACCTTTTTCCCCACGGACCAGATCCTGCCACAAGCAGATAAACATGGCATGTCTGTCGGTTATCTTTGAGAAGGCTTTGTGGAGAAGTGGGTACCCTTTGTCTCTAACTAAACGCCCTGCAACTCCCATCACCAACCTTACTTCTTCGGGGATGCCATGTTTTATCCTGAACCTTGCACCGGCTTCTGGATCGCGAACAAAATTTGTCTGATCGACCCCGTTTAGTAGCACATAGACATTCCTTTGAGGGACCTGATAGATGTTGATTAGTACCTCACCAGCACTATTGCTTATACAAATATTTTGCGTATAGCTGGGAAAGAACTTGATCTCGTCGACTAGTCTTTGCATCGCTTCCTGAAGCTCTCCAGCCAGTCTTGGCAAAAGCTCTTGCGGATTCAAAACAAGCTCTTCGAATAAATTCCAGTGCATATTTTCATACCAGATCCGATGCCAAGTGACAGCCACATGAGGCACCATTTTCGGACGCCAATGAGGCAGGGACACGCTCTCGGTGTGCACGTAATCAAACGCTTTTTTGGCGTTAATCTTGTTGAATATCTCAAATGCTAAAGAACAATTGACTGAACCATGATGCAAAATACACATGCGAAGGTTACCTTCATGGATGTCGAGGTGAGGCTTCCTATCAGAAGGCACCGTGAAGACATGTATTTCATGACCTTTAACAGCTAGATCATGATATAATGTAGCAGCACGACGCTCCATGCCACTAGGGGCTGCACCAATGGGCCATGTCTTGGAGAAAACCGCAAGCTTAAGCTTCCCAAATTTTCTTCCAAAACAAAGACTGTTCCACGGAAATTTAGCATCTCTAAGGTCACTACTGAATCTCGTTTGCCCTACTGCTGCCGAAGAGAATGGTTCCTCCGGCAAATGCCTAATCGGCAAAATGCAGAGATAAAGGGAAGTAAACAAGATAGCTATGGTTAAAACAATTGAATATCTCGTCGACAAGCAACTTGAAGAAGAAGAAAAAGATGATGATGATGATGACGATAATGATGATCTGCAGTTTTGATGTTTCAGACCCATTGCTGCCAGCAGTTTGAAAAGAAGTTTCAGCCTGGTGATATATCAATTTGAATATTATAGCATTGTCAATGTACCATTTATGCCGGATCTCCTTCAAGCTTTTGCAGGTTTTCATGGGGGATGCACATGGCTGAACTTGAGAATTTTTAGTCAACCACTCCCGCATTATTTTCAAGGCTTCAAAGTGCTGAAGTGAAGTCTACTTCTGAATTAATTTTTATATTTTAATGTCACAACTTATAAAAGGCCATAGTTGCAATTTTCCAAGGCCAAGACGGGATAAATTCTAAGGCTTCATTTGGTTGAATGATAATATTAGAAACAAAATTAAAAGAAGGTATTTAAGATACGATACAAGATATATATATATATATATATGAATATCTTAAAAATTTATAAAAACATAAAATATTTTAATTTGAGTATAATATGAAAACAATACACCAACAAAATATAAATGTATAAATTATCAAATCTCATTTTATTAGATTTTTTTATTAGGATTAAATAATTGATTTGGCCCTAATACTTTAGTTTGATTTTCAAAATCTAAAAAAATTTGTTGGTAATTTGATACTTAAATTTTCATTCCATGAAGCATGTTGATACTTAGGATTAACACTTTTAGTCAAAGTTGACATCGCAATCAAATAACTAATGAAAACTTGATACATGATAAAAATTTTATATCATCATTTGCCATGTCAGCATAAAATTTTTCTCTAATTTTCTAATATTTTAATTTTTTTTAAAATTTTTAATGATGATGTGGTATTATTGTCATATAGCAAGCTTTTATATGTTTGATTGCCATGTCAGTTTTGACTAACGGTGTTAACTTTTAGGTATCAATATATTTGAATGAATAAAAATTCAAGTATCAAATTGATCAAAAAATTTTTTTAGATACTGAAAAAAAATCGAATTAAATTATAAAAGTTAAATATATATTTAACACCTTTTATTATTATTATGAATATTAAAGCTTGCTCATGTCTTAAAATATATTTTCTAATTAAAATTAAATAAAAATATTTTTAATTAAAAAATAAATTTATATCAGATCAAATCAAATTAAATTTAAAAAATTTTATTTGAGGCTCGATTAAAATCAGATCATGTTTACATGCTCTTGGAAACTGGAAAGATCTATTTATTCGTTTATTACAAGATATTTATAGGGTTAAAAACTATCAATTTTCCTTTGTAATTTATACATGTCAAATTTAGGAATAACTTTTACTATATATGAAAATTGAAAAAATTAAAATTAAAGGTAAAACACATTATTTAAAATTATTTTTTTCAGTTAAATGAATTAATTTTAACTAATATGTAAATAAATGTAAGATAATAAAATAAGTCTATTTATACTATACTCCGAAGCAATTTTTTCCTCCTAAAAAGTAACCAAATTAAATTAAAGAAAAATAATTCACATGTGTATACATATTTATGTATTATGGATTATTATTAGCCAAATTTTATTATGGTCCAATCTGACGTGGTGATACCCTGAACAGTCTGTCACTTTTGAATCACGCGCTCTCTCTTGTGCGTGCACTAACTCTCTCTCTCTCTCTTGTCGTGACCTGGAGACCCTCTACTTCTCCACTCTGAGCAAACAAAAAAGAAAGGAACAAATGGGAGGGTCCAATCCCTCCAGATTCCCTCTTTACAAAAATTAAAGAAAAAAAATTGGAAAACCCTAATTCTCACTTTTGTTTTACCTCTCTCAAAAACCCTAAAAATTGTTGTTTTTTCTCTTTCGTCTCACGACACTTGACATTTCCTTACAACCCAAACTTAAACCCTAAAAAAAAAAAATCATTTTTAAGCCTTTGATTTCTCTGGTTATTTCTCAATTAAGGGTTCCCCTCTTTTTTCTTTAAAATTTTGATTTTTGTTCTCTCTCTCTCTCTCTCTCTCTCTCTCTCTCTCTCTTATATGAATGGCTACAGGGAAAGTTGAAGGTGAAGAATCAAAGAACAACAAAGTTTATACCAGGAAAAACCACAACAAACCTAAATCTTCTCAGCAAACTCTAGCCACCACTACTACTACAGCTGATTATAACTACTCCTCTCTGCAGCTGCCACTACAACTCTTTGATGTCCTGTTGTCAGATGATTCGCCTAGCCATAATCAGTTGCAGCAGTTTGCACAGAATGCAACCAATGGGATTGCACCAGCTGGGTATGTTAAATATGATAACCTTGTTAAGATTAACTTGCATGTGTTGTCCAAGGACGAGGTTAGAGTTTTGCTGAGGAAGTTAGGTAGTGAACTTGAGCAAGTTAGGGGTTTAGTTAAGAAATTCGAGGCTAATGAAGGTAGGTTTAGTGGGGGGTATGCGAATTCACGGGTTTCAGGGAATGAGAATGTCGATAGAGGTGGTGGAAGTTTCGTTAGAGTGAACTCGGATGTTGGTTCTGTAGGATTGCCTAGTTCAAGAACTTTTCATGGATTAACCGTGTCAGTAGCTGAGCATGATCATAGTAACGATGGTGATGGTGGTGGGAGTGGGAATGAGTTTGTGGAGAAAGAGAAGAGAACGCCAAAGGCAAATCAGTATTATAAGAATTCGGAGTTTGTTACAGGGAAGGAGAAGTTGAAGCCCATACAGAATAATAAGAAGATGAAACAGAATGTTGGGAAGAGTAATGTCAGTCAAATGGGAGTTGGGATTGCAACAGAGAAGTTTTCAAGTCAGTTGTTTAAGAGTTGTAGTAATTTGTTAGGGAAGTTAATAAAGCATAAGTTTGGTTGGGTGTTTAATAAACCGGTGGATGTGAAGGGACTTGGGTTGCATGATTATTATTCAATTGTTAAGCATCCCATGGATTTGGGTACAGTGAAGAGTAGGTTGAACAAGAACTGGTACAAGTCACCTAGGGAGTTTGCTGAGGATGTGAGACTAACTTTCAGTAATGCAATGCTGTATAACTCGAAAGGACAGGATGTACATTTTATGGCAGAAACATTGTCAGGGATATTTGAAGAAAAATGGGCAGCTATAGAGTCTGAGTGTAATCTTAATAGGAGGTTTGAAAGGAGTCATGATTACAGTTTGCCAACTCCCACGTCGAGGAGAATTCCTGCTTCAGCACCAGCTTCAGCTCCAATTCAAGCTCATGCTTGTCCTGCTCCTGCTCATTCATGGCTACCATTAGAAGCTAGGACTCTCGAGAGATCAGAATCCATGAAAATGCCTGTTGATCCCAAGTCAAGAGCTGTGGATTTGACCCCTCCTGGTGGGATTGCAGTACCAAAGAAACCCAAGGCAAAGGATCCTGATAAGAGGGATATGACTTATGAAGAGAAGCAAAGACTCAGTGTAGGCCTTCAAAGCTTGCCTTCAGGGAAACTCGATAGCATCGTCCAGATTATTAGGAAGAGGAGCTCAGCACTTTTCCAGCAAGAAGATGAGATTGAGGTGGATATTGACAGTGTTGATCCAGAAACGCTTTGGGAACTTGATAGATTTGTTACCAACTATAAGAAGAGTTTGAGCAAAAACAAGAAAAAAACTGAAGTTGCTCTTCAAACAAATGCTGAAGATGACCATAATATTCAGGAGGCTGTAAGATGATGAATAAGTGATTTTTGAATATAAAAAACTGTTTTGCCTGTTTAGAATTGTTTTTCACTTGAACATTTTGTTGTTGTTCTTTTTGCAGAATCTGAAACAACCTGCTAAAGAGGTACCAAAAGTAGCTGAAACAGGTAATTACTATGAACCAATGAGAATTTGCACTGCTTTGGTCTATTCTTCACTTGTTTGGTTCTGAAGAAGATGAAATTTTCATTCGAGGATTGTTAAGCTGTGGAGAGGATTGTTCCCAAATCACCTCCAATTCATGGAGAAAGGCTACAAAATGAAGAAAGTGGATCAAGTAGTTCAGGCAGTTCTAGCAGTGAGTCTGGATCCTCATCAAGTGGTAAATATTGAAGTTTTTCCTTTTGTTATGCTCTTCTAAGTGTCTATATGCCAGATTTCTTACGCTAATACTTTCATGCAGGTTCTGACAGTGATAGTTTATCTGGATAATGTGAGTCGTTCACCTTTTTCTTAATGGACTTACTGAGGTAGGGCTGTAGGGGTCATTATCTTGGCTAACAAACTTTTTCAATCCTTATTTCTCATATAAGTTGTGCAATTTTTTTTTGATGGTGCTACTATTGAATTTCATTTGAACTATATTATCAAGATCAAGACACAAGGTTTCATAGTTTCTGATCCATCTGATGACACTTTCATCACTTCTTTGCTTCCGTATGGATCTTTTAATGTCCGACCTGATTAAAAGAGGTAAAAAGCAGCTCTAAGATGGTTTTTCTCTCAAGTTTTGAAATTGGACCGTACTAGTATCATGTTCCACGCATGTTGAAGATGGTCAGGTAGCATTTTGGATCTTTTGGTATCAAGTGTTCAACAATTGTCGTATTCTGCTCACAGATCATGTGTGTCATGTGCAGTACTTTCCTCTTAAGTACTAATCTATTTTCCTTTAGGCTTTTTCGTGAACTGCACCTATATCAACTTTCCTCACAATATGGTTAGTAATATCTGATTAAGTGAACAAAATATGCTATATTCTTGATAATGTTCTTCGCCACTGAGTAGAAGAGTAGGAAGTATTAGTTACTTATTGCAGCCAACAAATGTTGAATTCAGATCTTTGTATCTGTTGCTGACTTGCTGATTACATTTCATGTCCTATTTCATTTCTATCTTTGATGATTGCCTACATCACCGAGGCTTTTACCATGACCGTATGAGAACTCTATAAACCCCCAATTAAGAGTTCCATTTTTAATCTCACGGATTTAAATTCAACATGAATCTTTTGTTTTGTTTTTAACCATATTACGTAATGTGCATGCTTCTTGAGTTTATGATATGTTTATCATTGGTAGATGCTATGTATCTATGTAGTATCTTTGTTTCACTGACTTTTTGAGACTTAAGCTTCTGTTAATGAGCTTTTCTTGTTGCTTTTGTAGATCATCTTTAAGATGGGAAGCTGATTCAAGGTCATTATCAAGTAGCAACCAATAACTTTAAAATTTTAAAAAAAAAATGTGATTCCACCATTTTAAAAGGGATGAATGACGTGAAAAGCTCATTTTTTTGTTGTACAACTGAACTCTGCAAAGCTGGTTCTTTCAGTTACATAAAATGAATCTTAGCCTCTTTTCTAACAAATTGTATAACATACGGGTTTTAACATATTCATGGCAAGAAGGTTTTCTGTGTAGGTGTCCTGACCTGTTCCATTCTCAATAGCTGCTTGCTTGTCTCTTTATCTTTCCTTAATTACTTCTTTGCACGCCTCTCTACCTTTTAACAGAAATTGTTGAGAGGGAATTTTTCTTGTGTAAAGATTTCGCTCCAAGATCTTACCTTTTTTATTCTGGACTACAAGAGTTATTTACTTCGATCTCTATTAAAGCCTTACGACTAGGAATGACAATAAATGGATTAAATATTTACTAAAATTATCGTACTCCACTTATTTTATTTTATTTTTCAAAAGAACCGTTCCTTCTAAAGTCATCACGTTCCTTCCACCCCACTTTTAAAAGAAAAAAAAGAACTTATTTAAAATAAATTAACGTGAAATTCAAAAAATAAATTAAAATATCTAATCAAGTTCCTTGATTAGACATGTCAAGCCAATATCGGTTTTAAGGCGTCACAATTAAGAGTGATTCGTCCGCAATGAGCAGTCCTATTTTCACTTCTTTTTCACAATGTATCTCTAAAAATTTATAGAAGAGAGCCTTAACCAAAAAGACAGATTATCGTGAAATAATCAGGCGGAGACGAAATATGATTTCACAATTTTATGCTTGTATGAATGAAGCATCGCCCAGCTAAACCTTTATAAGGTTTTAAATAAACCTTCCCCCTAACATAGCTCTGGGAATTATTATTAGTGGAAACTTGTAAGGGCCAACATCCTATTAAGAATAGCAAAGCCGATGCTGCACTTGCAGCCGAGAAAATACAATAACAACAGCAGCAAAAATAACTGCAAAATTTTCATTTGTCTAATGGAACAGAAGAAATCATAAATGATTTAAATTTAACTCTGGTTGGCAAACTTGATTCCCTTCTGTATAGATGCTTTCAGTTCTGGCTTAAGCTTCTCCAAGCCTTCCTTCTCGTAGTCAGAGAGAGGACCCAAACCCAAAACTTCCTCCACACCATTCTTTCCAAGCCTTACCTGCAGTCGGAGACAGTTTACAATCATAACCAATCGGAGAAGAAAAGAAAACCCTTCAATCAAAGGCTCATCCAAAGCAATCAGGCCTTAGTTGCAAACAAGTTGGGGGGCTAGGATGGTAAAAATGTAAGACAAGAAGCTACTTAAGTTTGACTTTAAGCACAGGGTAGGGCTATGCAATTCGGATTCGGGCGTAAATGTCATATACTTGTGTATCCGATACTCGCATGTCCATGTCTTTGGGTGGTCCTTAGAAAGCCATAAGCGTGTACCCCACATCTAAATATGGGTCGGACAGGTGTACTTCATGAAAAAAGAAGAGTCAGAGCAACATATGGGTGGGAGCGGATTTTGGCAGAGATCATAAATCCTCATGTCGTTGCTCTCCAGCGTCACACATTAATAAAGTGGAGCACAAGCACCATTGCTTAAATTCAAAAACAAGCCAGGATGGACAAAAATTTGAGAGATGTCAAGGCCTTTTGAACAATAATATATGACGAGGAAAATCACCTTAGAAGCAAAGAAAGGAAGTTCAGTGACAGTTGACTGCACAAATGAACATTCCACAACATCAGGAACACCATTCAGTCCCTTAAGGCAAGCATCAGCAAAAATAGCTCCAGCATATCTGTGCAAAGAAAAAGGACAACTTTGTCGGGCTAAAATGAAGCAAACTAAAATCATATGCTTCCATTTTATGACTATACTATAATCGCAAGGAAATCAAAACCTGCAAGTGAAGAAGTGATAGCTAATACTTACGCCATCGATAATGTTGCTGAACCTTTTCCAGCCTTTGCTTCCACAACTTCAGTGCCTCCATCTTGTGTTCGCTTTGTGAGAGCCTTGATATCCTCTTCAGCTAAATTGGCTTTTGGTGTGGCCTAAAAATGTTGAAAAGGCAACTATGAGTTAGCAAAGGTTATGATCAACAAAAAAATGGAAAGAAGGAGCACAGTGGTGTCAAATAAAATTTGAAATGAAATAAAATCAATGATACAAGGGAGAAAGGGAAGTACTTGAGAAAATAGTGGGAGAATGGTTATTCCAGCATGACCACCAACAACAGGGACATTAACATCTGCAAAAAAGTGAAGGAACTCAGTCAACAGGCAAGTTCCTCATATGTTTAGGGTCAAAATGAAGAAAAAGAAATCTAATTCAAAAACTTCAATTCTTCTTTAATAAGCCCTAAACTCAGAATTTTGCTTATTCTTTCAAAATAAAACTTCTAGAAAAAAAAAGGGGGGGATGGAGGAGAGGTGAACTTAGTTTTTTCCCCCTTTTTTTTAATACCTGTATGTACCGGGTAACAGGGTTGTTGTAAGAGAACTTTGAAAAGTATAGAATTAAACAGACCTGCAACATTGACTTTTGCTTTTGCAGCATAGAAAGTCTTAGCCCTAACCACATCAAGGGTGGTTACACCAAACAACTTTCTCTCATCATATGTCCCTGCCTTCTTGAAAACCTCAGCTGCGATTGGAACGGTTGAATTAACGGGGTTGCTGATCATATTAACAAGTGCCTGGGCCACAAATTCGACTCATTAAATAGTTGGAAAAAAAATAGTCTTATAGGTTTTAATAATCGTATACAAGAAATAAAACCTAACTAACTAAATTGTTAGAAGCATCAATAATCGTAATAAAATGGTTTTTCCAATGAAAAGAAAAAGGACATAAACTCACATTGGGACAATACTTAGCAATAGCAGCACAAAGACCCTTGACAATTCCGGCATTAATGTTGAAAAGATCATCACGAGTCATACCAGGCTTCCTTGGCACCCCAGCAGGAATGATAACAACATCAGATCCCTCCAAAGCTTGCCCCAATTGCTCTTCACCGACATATCCGGCAACCTGAAGCAAAACACAAACACACAAAAGAAAAAAGATGTAATAGCTGAAGGAATAAAAGATACAGAAATTATGGCGCAAGATATTATAAAATAAATATGAATAATAGCAGAATGCAGAATCGCAGATCATAAACCTGAAGAAAGAATAGCCATGCAGAAAAACATAGTTCAATTAAATCAAATTAACGATGGGTGCATGAGCAGGAAACAAAGACAAATAAATGGATATATGAAAACATAAACACATAAATTGAAACGCAAAAATAATGAGGTATGCCCACACATATATATACATTTGAACATGCATCTATAGATAAATAAAATGAATCTAAGACAGCCATATCAAGCTCGTATAGCTATACATCACAATCACATAAATTTCCAGAAGATATGAGGAAAAAAAAAAGGAATGAACATTAAATACGAGACTAATAAGCAGTCAAACAGACATGGAAATGCTCAGATAAACATACTTGCATAAACATGCAACTAAATCCGAAATTCTAAAACCTTAAATCCTTTAAAAGAGGAGGGGGGAAGTAACCAAGCCAAATCAAAAGACAGTAATACAAATTATTCAAAAAACAAAAGGAAGCAAAAAGGTTCCCTTTCAAAGTAGCAACCAGTCAAACAAATCAGATGTATCAATACATTGATATGAACTTTCACACAGACGACAACACAAAGTCAAATTTGAATGTAATCAAACAACTAAATCATTACACTTAAACCCCCCCATCTATAAAATACCAGATCGATTCATACCTTTACCATATAGACATTCACATAAAAGATCACATTTTATCAACAATAAATATTTTCTTTAAAAAATTAAAAGTAAAGCACATCCATAATTATCAGATTACAAACAAAAAAAAAAAAAGCAAAACCAACATAAAAGAACAAAAATCAAGAAGAAACCCACATCAGAAATACCATAAAATAACTTATTTAACATAAAAATAAGAAAATTAAATAAAAAAACACATTTTTAAATCCAAAAATAGATTTTTTTTCTATATGGACCTCAGATCTGGTGTTGATGTGGCTGACATCAGCGGCAACACCGGGAGTGTTAGCGATATCATAGAGAGCAAGTCGAGAAACAAGAGGGTTAAGCTTCATGAGGAGAGCCAAGGGCTGACCGATCCCTCCGGCTGCGCCCAAGACTGCGACTTTCCGGTCGGGTACGGATTCAGTGGCATATCCTCGGCGAAGAAGGTGCTTTCCGGCGGCCGATCGAGCTACAGATCGAAACATTTTTGCAAAGGGATGAGGCTGAAGCTTGGGAGAAAAAAAAGGAAAAATTTTTGTTCGATAAGGGTTTCTGAGAGGAAGCGTCAGGGCTTTGTATTTATGATTGAAGAAGTGGGAAAATGTGGACTAACTTTTACTGTTTTTACCGTTTAACAGTGGCTGTCAAAAGGTTATTTCAATGTTTTTGGTTTATTATAATTTAAAGCTTTCTTTTTTTTGGGGGGGGGGGGATAATTACATAATTTAAAAGTTTCAATCTCTTTGGCTGATATAAAAAAAAAAAAAATCATGCATTTGTAATCTCTTATGTATGTATGAGAGGGTTATTGTTATTCATTAATTTTTTAAAACAAATTTCCTAATTTGAATAGTTAAAAAAAAGAAAAATATTTTAAAGTTTATTCAGAAAATAATTTTTTTTCAAAAAAATTAAACTACGGGATGGCTGGGCCAAACTGCCCCAAGTGCTTGGCTATGTATTCTTAACTCTTATTATAATTGCATTAAAATTTATATAATATAAAAATTTTAATATATTTTTATTAGATAAAATTTTTATTTTTTATTTTATCATATTTTATACTATATTTTAATTATTTTTTTAGATCATATACTTATATTATATATTTATTTATCTGATTGAGTCATTGTTATTGCGAACCAAAAATAATTTTTGAGGAATATTCCACTCTGGCCTTTGGCATCTTCTCCCCACATGTCAGCCAAGAAGCTGCTGAAAATGAAAATGCCAGATTCTCATAATCTAAAAGCTTCTACCCGTCAGAAAGTGGGACGAAAGAAAAGGCACTGAGAAAGAAGAGAGGTGTGGGTAAAGAAACTGCCCCAGAAGCTTATAACACTTCACAAGCTGGTAACAACAAAGTATAGTTAGTCGAATTTTACGGCATATGTGCAAATGTCGAATATATAAATATTTGTTAGACATAAATATATATATAATTTTTTTAAAATTTTTTAATTTTTATATTCATATTTAAATATACATCGAAGATAATCATCTAAATATGATCTTAACAGAAAATTTATGGTACCGGGAAAACCCAATGAAAAAGTTCTTTTGAGGCTAAAATCTTCAACTTCAAGCATTAGCTTTATGAACTTTTTTTTGGTTCAAACTTTATGCACCTCATCTATATAAAGTTGGACAGAAATATTTTGATCCCCATCCCCGCTTTTAAGCCATATATATACATAAACATACATACAAGACTGTCAAGCAAGGAATTTTCGTGACAGATTTCTTGGGGCTAAGTCTACAAATGTATGTTTCACCACACTACTTCAGACACTTTCTACAGCAAATTACAAGCAGGCTCACAAGGTTAGGTAAGCAATATCTAATTCTGATTTTGTCATTATAGGCAGGCAGGAGCCTGGGAAGGAACTAATGATTGATATTTTCTTTCTTGTACCGAATGCGTCCATCTTGGCTTCATTTGAGTGCTGTGGTCGCTCGATCATCCAGCTTCCATCAGATCCTTGAGGTTGGTTTTGTGCTCAGTGTTCCACAAGCAAATGGCCAAAAGGAAAAGGAAAAAGCGGAGGGTGAAAAAAGAATACCGATGCCAGTCAGCATAAAATTAGAGAGCATCAATTTAGGAAATCAAAGCAAAATGATCCTAATTTCCTAAAGCTATATTTAACATCTAAGAGACGACATTTAAGGTCAATGAAGAATCACAGTATTGGAGAAAATCGTAGTTAAAAGCTTAAAGATAATTCAGTCTGAAAATTGCATTTGGGGCACAATTTTGGCAACCGTAAATCAAAATTATGATAAAAAGGTTTCGACAAAACTACTTAAAATCATTCATACCATTTGCAAAAAGAATGTCCTTTTAGAGGAATATGCCAAGGGTAACTAACAGGTGCAGATATCAAAATCCGCTATCTACAAGCATAACACAGGGAAGTTCTTTCAAAGATACATCACCTCCATCCAACAGGATATTGACCTTGTTTTCACCAAGTACACAAAATTTTCATCATTAACAGAAATCTAGTTATTAAATGCAGGAAGAGCCACCAGCATAAAAAAGAAAAAGAGAAATAAAAGCTAGCCTTTCAAACATTCTCCGGAAAAACCTATCGAGATACCCAACTCCAATGCATAGAGATCACACAGTCAAAAAAAATGTCAGCCAACATAGACAGCCACCAAAGGCAGTTGCAGCAGGTGGGAGAAAGAGTCTCAGTTTATGTCACCAATGAATTGGTACACAGCAAGAGCTCATTTACATATCCAACAAAACCCAACAAAGGCCACACAGATTATACAAGCAAACTTTCAATTAGGTACACCAACACTAAACAAATAGCATCACCACATCAAGATGAGCAACCGACAAATCACTGGTACATTGAATGAGATACTCGCTGCTCTCACATCATTAGGTTCTTTCACTGAAACAGGAACAGACTCAAATAGTCCACATTATTTGGGCTTCCTACCAATTTTATACACATTGAGGAATCTAGAAATACCACCGCTAGAAAAAGGGGGTGTCAAGCGAGTATCAAACGAAGAGTAGAAGACTAACAAAACTTGTGCAGCTAAATAATAAATTGACAATGCGAAAATCTTGACGACATCTTTGGGTGGCAACTTTAACAAAAAATTATGCCAGGTGTAGCGAAAATTGTAACAAAGATGCAAAAAATAAAGAACTATATTTAACTTCAATAAAAATAAGCTGTAACTTTGTTTTTTAGTATATTCGATCAGAGCACATGATAGAAAAGATCAACATGAATAGCAATATCAACCAACAAAGAAATAAACTTCTAAGTAAAGGAGATGTAGTAACAACCATAGATATCAGCAAAAATAGGCAAAAACATTATGTCACTACTTTTATTATTAAAAAACTATACTAATCGCTAGAAGGCCCCACTGGAATAAAGGTTCCTGATATAACATAGAAAAACTAGCCTAGAACACAAGTTTTGCCAACCAGCACTCAGAAATAAACATCTTAAAGGTGCAAATCAAGAGAAGTGGCTGTAAGAGCCCAGCTAATACATTCATCAAGCCATAGAATATATAGTCTGCATTCACGCAATCACCAGAACCACAAATAGCATCTGCGCCCAACAAGCTGTCATAAACCTGAATCAAACATCCATTTACAACTCAATTCATCATTTCACATCAAGCAAAAAAAAGTCAAAAAAAAAAATTGAAAGCAAAGTATTAAGGGAAAACTATTGAAATAAAAACAGACACAAACTGTACTTACTTGCAGGGATCAGCTCAGACTTTTTTAACTTGTCAAACAAATAAAAAAGAACAAACAGAAACACACAGCAATTGCAACAATCATAGCCAATTGAATAAACAGAGATATCTAAATAGCACCACAAAATATCATGTAACACAACCGAACAAAAGTCTTACAACTGCCCAGTAATGGAATCCTAAAAGAGAGTTTGGAACACCAAATAATGTAAAGCTAGATCTCATTTGAAATCTACGAGAATAATATTCCCTCCAATAAGTTAACAATCAAATCCAACGGCAAAAAACACATGCCAGGCACCAAAGTAAATCATAAGAAAAGTGAATGTCTTAAGTAAGAATCTGCACAATGATATGTTTAAGGCAAGTTGAACTGGAAACAATAACTAAATATGAGGCACTATTTTAGATTGAAATTCACTCTTCTCTTCTTGTCCCTTGATGCAATCAAATGAAGTGCACATTTGTGGGCAGTACAGTATTAGAATATTAAATAATACTACCAAGGAAGACATTCACAAAACTGCATAAACATGAAAAGGTGACAGCAAACTCAATCCTGAAAGAGAACTGCTATCATATTTGGCAAAATGATTACACAGAATGACATCTCATCCAATCTCAATAGTAAATATCAGTTCTATAATGGGTATCAGTAAAATAAAATCAACCAAGATAGTTAAAAAAGTGTACCCATAAGAGTTTTATGCATGTAAAAATTTAGTAAAATTTCAATTTTAAAAGTTTGAAAAATGCTTGTTCTTAACAGCACGTAGTTCATTCAATGCAGGCCAATAACTAGTAACACATACATACTGAGGACGGTTCACTACACATAATTAGACATAAGATCATACTGTGCTTTTCAACACTAGAAATCAATTGGTAGATACTGATTTCTATATGGGATAAGACACAAAGAAGGACACCTTGCTGCCATACTAAAACACGTGATACTTGATTTTAGCACATCATAATGTGGGTGAAAATAAACAAAGAAGTGATAATAAATAGGCGGAAGTAAAAAGAAGTTAGGTAACTAAGGAATAGATTTCATAGGCATATTAAATGACATTTATATCCTTAATTTTAAATATTTACAATTATTTAACTAATGAGTTAGGATCACCTGACTTGTGACCAAAAAAAAAAAAAAACTCAATCAGAGGCTTCTAGAATAGATATTAACCACCAGTGTACATAAAATAACGTTATCTATACATGTGTTAAAGAAATACAGGCATATAATCCTTAGAAAAAAAATAAAGGCATATAATCTTTAGGAAAAAAAATACAGGCATAGAATAGAAGATATAAAGCTAATCTGCAACAGTGAAAAACCATTTGAAAACACAACAAAATGTAACCATATATAGTACCTTCTAGAAAAAGCAAAAGTAAAACCACTAAATGCAGACAACTATACAAGTATATAGCACACAAGTAACACAATTCCAGCAAGGAAAGATGGGAATGAACCAAAGATCTTTCAAGCAATCGCACACTAGGAACGAATATCCGCAATAAAGCACATGAGCAAGCACAAACACAGAAACTAGCGCGTTCTAACTAAATAGTAGAGAGTCAAAACGCATAACACTTCATGTAGTATAAATGAATTCACAGAATGCTAAATCACGGTGAACTACCTCAATAGAAAGGTGGTCCGTTGGAATACATTGCACCAGGTGGAACCCTTGGAGCAGGGGATGTCCCATCTCCTTGGTGATGCTGACTAGGGAAAGCAGTCGAGGAAGACAAGCTATAATGTGCAGTCTCCGGATAACCACCAGAAGGCATCCCAACGGAACTCGGCGGCAATCTATATAATGATGAACCTACACCTCCACCTCCACCTGCACCACTCAACCCACCCCCTGCACCAGCACTACTCAAGCCAACATAGCCAGTGGAACCTGGTCCACCATATCCACCATATGGCCCACCAAGTCCAGAACCATAACCCCCAGCACCAGCACCGCCATTCCCACTCAAAGCCCCCACCCCAAGTCCTGATGAATTCAAGTGATGAGGATGACCCATTGGACCTGGAGGCCCTTGCATTCCACCCGAAAACCCACTGTAACCACCTGGTCCACCATATCCTCCAACATGTCCTCCCATCCCCATCTCTGGATTTCCCGGAGCCCCACCTCCACTCTGCATCATCCCATCTTGTCCTTGCTTCCCCTTTTTCCCTTCAATTGCCAGCTTACAATTCATTTGTCTGCCATCAATGTTCTTCACCGGCTCCACCAACGCCGCCTGAGCTCCTTCTGCCGTCTTATAAACAAAAAGAGCAAATCCTCTTGATTTCCCCGTCTGCTTATCGAATCCCAAAGGCCCCTCTTCTATTTCCCCATATTGAGCAAAATGACCCAATAACTTATCCGCCGGCATATCGTACGGCACATTCGCTACATAAATCTTCCTCATATTAATATCCACTGGGTTACTATTGGTCCCCGAATTCCCCGCTGCTGCAAGCTGTGTCACCGTGACTCTCCCGTCGATTTTCTTACTGGGTTCTTTAAGTGCAAGCAAAGCACCATCAACGTGCTTAAACGTAACAAATCCATACCCTTTCGATTTCCCAGTAGCCTTGTCGAGGATAACGACCGCTTCTTCGAGTTCTCCATACACCGAAAAGAGTGAACGAAGGCCGTATGTTGTGGTATCCCAACCCAACCCACGGATGAAAAGCTTCCGTTGAGATGGGTCTTTATCGGCAATAGATCGGACAGCGGAAAGGACGTCCACATGGCGGGAAACGGCTTCTTGGAGGATATCAAGGAGTTGGTCGACGGTGAATCGCTCGATTAGTTTGCGGCCGTCTTGTGGGGTTAATTTGGTGATTGGGTCAGGCTCCGATACCGCTGAAGCTATACCGTTCTCATCCAGCTTGCGTTTCTTATTTGGATCCATGAACTGCATCTTTGAGGATTCTTAACTTAAAACCCTAACCCTACGAAACTCAGAGAGAGAGAGAGAGAGATGGCTTTCGACTCGTGGCTGAAGAAAAGCATCGGTAAAGGCGTTATTTTTCATATCGGCTTAGGGGCCAGATGGTATTCTGTTTGATAGTTTAGGTCCAAACTTGACAGCCAATTTCGTTTTGGGCTCAAGGCTCCAACAAATTTTTATATTGGAATTTGGGCTCAGCCTCAATTCTGAGTAGCAACTACATCGAAATTAGATTTTTGCATACCTATGGGTCATAAAAAAAATAAGTAAAAAAAATGAAAAAAAATTATTTAATTACACAGATTGATTTTTCAAATGAATAGAAATTAAATAAAATGGGTTTTTAATTGTTTTCAAAAAAATTAAATTATTAATATAACCTTATTAGTATATATCATTTTTATTTAATAATTTATATTTTTTTCAATTTCCTAATTTAGTTGGAGACCTCAATTCAGTTAGGTAGCGTTTGTTATCATTTTTATCATGACAATATAATCATTGAGGTGATTTTATTACTAGGGGTGATTTTATCACTCTGATTTATAATCACTTTGTTTGATTGCTAATTAATGATATTTGAAAATTAAAGATCATCGTATTTAGTATAATTGAAATTAAAATATTATTGTATTAAAAGTATCTAAATAACCACGCGTATTGTAATAATTAAATAAGTTAATGGTTTCAATGTTATTAAAAAATAAAAATAATAATTTATAAAATATTTATGAATCTTTTATTTGCTTTATCAATACGTATAACTAAATCAGAAAATTAGCTAATATACTAATTATAAATAAACTGATATTAATGGTATAAATTATGTAAAAAAAATTTGAAAGACTACATCTATTAAAATCATAATTAAAGAAAACGAAAAGATTTGTTATATATAAAACATTAAAAATTTTAAAAGAAAACACTAATATAAAATTTATAATATAAAATAATATAATTTTGAGAGAAAATAACCTTTTAATTCACATATTGAATGGGTAATATTAACTATAATTGATTTACATTTCACTTCACCTTAGTTAAAAACATTTTACACTTTTAGATGAGAATTAGATTACTTCTAAGGAGAGTGATTTGATCACTCTCTGTGATTCAAAATCATTACCACATAAGATCATTTAACACTTACCAAACATAATGATCTATTCATCATGTATAAATCATTGTGATTTAGGGGCGAGCACATATCGGTTTCAACCAATTTAAGAGATCGAACCGATAAATTTTGATTAATTTAATTTGATTTATTCAATTTTTAAAGTTAATCAATTTTGAAAGATGGTTTATTTAATTAGATGGGTTGGTTGCCAATTTTCAAAATCGATAACTATATAAACAAAATAAACTAACTCTTTTATTTTATTTCTAATTTTATTTTGTATATAATATAAATAAAATTGTATTTAATTATATAATATAATATAAATTATATGATATATATTATAAAATTATTTATATACAATAATATAAATAATTTATGTTTTAAAACTTTGAAAGTAATTGAACTTTCCGAATCGACCAACTTAGGTTTGATATGGTTATATTGGTTTCAAGATTTATTTTCATTAGTTTTAAAAGTTTTCTCAATTTAATTGATTTAAAAAATTTTAAAAACCAAACCGTCGAATGCGCACCCTTACCATAGTTTTTGTAATGATTATCTTATATCAAACACTAGTTTAAGAATTTTACATATATTACAGTTTCTAACAATAAAAATACTTTCTATTGGACCATTTTACTTTTATAAATTGTGAGAAATCATAATCATTCCCTTGGATTGAGGAAAGGGAAAAAATAATTTCTATATTGTCGACATAGATCATAATATTAGCGACTAAATATTAACTTTTTTTATTTTAAGAGACGGATAAATTTATTAGAAGGTGATCAAATAATAGATTAATTATATTAATTAAACTAATTGAATCAAAAATCGATGATCGATTCGATCTAAATAATATAAAAATTAGGATTGAACAAATCGATAAAAGTTGGTTGAATTGAATAAAAATTGAAGTTTAAATTAGTTTGAGATTTATTTAAAAGTTTATTATTAAAAGATTCTTTATAGGTTGAGAGATTTAAAACTTGTAACTTCTTACTGTTATATTTAGATCCTATCAATGAACAAAAAATGTATTTTTTATAAATATTTTTTATATTTAATATTTATTTAATATCAAATGCTTGTATTCAATATTAAAATTTCTTTCCAATTGAACCGACCAACCATTTGAACTAGAATCAAAGCTCCTATAGATTCCATTAAAAAAAAAAAATCTCACTAAGAGGTAACCCTAGACCTAACATCAACAACAAAAAGAAAAAGATCAACGGATAATAATTAACATGGTTAATGACATAGGGTAGATTAAAAAAAATAAAAAAAAGAAAAGGCAGTTTTCCGAAAGAACACCATACATCACAAATTATCAACTAGTCTTACCCACTAAGGTTCTTCTCTAAGTGGTAGTTCTAGGGTTTATTAAAAACTAATTACAAAACAATTAATATAATACAAAGAATTACATTATGTATAAAAAATGAATTCTTCAAATTAACTCATCATTTCTCTGTTTATTCAATATTGATTCATCGGCTAGTCTAGTAAAACATTATTCTTTATTTTTTTTTTCTTTTGTATAATCAGAACAGCAATATTATTGATTTAACCCCAAATCTTTAATTTATTCTCTTTAATTTAACCCCAAAACCGTGAAGAAGACGGAAAAAGTAGAAAAACAAAGGAAGAAAACAAGATTTAATTTTTCTTTTTTGGAACGGAAAAATTCATTCGTGCTGACGTTTATTACATCCTGGTTCACCTCATTCGGATATTCAGTCATACAAATTATACTTCCTGTAATATTAAGGCTATACTTTGCTAGCATATGTGCAACCTTGTTTCCATCTCTTCTTGTGTGCTAGATCCTATAGTCCTCGAAATTCGATAATATTGTCCTACCCTCCTCCAGGATCTGCCCGACGCTAGAGAAGTCTACCTCCTTCATCTTCAATTTATTTATAATAGGTATGGAGTCTCCCTCGATATTGACCTTCCTGTAGCTCAGCTGATCTACCACTTGCAGTGCTCTCACTGCTGCCATCGCTTCGGTCACGTTAGCGTCATGGACTCTGCTGATTGGAAAAACCGCACTACTATACACAAAACCTTCGTAGGAATATCATTCAAAAA
Source organism: Adansonia gregorii (assembly GCA_038382025.1). Taxonomy (NCBI): domain Eukaryota; kingdom Viridiplantae; phylum Streptophyta; class Magnoliopsida; order Malvales; family Malvaceae; genus Adansonia; species Adansonia gregorii. The sequence continues at coordinate 13,604,506 of JBBYHO010000001.1, read as the reverse complement.
GTCTAGTTCCAAAAATTTACCCCACCGTTTTAAAAATTTTCCCAAACTCGTAATATGTGTCAGCATATACGCTATAGAGAAGAAATTTGGATGTGACATGTTGAAAAGAAAGCAGCATGCAGGGTTAAAAAATCGAACAGCAGTTTTATGGTTCAAATGAAATCTTTAGTTTTTGTTGAGTCAGTTTAATCCATTGAATTTGATGGTTCAATGGTATTTCCTTTAATATATTTAAATATTAAATTTATTATTAAATAAATATTAAATATATGCAATAATTGATAAAAATATATTTGATTTAATAGAACAGTATTTAATATAAATTATATTAAATTAAGAGATTAAAAGTCTAAATCTAATCAGTTACAGATAAAATTTAAAAAATAATAATATAAGTAAAACTGATTTTTTTTTTTAGTTTAATCAGGTTTTTTGTCCTTTTTTATTGGTTTCATAATAGATCACTAACTAAGCCAAATCACCTGTCGGTCTGGTTTTTTAATCAATGAGAGCATGTGCAAAAGAAAATCAAGGTAGGGCTAAATCCACATTTTAGGACAAGTATAGGGATTACATTTCCCATTCGTTTAAGTGGGAACAGAAGAAAAGGGTTTCAAGGAAAACAAAGCACATGGGGAGAAAATCTGTTCAGGTGTTCCCTTGAAAATTGTTTTGGCATTGACGGGTTAGCCTTTCAAACCAATCGCTGAAAAGTCATTCAATAACCAAAGAGAAAATTGTCACCCCAAAGTCCCGGTCTTGGAAAAGTGTCTGTCTCATCAACACTTGCCTTTTCTCACTGTAATTAGAGTTTTGTTTAATCACAATAGTCAAATTTGATGGCAACCACAATGTCTAACAATCGCAAATAGAGTTGTCTAATAGTTGAAACCTATTTAATCATGCTTTCTATGCTTTTTTCTTACCATCCAACTATTTTATCAATTTAAGTTCCCTCTCCCTACTTTTTTTTTTCCTTGACGTATTTCCATAATCATGAATTTGAACACTTGCTTTCATCTTCTTTTAGGTTTTTTGATACAATGTTTCATAGTCATCTTAGCTGTGACTATCAAGAATTTCGCCACCGATCAATTTGCACTTCTAGAGTTTGAAAATCGTATTGTCGATCCTCAAAATATCTTGGCTACCAATTGGACGACCTCTACCTCTATTTGCAATTGGATTGGTGTTTCTTGCAGTATCATCCATGGAAAAGTCACATCCTGAATCTTACAGACTTTAATCTTTCAAGAATTATCCCTCCACGCGTTGGAAATCTCTCGTTCCTCGTCTCTTTTGACTTGAGCAATAACAATTTTGAAGGCCATCTTCCTAAAGAACTCGGCCAATTGCATCGTTTGAGGCTCATTCAATTAAGCTTCAATGGCCTTAATGGTGAAATTCCATCATGGCTTGGGAGTTTACATAGAGCTGAAAAGTTGAGAATGAGAAATACTATTACACGCCTAATCGCTGAAACAATTGTTAACATGTCCAACCTAGAGATCTTGGACTTGGGATCCAATCAACTATTTAGTCAGTTTCCATCATTCATCTTCAATATTTCCTCTTTGAAAGAGATTTTCTTAATGATAATAGTTTTTCTGGTAAATTGCCCCATGTCTTGCGTGTCCACCTTATTAAACTTGAGATGCTTGACTTGGATATAAATGAATTATCTGATTACATTCCATCAAGTATAGACAAACGCAGCAATCTTCAAACTTTAGCATTGGTTGAGAATCAATTGAATGGGTCATTCCAAAAAACAATGGGAATTTAACACGACTAAAAGAACTGCATCTGTCTTTAAAAAACTTAGAAGGTATGCATTTTTCCCAAGATTCTTTAGTCTAAACGCATTTCGATTTTCTTTAAATTTTGGTTTGTAGTAGATACCAAAAGAAAAGACTTTTTTTCCCTTCAAGGCAAAATAATTAATTTGCTGAACCAATATATTTAAATATGATTAAAACCTGACCTCTTCAAACAAAAAGAAAATCTCTTTGATTTACGCTAACAAAATAGGTGACAACTTGATTTTTCCATTACGTTAGCTGGTGAAATTCCTGAGGAAACTAGTAATCTTTTTAGTTTGGAGATTCTAAATGTTCAACAAATGAGAGGGAGAAGACTTCTTGGTCAGATTCTGACTTCCTTCTTCAACATTTCAGCCCTCATCATTATTGCTCTCAGCGACAATGGTTAACCGGGTAGTTTGCCTCATGGTATGTGTCACCAACTCGCCATCTTCCCAAGCTTGAAGGGCTTTACCTGGATTCAAATGAATTAACTGGTAACATTCCATCAAGCAAAGAAAAATACTACAACCTGCAAAATTTAAAGTTATCCACAAATCAATTCATCGGGCTCACTCAAGAAGAAAAACCCTGAAGTCTCAATGTTAGGCCTCATTTTTTTTCAAAATCCAGCTAGAGGAAATAGTTTCCTGTTTGCACGTGTAAACATCAGTGTCGTTTCGCAAGGGATTGCAACTATTTCACCATAATCAGAATCACGAATTCTTAGTTGAGTAATTCGATAATGTGAATGAAAATAATGAAGGGTTTAAGCCAGGTAGTAAGCATGTTAGGCGAAAGGAGAATGTAAGAGAGAAAGTAACTTGTAAGAAGCCGAATCAAGAGAAGAACAAGAAGATATCTAAGGTTAAAAATAAGCCAAGGAGAGTTTTTGGTAAATATTCTTTAAAGTCTAGTGGCTGCATTAGTGAAGCCAAGAATGTTCAGATTAATCGAGGTGCAAATTCGAAGGTAAAAAAAGTCCATTGGAGAGGCTAATTCAAAGGCAAAAAGTCCATTAGAGATGCAAATTCAAAGATAAAAAGTCCATTGGTGATGGTAAATCAGAAAGAAATACATGTTTCTGACAAGGAAGAGAAAGAAACAATGCGAACCCAAGAAAATTGATTACTCTAAGAATAACTCAAAGGGTTGAAGCCTTGTTCCTGTCCTCGCTGTAAATAACTTTGCAGCCCAATAATGTTAGATCATGAACTTGCTAAACCAACAATGTTAATGATTGCACAAAAAAATGAAAAAAAAAATACAAAGACAATGCATTCATTAACTTCTAACATGAAGGAGAATATAAGGTTTCATGGGATGGTAGCTTTCGAAATCCTGCCAATTAAAGGTTTAACCACCTCTTGTTTAAAAAAAGCCAGCCGAAAGAGATTTTAGAGTTGTGAATAAACTCTGTTTCCTAGTTTCTTAATTTTCACAAATAATCTAGATTTTTTTTTCTCCTAGGTTTGTTGCACACCTCTCAAAACACAGTTCACCATAAGCTAAGGCTAATAGCTTATACGTATTGCCAAAAAAACAATGCAATGAATCCAACAGAATTAATTTCTGTGACCAAAAGAAGTAACTTGGGGAACTATAGCTCTAATATTCACAACAATCTATTTAGTACTCTGAGATCATCAATCTGCATTTTTTTTTTCATCTTTTATTCATTCAACTACCAGTCATGAAAGAAACCATCACATTGAGTACTTTGATCAAAACAACAATAATAAAATAACATTAATTACCCAATTCAAGCATCTTAAACATAAGGGAAGCAAAGACAGCAGGTCAGTACGTAGATTTACCAAAATAATCTATTAAGAAATTATTTATATAGAACAGAAATAGATAAACGAAGAAAAGGGCGTACCAAAACAAAAAAGATTCTAAACGGCCAGGCCTTCTTTCAACTATCGACTATGGAGATTAGAGGGCTCTGCTACGCGTTTCTCAAACTGTAGTTTGCACCTAGAAAAGTTACATTCATAAATTGGAACACGCCCAAAGCTAAATTAGGAATGACAAAAGGACAGGTACTAACAATCAAATCTTCAATGCCTAATCAGGTTAAATTGGGTAAAGGTAAAAAAAAAATAAAATAAAATAAATTTAAAAAACTAAAATTATTACCTTCTAAAACCTAATGCCAGAGAGAATGAGACAAAACCAAGCCTTCAGGTGGAGGGACGATTCGAACGGCGAGAAACGGAGAAATGGAAAAACGATTGAAAGATGAAAAGTGAGGAAGATGGATTTCAGAAGGGATCTTTAAATTGAAACTGAATTTTATTTAACACTGGCGTTTGAGTTAAAATGCCACAACATAACATAGAGGCGTTTCTTTTATAAAACAGTGCTAATTTTGTAACTTTAGCGGCATTTATTCTTCAAATACCTCTAATTTCACTATTTCAAAGTACATATTTTAAATTTTGAGCGCGTAAAGTTAGCGGCATTTATGATTATTTATATAATCGTGTTTAAATTTAAAAAATTGTTAATGTTTTTAAAAATTAAATAGAATAACGTTTTTTAATTAAATGTTGCAATAAAATGTCACTATAACTCTCATTTGCTATTGTGGATCCAAAAACATTCTATTTAATTTGTTTTTTTTCTTATCAGTTGATAATTTCTGTAGAGTTATTTTGCTTTTATATAGTTTATTTTTTAATTTTTTTAGAATTTTTCATTTCCACACTGAAAATATATTTTTTTAAATCTAGTGTTCTATGAATTTTAGAACTAAAATGTAATTATAAATATCGAGGCAATGCTTAGGTTAAAGTCTAAGAATGTGCTTGAAAGTTCATTTTTAGTTTGAAGCACAGGTCAATACTAAAAGATGCATGAATTTTAACAGGTAATTTACCATCCATATGAATTTTAACAGGTAATTTACCATCCATTACTAAGGCTCCAAGACATGAAATGCTTGCACTGTGGGGAAATAATCTTAGCGGAAAAATTCCAAACTCTATCTCCAATGCTTCCATGCTTAAGATGCTTGTATTAGAAAATAACTCTTTCGCCGGCCACATTCCGAATACACTTGGCAACTTAAGACAACCTGAGTGGTTCCAAATAAATAATAATTATTTTACCGCAGAATCTGCTGTGGTTCCAAGTCTGCTGCGCATGAGTGGAGCTTTCTTTCTTCTTTGTCAAATTGCAGGAATTTGAAACATCTAGTAGTTTCAGGAAATCCATTGAATGGCATTCTTCCAACCTATTTAGGGAATCTTTCAGCATCTCCTCAATATTTTTATGCAAGTGGTTGTGAGCTTAAAGGTAATATTCCATAGGAAGTCGGTAACTTATGCAACATGTTGCTTTTAGAAATTATTTAGTAAGTTTGGATCTTTCTCCACGTTTTGGATCTTTCTCCTAATAAGTTAGGAGGGCCCATCTCAGAAATTATTTGTGAGTTGAAGAGATTATATCGCTTGGAATTATCGTTGAACAATCTGCATGGACCTATACCCACTTGTTCGGGAAATTTGACTTCTCTAAGAAATCTTTACTTGGATTCCAACATATTGAGTTCTGCAATACCCTCAACCTTGTGGGGTCTTAAAGATATCTTAAAAATTGATTTGTCGTCAAATTACCTTAGAAATTCAGATCTATTTGATGTTGGAGATTTAAGGTCTCTAGCGTATTTGAACTCGCCAAGGAATTTATTAACGAATATTATCTCGCCTACAATTGGCGGTCTTGAAAGTTATTTCTTTAGACTTATCTAACAAGAAATTACATGGTCATATCCCTGAATCATTCGGTAGCTTGATTGAGTTGGAATTCTTGGATTTATGCAATAACAATCTCTCTGAAGCGATTTCCATTTCTTTGGAAAAGCTTTCAAATCTAAATTATTTTAACGTATCTTCAATAGACTGGAAGGAAAAATTCCTAGTGGAAAATGTTTTGGAAACTTTTCTATTACGTCATTCATGAAAAATTATGCACTTTGTGGTCCACCTAGATTACTAGTCCCACCTTGTAAGAGTAACATCCGCAAAAATTCCAAGATGACCATATTGCACTATTTGAGGTATGGTTTACCAATAATTGCTACTGCAGGAGATATAATAGTAACAACTACTGTACAGAAAATGCCGAAGTAGGAGTACAACTCTATCAGTGAAGGAAAATTTATTATCTTTGAAAACATGGAGAAGAATTTCACATGCTGAACTTTCACAAGCAACGAACGGATTTGATGAACACAATAGGCTTGGTTCATGGAGTTTTAGATTTATATATAAAGGGAGGCATTCAGATGGCATGAATGTTGCAATAAAAGTTTTCAATTTGCAGATTTAAGGAGTGTTGAGGTCGCTTGTGGTCCTGCGGTCCTGTAACACAAAGAGAGTCAGAAGGGTGCCGGAGTTGGTACTCCGAGGGCCCACTCTGATGGTTAAGTCAGTGTCTGGGTGTTTAGAGTATATTCAAGGAGATTCAGGAAAAAGCCGAGAGAAGAAGATGTCTTACCTTTTGGTTTGCTTACCCTTTTATAAGTATTGTGGGGACACAATTGACAGATGATTTGATGGTGATGTGACTCACGCCGAGCTATCTGCTTAGTGGTCGGCCTGACAGGTCGGCCGCCTCTCCTGTAGGTGTCAATTCCGCATTTAAGGTGTCGTCAAATGTGTCAGAGATTACAAGACGATCGCTTTAAGGAATAGTGACGATCGGCCGTGATCTTTTGACCTGGCGGTCGTCAACTATGCGGGTATAACAAGGAGCATTTAGGAGTTTTGACATTGAATGTGAAGCAATGCATAATATAGTTCATCATAATCTTGTCAAGGTCATCACTTGTTGCTCTAGTGTTGATTTTAAAGCCTTGGTGCCTGATTTTATGTCTAATGGAAGTCTTGAGAAATGGTTACATTCTGAAAACTATTTTCTTGCTATCTTACAAAGAATCAACATCATAATAGATGTTGCATCAGCTCTACAACGCCTCCAGACTGGACATCCAACACATACCTATAATCCATTGTGACCTCAAGCCAAATAATATTCTACTAGATGAAAATAGGGTTGCACGTGTGGGAGATTCGGTATTACCAAATTGTTGGGAGAAGGTGACATAATGATACAAACTATGACTCTTGCTACTATTGGCTATATGGCATCAGGTGAATTTTTGAGTTTTGTATGATTACTTTTCTATTTGAAATTTTTTCTGTCTTTCATGTAAAAATGTAGCATTACTAATGCTTTCAATTATGTTTCAAATGCAGAATTTGGCTCAGCAGGAGTTGTTTCTATAAAATGTGACACATATAGTTATGGGATTGTACTAATAGAAACTTTTACAAGAAAGGAACCAACTGATGAAATTTTTACTGAACCAATTACTATAACGAATTGGATGAAAAGGTCACTGTCTAAAGGAATAATTGATACGGTAGATGTCGATTTATAAAGAAGAGAGGATGAGTATTTCACTGTTAAAGGAAACTGTATATCGTCCATTTTAAAGCTAGATTTGCATTGTTCAGCTGAGTTACCTGAAGAAAGAAAAGATATGAAGGATGTTGTGGTTAAGCTTAAGAAAATCAAACAAAGGTTTCTAAACAGCATGAAACAGGATTAAAAAATAAGGTAAGAAATGTGTATGTTTATGATTATTAATTTACTCTTAATTTCGTGTTTGATTCAGCCTCTTAATTTATTCTGTCGTGACTTGGCTTGATTATCTATTAAAGCATGGAAAATTTTTATTTTAAGAGATAATCATAACAAATATATAAAAGTTATCCTTAATTGATCAATCAATTGAGGGTAATTTTGAAATATAAATCAAATTCAAGGGCAAAGATTGATGGAAAAGAAAATAATCATATACATTCGTGATACATTAGTGTTGTTTTTTACGTTATAATCGTATTTAAGGTATTATATATAAATTTTAATATCTTAATAATTTGTATTATATAGATGTTGATTCATTTATGTATTTATATCATTTTAATATTATTTTTCATATTGTATTGTGTTTTTATTATTTTGTGTTGTGCTCAAAATTATTAGATTTAATTGGTATTATTCAAATAACTCTAAATTTTATGCCACATTCATTTTATATAAATTTTAATATATTTGTGTATTCATATTGTGATCATGTTATATTTCTATTGTATTGTATTTTAATTATTTTTTCATGTCATGTTTGTGGTGTCATACTTCTAATTTTATATCACTTGTCTCTTTATTTTTTTTGAAAAATAAGGTCATATTAGTTTTTTTTAATATTATTGAATAAAAAATTATTGTATTGATAAACTATCAATAAAAATTAAATTATTCAATAATAATATAAGATGTGTTGTCGTAAGTAATTTTTTTTTTTAAATTAAGTGTTGAATCAAAATAAAAGTATTATGAGGATTAAATAGTAAACATAACTCTGTTGAATAATGTTATAAGTTATGAGTTACTAGATTATAGTTGTTAAATTTATATTTTTTATTATGAAGGTAAATGATAGATATCTATATAATTTAAATGAATTAAATTTTGATATCCATCTTATTTTTTTTTACATATAATGTTCGTACAATGAATCAGATTTGTATATTCATTTTGTACTTTTGTTATTTTGTTATATTTATTTTTTATTTTAAAAGTTATCCTTTAAGTTGAGATATTTTATATAATTTATCATAATAATTTAATTTTAATTTTAAAATCATATTATTTTTGTGTTATTAATCGTATTTAATTTATTATCAATGATAATAAAATTGAAGTGCCGTGAAGATTTAAACACTAGAATACCTAATATTTAACATCTAAGATTTTAAAGGCACTCAAGCTTAATTCACGTAACATTTCAATAAGAGCTTAGTTATAGATATATAAGACCGTTGTATTATCCATCTCAATGAAGCCTACCCTATAAATACACAAAACAGTGAAAATACATGAACCAATTTTCTTTCTTTTCTCACTCAATTGTTCTCATGCACTAGGCTTTATTTGCAATTCAAAGTTTTACCGCAAAATCAAGATTGAGACTAGCAGTCAAAACGAGCGTCCCCTTCCATCAATTCCAGTTTATGTCTGCAATGGGGATTAAACATAATATTTACTGAGGATTTCAACTTGGCTGTACTTTTGTAGTTGGATTTTCCCTTTGCTTCTCCCTAGTTAAACATATATTTACTTTTATCCCCCAAAAAAAAAAAAGTTTCGAGATACGCATTCAATTTCACTTTTATGTTAAACTAGCTGCATCTTGTTTTCGGTAACAATATATATATATATAAAAACTATCGAACTCCAGAAGATGAGTTAAAGCAATCGTCTGCAACATAGCTGACTAATAATGGTGCCAGGGGGCTAAGAACAAGGTATGGATCTCTACTCAATTTGGTTATAATAAGTCTAATTTTTCTTAAACTATGGATGTTGGAATTTCCTATCTAAGAGAGGTATTTTCAGTTGGCATGGTGTCTTCACCATGGAATTTCTAAAAGAATTATCTTGTTTAATATTATGTAGAAATAGTTGTATCTTATTTACTTTAGGAATTAATTTTTTTTTCCTTGGCATTTCATGGTTAGAAGACATTCCTCAAAGGATTCAAAAAAGGACCTTTGGATTCGAATTTTGGCCAAGCAATAATGGTGTAGGATATGTATTGATAATGTTATCAGAATCAGACTAGCTAAGAGGCCTCCTGATCAAATAGATGTTGCTTACATGTCTCTGTTCTTGTGTTGAATGCCAGCTGAGCCTTATAAAAACTTGAAACATAGCTTGGAAGGGAAGATTGAATGAAGAGGAAGCCAGGAAACCGAGAGAGTTTTTGGTTAGGGGAATGGAATGGGTTTCAATTGGATTTTCCACAAGTTAGCTTATTTTCAATCAAACACAAGGTTTGATATGTGCGATCGATCGTTATCTAAAAAATTTATAAAACCAGTCGATGACACGTAGAAATTTTACCCTTTTTGAAGTGTTTTCTAAGTATCTATCTATCTTCTTCTTAGTTGTTTAATGATGTAGAGACAAGTCTAACACACTGATATATAGATAGCCTGCCTCTACCGTGTCAAGTTTGCTGTTGGTTTTATTTTAGATTTTATTTAATTATAGTTAATCTAGGGTGATGGATTCTTCTGAAGTTGGAAATGGGTGCCTAAATCACCTTCTATTTTAAATGAAAATTATCTTTTTCTCTTTGGCTATGGGAAAATTTAAATGAAAATTTCATTTGTATTAGGTGTCAGTCATATCCTATCGAACTGTGTTTTTGGCTACCCAATCAGTGCTTGTCTTGATCCAAAAACAAAAAGTAGACCACTAAGAAGAATGAAACCTTGCAAGCCTTAAGGCAGGATGCATGGCCAATGGCCTATGGGGCTGTCGAAGTTCCACGAATTATGTTTCTCTCTCTCTCTTTAAGGAACCCATCTAAATTCCCATTGCATCAGAATGCAAAATCAAAGTCTACATATATACTACCAGGAATTCCATATGACAGAAGTACCAGAGGGTTTGTGAAGCCTCGGCCTGTTCATCCAATGCTCAACTTAATCAAGACTAAAGCTTCCGAATATTATTATTCCTATTTGAATTCAGGGACCGACCGGGAAATAGAACTCTTGATACTAACCTTTTTTTTTTCCCCTTTACATTGATTCCTTTTATTATTTAGCATAATAAATTAGTTAACTTATTTAGCATAATTTTTGTATGTTAATTAATAATTGATTTTTATTTTCTTATTTAGTTTAGGTCAATTATTTTTATTTTCTTATTTAGTTTAAGTCAATTATTTTTATTTCCTTATTCAGTTTAGCTCATTATATATAAATACTCATTTGTACTAATACTTTTACAACATAACAATAATAGAAGAAATATAAGAAACTCTTTCTCTTCTCTTCCCACTTTTTTTTCTCGTCCACCATTTCAAGATTTCAATATGGTATCAGAGTCTCGTCCCAAAAAAAAAAGAGAGATTTTCGGGTTCCATCTCTAAGGTTTTTATTTTTTTTAGCTAGTTTCCGGGATCCTCGGTTCATCTTAAAGCAATTTGGTTAATATCAAATTGTTCTTCTCTTCTTGAAGTTCACAATGGACAAAATCCTACTCCCAAAAACCCGTCCATACGCCCTTACGCGATGTTGAAATCCACTGTTAGCAAAACGCAGTTTTTCAGATTGTGAAAGTAGAAGATAACCAAAACGATGTCTTTTTGGTATTCAGGAGTCATGTCAAACAGCCGCATCATCATCCACGTAAGCAATGAGATCGAGTCATAATCCACGTCAGTAGGCTATGACAACATACACGTCAGCATAAAGGAGGTCCAATCATCAACACGTCGTCAAATACATCGGCACATGGTGATCCAGTCATTGCCACACCATCAATAAAGGTGGCCGCCACATCATCCCACATAACACGTGTCCGACCTCTATTTCTCCACGTGTTTCTCTATCATTGCTATGTCATTATCTCGATAAACGACCATATCATTCTTGACTCATACGTGGTATACATTGATACACGTGTCCTGTAGCATCACATCGGCTTTTCTTTTCTTTTGGTTTGATTCATTTTGGTTCGATTCAAAGATTTTAAGCATCAGCCGGTTCATCCTCTTTTCGTCCGGTTCCTTCGTAAACCAGATCGGTTCCTAAGGTTTTCGACTATCTGAATGCTTTCAAGATCAAGTTTTCAAACTCAAGCTCTCATCTTCTATACCACCTTGAGTTTGAGGGGGGTGTTAAAATAATAAATTTGTTAACTTATTTAGTATAATTTTAGTATATCAATTAATAATTGATTTTTATTTTCTCATTTAGTTTAGGTCAATTATTTTTATTTTCTTATTCAGTTTAGCTTATTATATATAAATACTCACTTGTACTAATACTTTTACAGCATAACAATAATAGAAGAAATATAAGAAACTCTTTCTCTTCTCTTCCCTCTCTTTTCCTTTTCGTCCACTAATCTAAGATTTCAACACATTGAGAGTTTAATTTTTCTTATTTTATTATTCAAAAAATTTATTATAAGTTGTGAAATCTAAATCTTTTTAATCTCTTACTTTTTTTTAAGATTAATTACACGCACGATCTCAAATTAAGTTATATTTTAAATTGATCCTAAATTTTAAAATGTATCAATAAGTTTTTAATTTTAAGTTTTATATCAATTTGATTCTTCCGTCGGTAGAATCGTTAGAACAGTCGTTAAAATAATTGGTGACACGTGATTGCTGATATCATGCTGATGTATTCTTTTCCTTTTTTCATTCTTCTATTTTTTTTTGCAAATTTTATATTTTCTTTTTCTTTTTTATAAATAAAAACAAAATATTATATTATAATTTGAATTAATTTTTGAAAATATAATTAATTTTTAAATATATAAAATATTTATTTAAAATTAATTTTATAAATACTATTTTTAATTTTTTATTTGTTTCTTTCATTTTTTTTTTCATTTTATCATCTTTTATAATTTTCCTTTGGATAAGTAGAATTTTATTGTTAGTAAAAAGCTGCTACAACTGTACAAAGACTATCACCTTTTATAAATTAACTAAAACAAACTAGTAATTTATTTTATGATGTAAATTAATTTTATAAATATTAAATAATCTATAAAATGTAAAATATTTATTTACATTAATATTCTAAATTTTTATTTCTTCTATATTATATTTTTCTTCCTTATCCTCTTTATCGATAAATACAAAAATAAATCATAATTATATCATAATTTAAATTATTATTATAAAAAATTAAGACTTTATTAAAAATTATAAAACATTTCTTTTCATTAATTTAAATTATAATATAAATTATTATTTATTTTTCTTTGTACTTATTTATAAACACAAAAAATGGAAAATAAAAATGAGAAAAAAAGTAAACATTTTACATATTTTTATAAAATTAAATTATAATATTATGATTTTTTATTTTTTATTTATTTATAAAGAGGAGAAAAACCATAATATAGGAAAAAATAAAAATTAGAAAATTAAATAAAAATTTTATATTTTTATAAATTATTTAATATTTATAAATTTATTTAAATTATTATAAAATTTTAATTATGTTTTAGCTTATTTATCAAGAAAATAAAGAGAAAATAAAAAATTTAAAATTAATTTTTATAAAATTAATTTTTAATAAATATTTTATATGTTTATAAATTAATTATTTTTTCACAAATTAATTCAAATTATAATATAAATTGTTTTATTTTTTGTATTTATTTTTAAAAAATAAGATATAAAATTTGAAAAAAAAAGAAATAAAATAAAGGAATAAAAAAAGAAAAAACGATTATATTAGCATGACATCAGCAATCACTTGCCATTTATCATTTTAACGTTTAATCTGACTGTTTTACCATGAATTTGATTGATGTAAAATTTTGTATTTAAAGACTGAATTGATACATTTTTAAAGTTTGGAAATAATTTAATATATAACCTAAAGTTTGGAGATCAAGCAAGTAATTAATCCTATTTTTTTATTTTAAATATCATACCATCTATTATATATTTTGTATAACATATATAAAAGTACAAATATGAAAAATTTTTGAACGGATGAAACCGGTGATCGTTATTCACTATATTTTTAAATAGCAGTTATAAATAATTTTTTATTATTCCTACTATTTATCCAATTTATGAGAAAGACATTTAATTTCATTAAAATATTTTGCTTAAATGGATTTAATGACAAAATATATCTAATTCATGAGTAAAAAGTTTAATTTCGTTAAATTTTTTGTTAAATATACTTATTTTATTATAAGTAAAAAGAATTAAAAGTGTACATTGAATTTCATTGTTTTTAAAATTCTAAAATAGAGCAGAGTTAAAATTTATGTTTTTTTTTATTTTCATAGTATTAATTTTTCATTAACATTAAAAAAAATTATATTACCTTAATGGAATTTGAAAAGGGAACAAATTTAAATCTTAATGTGAACTTCTATTAAGTTTATTTATTTGTTAAATATACATAAAAAATAAAATAATAAGTATTCACATTCGGTATTATTTATTAATGTTAAAATTATGTATTTAGCATTAAATCCTTTTTCAAATGGTCGGATTAGTCGAATTGAAATAAATTTGATTTAAAAAAATCACTAAAAGGAAACCCTAAACCCAACATTAACAGCAAAAAGAAAAAGATCATTGGATTGTATTTAATACATGGTTCATGGCTTAGCTTGACGATAGGTCAAGTTTATTTGCTTAATGAGTTTCCTGCCAATTAAACTTGTTTAGAGGCCCTGAATTTCAACTGGCTTGCAATTGGAGTCTTCACCATGGAATGGGATAAAATTACCTATATAAAAAAAACATATCGAATTTTATTCAAAATATTTTTAGATTAGTATACTTGATTTACGTAACAAAGTCTTTGTAATTCTCTTAGTTTAAAATTTTTTATTTTAACTTTATTTAATTGTTTAAAAGGGAAAAAAAAAACGTAGGAAGTGAAGAAAAAATGTTCAAAAGCACATTGGGAGAAAATCTGTTTAATTTTCCACTGAGAATAATAGGTTAGGATATTGCCTATTTTATTATTTTTTATTTTTAATATATATTATTATAATTCATATATATGTAAGACTTTTTTTTATAATAAATTATGGAAATTATATTTATAAAAAAATAATTAAAATTATATTTAAAAAGTTAACTATAATCCAAAGACCCGTGTAAAAAATAGGGAAAAAAAATTCCCATCAAACAAGCCTAACTTGAGCAAAAGTCCAGTCAATAATTAAGAGTAAAGTGTAAACTCAAAGGCCGTCTAGAACTGGAAAAAAATAAATGTCAAGTTTTGTCCTTTTAATAACAGTGGAAATAAAAGGAGAGTAGCATGTGGACTTTAATGTAATTACAAATGTGATTAGAGAAATGTCAAATTTCTTCTCTCCAAATTACCCGCATAACAATTCGGTGGCAAATTGATGGGAAAATTCTACATAGATATGTTTTTCTCCGGCAAAGAGGTCACGGCAAGAATGAATAATGTGTTTTTTTATATATTTTATCGTATTATAATTATGTTTAATATATTTTATATTTATATAAAATTTAATAATATTATATAAATTTTAAAATATTTATATATTTATATTATATTTAATTATTTTTATATTATATTTGTATAAATATATTTAATATTATTAAATTTACTTTTAGATAGTGACACAGGCCTCAGTCTTCACGCCTTAATTATTTTGACTCTGTGGTTGCTAATTGATTTGCCCAAGAATATGATTTGTGTTGAAAGCAAACGTAACCCAAGGAATGGGTGAAGGAATTTAGCCAATATAGTCCAAAGTAGTTTTAGAGCTCAACAGCTGTGGAACGGATTGGAGTCTATGAACATTTCCTACTTCAAAGAAGAAAATTCTCCCTGATGTCATATCATGTAATCTTACCCGATATCCAGAAGTCTCTTCCGTCTTTTAGAAGAAGATTGTGGTCGTCGTCTTCGCACTACAAAA
>JBBYHO010000001.1:13562834-13589062 GCA_038382025.1 Adansonia gregorii | reverse complement strand
GATTATTCATCTTGCCAAATGAGATGCCTTATTTGGTGGAGTTTGATAGTCCATAAACCAACAGCTCTTGATGTGTGTTCTTATTCACTTTTAAAGCAAAATCCTATTATTTTTATGATATTAGTTTATTCTAAAAAGTGCATTATATGTAAGATAATATAATACATTAACGTTATTATTTGAAATGCAATTTCTATTACAATAATAAATATTTTATTTTTTAATAAAAATAATAATATGCATAACGCATACAAATATATAATATATCATTATAATTAAATTAATTTATTTTATTTAATTTTAAGATTTGATTAATGAAAGCTATTCAAAATTTTATTTTTATTTTTTATTTTTATAATTGATTGAATAACCTAAATAGTTTCACTTGGTAGAATTATTTAACAGTTATATTTAAGGGATTTGGAATCAAATTGCCGATTAATTTAAAGCTTTGGGCACATAGAAAGGGGCACTTTGTATGGTTTAGGGTTATGTACATATGTCGGGTAATTATCTATTTTGTATGGTTATGTACATATATCATGGTTCTTTCAGAAAATGTAAAGGTCAAAAGCTGCTTAAGGCAAATGTCACGGTCCGCCCACAAGACTTAGAGCTTGTGTCTTGGTCCGTGACGCAACCCTATACCCTAGAGCTTGAGTCTCGACTTATAGCATCAATATTTACATAAATTTTAAGTTTATGTTAAGATTTAAATTTTTTAAAAAAAGATTACTTTTCATAAAGTATAAAAATTTTAAATTTTAACATAAATTTAGTTTTAGAAACTTTATTATGAATGAAAATTTAATCGGAGAAAATTTTTTGAGATATTAAACAACTTGGAAGAATTAGACAGAAGAAAAAAATTAAAAATAATTTATTTTTGAGTCAATCGGCATTAAAATAAATAAGGAATATAATAAAATCAAACTAATGTGTTGGGGATGATGACCGGTGGTAAACGCAAATGTCAAACAAGATGTAGAATATTGATTAAATTTTTAGTTGCTGTGAGCTTACTGTAGGAGAGTCGTGTAAGAGTTGAAACCTATTTAAGCATGCTTTCTCGGCTTTTGCTTGATCATCCAACTATTTTCATCAATTTAAATTTCCTCTTCCTCCCTTCTCTCTTTTTCTTTACGGACATCCCTTGATCATGAATTATAACACTTGCTTTTATCTTCTTTTCCTTCTGTTGATACGATGTTCCATGATTAGCTTAGCTATGTCTGTCAAGAATTTAACCACCGATCGATTTGCACTTCTCAAGTTTAAAGATCATATTCTTGATTCTCAAAATGTCTTGGGAAACAATTGGGCGGCCTCTAGCTCTGTTTGCAATTGGGTTGGTGTTTCTTGTGGTGTCAAACATGGAAGAGTCACATCTTTGAATCTTCCTAACCTGACTCTTACAGGAACTATTCCTCCGTGCCTTGGAAATCTCTCATTTCTACGCAGTCTCGACTTGAGCAGCAACAATTTTTATGGCCATCTGCCTAAGGAATTGGGGCAACTGCATCGTTTGAGGCACATTCGCTTAAGCCTGAACGGCCTTAGTGGGGGAATCCCATCATGGCTTGGGAACTTGCATAGAGTTGAAAAGTTGAGAATGAGAAATAATAATTTGACAGGTACAATCCCTCAAACAATTGTTAACATGTCGAAACTAGAGATCCTGGACTTGGGGTTCAATCAATTGTCTGGCCACATTCCATATTCCATCTTCAATATTTCCTCTTTGAGAAATATATTTCTTCCAAGCAATAGTCTTTCTGGTAGTTTGCCAGATGATTTGTGTGTAAATCTTTCTAAACTTGAGGAGCTTTACTTGTTTGTAAATAAGTTATCTGGTCATATTCCATCAAGTATAGGCAAATGCAGTAACCTTCGAGTATTATCCTTGCATATCAATCAATTCAATGGGCTCATTCCGAGAAATATTGGAAATTTGACACTGCTCACAGAAATACATTTGGGTTCAAATAATCTGGAAGGTGTACAATGTTCTTGGATTCTTTAGTCTAGACATATTTTTGATCTTTATCATTTTGGTTCGCAGTAGATACCAAAAGTAAGAACCTTTTTCTTCGAGATAAAATATTTAATTTATTGAATCGATTATTTCTATCTATACTTGTATCTATATTAAATAAATAAATAAATATATATATATATACATATAAAAAGACAAACTCGAAAATTACAAATAATGTGCTTAATATATATTTTATAATTTATTATATTATTTTATGTTTAATTAATAAAATTTTTATTAGATTAAAATATTGATTTTTTTCATTATTAATATTGAAGTTTTTATTAAAGTAATGAAACTTTACTTAATTAATAATTTCTTAATAAATTAAATATTGAATAATTTTAATTAATTATCTATTTCATTAAAGTGATTAGATTTTCTTTAATTAAGATTTTTCTTATTAAATTAACTACTTTATTAAATTAAATTGTCTTAATAAAATTACAACGCAACATGAGACATGAAAAAATGAATTAAAATTTTTAAGTGGTCCAATGATTAGGTGATATTGTGAAAGGAGGACGTTAAATTAAATGCCAGCCTTATATTGTTTTGCATTTAAAGGTTCAAGTATTTAAAAAAATATTAATTTATGCTAACAACAAAGGTAGCCTAACCTTCTTTCTTCTACTATGTTTACAGGTGAAATTCCTGGGGAAATTGGTAATCTTCTTAGTTTGGAGATACTAAATATTCGGGAAATTAGAGGCCTTAAAGGTCAAATTCCGGCTTCTATTTTTAACATTTCTACTTTGAGAATTGTTGGTTTGCTCTACACTGGTCTATCAGGTAGTTTGCCTGATGATCTATGTCGTCATCTTCCCAAACTCAAGAAGCTCTACTTGAATTCGAATAAATTATCTGGTAACATTCCATCAAGTATTCTGAATTCATCCACAATCGAAGAAATAGGACTATTTGAAAACAAGTTCGAAGGTACGTCTTTGCCTTTGATTTTCTTTCCAAGTCCAAAAACATTCTATTTAATTTGTTTATTCCTTTCGGTTCATACTTTCTGCTGAGTTATTTTGCTTCTTTTGATTTTTTTTCTTCAAAGATAACATCTTCAATAAAAATTAAACTATTCCGGTGTTAGTCATTCCCAATAAAAAATTGAACGTTTTTGCTTCTTTGTTTTCTTAATAAAACTATATATGCAATATATAATACTAGTGGTTATGCAAACCCACACACAAAAGCCCCAACTATATTAAACTATAAATACCAAGCTTTTATATTGAATTTTTTTTTCTTTTTTGTAAAAAGAATTTTGGCATATAAATGTTTTTCAATTTGATCTGTGTTACTTATATATGAAAAATAAAGGAATAGTAACATCTAACCACTTTAAAACAATTCTACGTAGCTAAAACCAACTCTAAGCAGTTATAGTCAGGCAAAGATGTTTTAAAATTCTTATGTCTGTAAGGACGAGCTTGAATTTTTTTATGACGTCATAAACTTTTCTTTGTTTTCTCGAGTCGTAACATAATAATTTCCAATCATATCATTCACAGGTTATCATTTAAAGAAAATTAAACTAACAATAATCTTCTTATTGTGTGTCAATGTGATTAGCACGATTTTCACCCTAAATTTTATTTGACTGAATTTCATGAATGAAGGGGAAAAAACCTTTAATTTTAATATATTTCATACTTTTTTTAAAAAAATTAGAGTTGAAAAGTAATTCGGAGAATCGAGACTAGACTTAGGTAAAAATTCTAAGAATTCCCGTTGGACTTAATTTTTAGTCCGAAACACGTAATATTAAACGATGCAATTTTAACAGGCAACTTACCACCCATTACCAAAGCTCCAAAACTTGAGAGGCTTATACTGTGGGGAAATCATCTTAGTGGAAACATTCCACACTCTATCTCCAATGCTTCCGCACTCGAGATGCTCGTATTAGCAAACAACTCCTTCTCTGGCCAAATTCCGAATATGCTTGGCAACTTAAGACAACTTGAGCGGCTCCAAATTAGTCGCAATTATTTGACCACAGATTTTGCTACTCGTGAATGGAGCTTTCTTTCTTCTTTGGCAAATTGCAAGAATTTGAGAATTCTAGAAGTTTCAGAAAATCCATTGACCGGACTTCTTCCAACTTATATTGGAAATCTTTCAGCATCTCTTCAATATTTTTATGCTGGAAGTTGTGAGCTTGAAGGTAATATTCCCATGGAAGTCAGTAACTTGAGCAACATCCTGCTTTTATCCCTTGGCAATAATGCAATGAGTGGATCCATTCCAGCATCAATAGGAGGAGGATTAAGAAATCTCCAAGCTTTGGGTCTTTCCGCTAATAGATTTGAAGGGCTCATCTCTCAAAATATCTGCGGTTTGGAAAGATTATATCATCTCGATTTGTCTCTTAATAAGCTTTATGGAACTATACTCGCATGCTTGAGTAATTTGTCTTCTTTGAGATATCTTTATATGGATTCCAACAAATTGAGTTTTACAATACCCAAAACCTTGTGGAATCTTAAAGATATCTTAGAAATTGATTTCTCATCAAATTACCTTAGCAATTCAAATCCACTTGATGTTGGAGATTTAAGGGCTTTAGTTTATTTGAATTTGTCAAGGAATCTACTCACGAGTGAGATTTCATCTACAACTGGGGGCCTTCAAAATTTGGTTTCTTTAGATTTATCTAATAACAAATTACATGGTCATATTCCCGAATCATTTGGTGGCTTGATAAGTTTGGAAGTCTTAGATTTAAGCAATAACAATCTCTCTGGAGTCATTCCCAAGTCTTTGGAAAAGATTGCAAATCTAAAATTTCTTAATGTGTCTTCCAATAGACTAGAAGGAGAAATTCCCACTAGAGGGTGTTTTGGAAACTTTTCTAATAAAACATTCTTGAAAAATTATGCACTTTGTGGTCCACCTAGATTGCTAGTCCCACCTTGCAGGAGTGGCATCCACAAAAATTCCGAGTTGTCCATCTTGCTCCATTTGAGGTATGGTTTACCCATAACTGCCACGGTAGTAGTGATAATAGTCTTAGCTATTTTGTATAGAAAATGCCAGAGTAGGAGTACAACTCCGGCAACGGAAGATTTATTATCTTTGAAAACATGGAGAAGAATTTCATATGCCGAACTTTCACAAGCAACTAATGGATTTGACGAATGCAACATCCTTGGTTCAGGGAGTTTTGGATGTGTATATAAAGGGAGGCTTTCAGATGGAATGAATGTTGCGATAAAAGTTTTCAATTTGCAGATAGAAGGAGCACTTAGGAGTTTTGACGTTGAATGTAAAGCAATGCGAAATATACTTCATCGGAATCTTGTCAAGGTGATCACTTGCTGCTCCAATGTTGACTTCAAAGCTTTAGTACTCGATTTCAAATCTAATGGAAGTCTTGAGAAATGGTTACATTCCGAAAACTATTTCCTTGATATCTTACAAAGGGTCAACCTAATGATAGATGTTGCATCAGCTCTAGAATACCTTCATGCCGGACATCCAACACCTATAATCCATTGTGACCTAAAGCCAAGTAATATTCTACTTGATGAAGACATGGTTGCACAAGTGGGAGATTTTGGCATCGCCAAATTGTTGGGAGAAGGTGACTTAATGACTCAAACTATGACTCTCGCTACTTTTGGCTATATGGCACCAGGTTAACTTTTGTGTTTTTTATGATCAATTATTTTCCTTTTTTTTTTAAATTTTCTTTTTCTTTCGTGTGTGTGTGTGTGTGTATATTTGGACAAGCATTTTAGAATTACCTAAGGAGTTATGTTTCAAATGCAGAATTGGGGTCAGCAGGAATTGTTTCTAGGAAATGTGACATTTATAGTTATGGGATTGTCTTAATAGAAACTTTTACAAAAAAGAAGCCAACTGATGAAATTTTTACTGAAGCTATGACTATGCGACATTGGATGAAAAGGTCATTGTCTAAAGGAATGATTGATATTGCTGATGCCGATTTATTAAGAAGAGAGGACGAATATTTCATTGTTAAAGCAAATTGTATAGCGTCCATATTGGAGTTAGCTTTGAATTGTTCAGCTGAGTTACCCGAAGAAAGAAAAGATATGAAAGATGTTGTGGTTCAGCTCAAGAAAATCAAACTGAAGTTTCTAAATAGCATCGATCAGGTTTAATATATATGGTAAGAAATGTGTATGCTTATGGTTGTTAATTACTCTTTATTTTCTGCTTAATTCATCTTTTAATTTTTTTTGACTTGAATTGTTTTAATATATCTAATCATTTAACAGTTGAAGATTTTAACTAGTCAAATTTTAAAGGCACTCCAGCTGAGTTCATATAACGTTTAAATACGAGCCAAGCCCCATGTATCTATCTTTATGAAGCCCATCCTATTAAATAAACTACTTTTGTCTCTTTTTTCACTCAATTGTTATCATGCACCAGGCTTTCTTTCCAATTCAAAGTTTTATTGCAAAATCAAGACTGAAACTCAGCAGCCGAACGAGCAGTGGCCCTTCCATCAATCCCAGTTTATATCGGCATTGGGGGATTAAGTTATTTTCTTATCTATTAGACTGATGTCTGTTCAATTACTTGCTTATGTCATGTATCGTATAAGATGTTTTTATATTTTGTCATGGATTTCAGCTTGTTTGTAATTTTATACCTGGATTTTTCCTTGTTTTTTCCTGGTTAAATATGATATTTTGCTTTTATAAGAAAAATGTTTGAAGGTATGGATTTGAATTTCATTTATCTGTTAAGATAGTTGTATCTTGTTTTCGGCTATAAAAAATTATGAACCATCGAATCCCAGAGGACCAGTTAAAGCAATCATATGTAACATATAGCTGACAAGTCAAGGAGCCAGGTTAAGAGCAAGGTAAGGATCTCTGTACTCAGTTCGGTTATTAAATTATTATTATTATTATTTTAAACTATGGATGATGGAATTTCCTAACAATTGAACTTGTTAAGAAGCCATGTTAACATGTTAGTTCTGTTAAAGCATTTGATATTGATTCTGGTAGGAAAAAGGCCTCCTCAATGTTGCCACCGAAGCCTCCGTACATGGATTGCAGATATTGGAATCCGAGGGAAAACTTCTTCAGAAGTTCTATTGCAGAGAGAAGGCAGTTATATTTCCCAGCCAAACGAAGAGCCTAGTTGATCATCGAAGTATTAACGTCCGGGTAGCAAGCAAGCATTGAGTTCTGAAGTAGTCGGTGAATAAACTTGCTCCTAATCAATTCTAGTATTTAAGGAACTGAAGCAGAATTGATATGCAGTCTTTTAGGTTCTCCTTTGTGGGCAGTTTAACTTTTTTTTTTTTCCCTAACTAATATGAGCATTCATATGAAGATATCTTTTAACTTCATTCTGCAGCTTGAAAGTAAAAGACTGTCCACAACAAATGCTTGCAAGAGGAAATTGGACGATTGAGTACTGAAAACAGGCACTTCAAAGATGAAACAGCACTGTTTGACTACCGAGAACAATACGGTTAGAAGAGTATATCCAGGAATTTAAAAATTGCAGTCATGAAGGGATTGCAGACATAACGAAAGCTATTATGGTTAATTGCCGGGTGAATGTGGACCGTGGAGAAACCTGAAACAGCAAAACAGTGACGGTAATGTTAGGTTGCAGCCGCTATTTGAATCCTACTACAGCGACAAGATTGACAGATTGCCCAATCAACCAACCAATTGTTGGCTTCTGAAGTACGTGCAGTATGCAAAGTCGTATCTACTCAATTATCTTCAGGGTAATAATAATAATGATAACCATTCCTATACAGGGGAAAGACCAATCTCTACTTTAAGTTTTTATTGGTTTAGGAACTGAAGTAGAGATCCATTTGCAAAACTAAAAACCACTGAATACCAGGATTGCATAATTTCATTTGCGGAAACTTTTTTTGTTTTGGTGTGTGTGTCAGGATCCTTACAAGGATAAACATAAGCAGCCAGCAGCATTACTTGAGTATTGAAAGCTGAAAAGTAAAACTCAGTGCTGAGAGCTCAACTTAGTGAAAGACCGCAGTCATCATCATCAGTCTCTTCAATGAATGCATTGATGGTTCTTCTGATGCTGAGGATGCAAGCCTGAAGCCATGGAATTTGCTTTGCTTGAATCAGCATATTGTAGCCTCTACAGATAAATATATATATATATATATATATACATAAAATATATATATATGTCATTTTTCAGTATTGATCATCTCCAGTAGCTTATTGGAATTTGTTCTCAATTCAACTTCTAAGTGTGACTCTCAAGGTAGAACTGAAAATGAGAGACATTTCAGTCGGGGAGATAATCTAAGTCTTTGGCTTAAAGTAATCATTAACGTATATATGGTTTTTGTGTAAGTAAGCAATATATCATTTCAGATTTATTATATTTTTCAAATATTTATATATAGAGAGCATATTTTCATGTTTCTTATAAAGTATAGTTACATATATATAAAGATACTTCCATTATATATATCATGCAATTATAATTTTTTTAAAATTATAAATATTTAATATTTAAAATTTTTAAATGTAGTAAATATAAAAATATTTAAAAAATAATAATTACTTTAATGAGATATAATAATTTAATTTAATGAATATATTTTATTTTTAAATTTTAAAAAATAAAATTTTATTTATAAAATTAAATAAGTAAAAAATAAAAAAATTAAAATCTTATACCAATGGATCGTTATATAATATATTGATATTGACTGATATTGATTTATAGATATTGATATAGGTCACTACAATGGTAGAAAAACCAGTACAACCCGATAGTCTTAGAGAAGCTCCCATTTCTTCCACGTTTCTCTGAGGTTCACGGTAATCATAGTCCCTATCTAAACAAATATGCCACTAATAAAAACTCGAAAACCCAAGTATTTTTCAAAGAAGAAATGTGTAAATTGGCAATATATACGTCATGGAACTTAGCTGTACATAGTTAGTAAAAATTACTGGTGGATAGGTATGAATACATATATATATATATATATATATCAAGTTACAATCGAAATTAACGAACGTTCTTAGCAATTGAATCAGGTTGACTTAGAATTACAAGTCTTCGAATCAACACGTTGCAGTTTTTAGGATGATTCCAGATGCCTGATCTTTCAAAACGAAGTATAGACATGGGATCTGGTAGACAACTGGAGAATGGAGACTTGACCTTTTTTTAGGACAGCGTGATCAGTTTTAACTAACATTAAACGACAAACTTTTAAAAAGAACGAACGACAACCTGCGGTTTTCTCGCTCGAAAGATGAAGAGGGCGGCAGTGACTGTTTTCAAGCACGTGTTTTGATCACGCTGGTCCAAATTATTTTCTATGCGTTGTCATCGAACGGTTCAGAAACAATCCTTAGCTCACTATAACATCATTAAATGACTGTAATATTCTATGTTTTTTGTCTTTAGAAAGTCCTTTTGATTCTTTACAAAAGAGGGAAAATTTTAAGGCTTCGAACTTAACCAATGATTTGAAAAAAGCAAAAGCAAAAGCAAGATTCTGGGCAGCAATTTTTGGTACAAGACATCAAATTAGCAAGCATTGAATTTCCCTCTTTTTTATTGATATTTTTTTTGTTCATAGGTTTTTTTTTTAGTACTTATAGATATTAGAATTTTGTTTTATATATATATATATATATACATCCATTTCCCCAAAGTTGAATCAGCTTATTTTCATTATTTTGCTTTTAGATTACTGCTTTCTTCAATGGAAGATGATTCTTTTATTTCCGTTGTCTTTTATTTTCTGGTAGAGTTGACTCATACCGCTATGTTCAGAGTTAGGCTTACTTCCTCTTTGATCTTTTTGGCAATATTTAGATGATCAGAAATGACAAAATCCATTAGCTGTTTTATCTTGAATGAATCAAGCAGTTAATGATCTAAGCCAACTGAAATGTTTATCTCTTAATTAGTGTTGATTTGTAAATTCTGAGTTTTTTCCCATATTTGTACCATTTTGGCTGCTATCCACCAATGCCAAATTCATCATCTAGTATTCATCGAGGATTCTTGATGGGCAGGCTCTATCTATGTGTTCTTTTTTCCCTCAATCTTTTCCACTTTCCCTGTGTTTGCGATACATTTGACTAATCTGAAACGTATCATCCTATCTGATCATTAAGAATAATTTCTCTTTTCAAACAAGTTTTTACACGGTTACCCAGACTTTTCGTTTTCCCTAAAGTATTTGTCTGTGGCATTTCTGTTTGACACATATACTAACATGGATATAGGGTATGATCTTTCAAATATATGAAAAACTTAGAAAAATTGAGTATATCTGTGTTGGATTAATATCTATATCTAATATTCATCTCCAGTCTGGGTAATATAAAATTTACATAGATTTTACACTCATGTATGTTATGAGTTACTTATATCTATGCAGTTTATTATTGAATTGCCTAGATCAACTTGTAACCTGACAATCCTCAAAGATGAATTTGGCATCCCGGAACATGGAGGATACTACATCAGAAGCTACGAGCCCGTATTCAACCTCGCAGATGGATTATGCTACATTGTATGACCAAAACCATCCTGATCCATGGAACTTTGGGCACCATACAAATGGGGTGGTTCTTCATTCTCAAGCAAACCAATGCCAATTGATTCAAGGGGAACCATCTGAAGCTTCAGGCCAACCAAGGGCAAGAGGTTGCAGAGCTAAATTGAATGAATCTCAGAAAAGAGAACATAAAAGACTGAGTGATATGAAGTATCGGCAGAAGCAGAAGGTAAATGAAATAGAATTGTCTTTCTCGATTATTTTTGCTCATGTTTCCCTTTAAAGTTGCTTTCATACGAGGTTAATGCTATTCAAAAGGAAATATTTGGGGCTTAATAATTATAACAAATCATGGCTACTTTGGCCCTGATGAAGCTGATACTGCATGCAAAGATGTCGATGACAAATCGAGGCTCTATTATCCCTGAAGAAAATGATATTGCAGAGAAACCTCAGTACGCAGTTTTAAGTTCCTCTATCTGATATTGCACAGAAACTTCAAAATTTATTTGTCAGTCTCTCTTTATTCTTTTTAATCGAATCAAATCATTTTCAAAGAGTTTTGAAACAAGAAAAGAAACAACGAAGGAAGATTACAAAGAATAACTAGTAAAAATTTTATGCCATGCATATCCTTATTGTTATTTTTTACCATCTATCTAGCTTTAATCCAGTATATGCCTTCATCATTTGAAGCCTGATATGTGCAGTTTAGAAATAATTTTTGATGGATTCTGTCATTTCCTCTTGCTTGGCACAGTTAATGAGAAAGAAGGGAGTAAATAGCAGGAAAGTTGAATGGAACTTTTTTCGAAGGCATCAGATTCAACATGAATGATATAGCATTAGGAGTTTTACCTATTTGTAATTTTAATGGGAAGATTTGATTCTTCAGAAATCCGGGATGCTTCCGGATATTCTTGATTCTTGATTCGTGGAAGTGACTAAGCCAGTTAACAGAAATCTATTCGTACATCCTTTGGTACTAGCAAAATAATAAATAATACATATATTTATGGTATCAATAAGTCTGTTAAGTATACTTGGTGGCATTGCAGGTACAAACGAAACTTCAAGGGGACTTTTTAATGCCCTATGCAATGTTAGAGCCAAAAGGAGATGAAAAAAATTTTGAGTTATTTAATGGTTCAATTGTTAGTGATTGACTGCTTTGTTGCTTTGAAGTCCTGAGGTGAAACCCTTAGGCCAGCAACTCCCTTATCGAAAAAGGAAGTTTGCTGTAGGTTGCAGACGGTTCAGGATGGGGTAGAATAATCAAATGTACTACGAGAAAAAAAAAAATTGGATGGTGGCTGCTATGCATTTGGATAATGTTTTTTACATTTTTCCTGGCATGAATTTTGCTATGAGTGTCTGTATCTCTTCTTTGATGTTGGTTCTCTCTTTGTGCAGATAAAAGCAAGCAAACTGGCTGCGGATAATAAACGCTTGCAAGAGGAGAATGGGCGGTTGAGTACCGAGAACAGACGCTTGCAAGAGGAAAATCGAAGGTTGACTGCTGAGAATAGATGCTTAGAAGAGCACGTTAGAGGACTGCAATCCGGGGGCAAACATCCGGCAGGTGATACACAGAGAAAAGACAGTTGTATTTCACAATCAATCAGCCAGCTCGACCATCAAAATGTTAATGCCCAGGTAGGTGGTTTCGGCTTCTGTAGTAGTTTTGTGCACATAATTTCATCTAGTAAGTTTTATTGTTTTAGGAACTCGTTTCTTTATTTCCTGTTTGGTGCATTGTATTAATATCTTTGCGAAACTAACAATTGTTTATATCAAGATTTCACCCATAAAATTAGTTTGGGCAATTCTTGTCAAAAGTTGACATCTTATATGTTGTCCTAAGTTGGCAGATATACCCTTCTTGTTGGCTGCCAATGTCAAGCAGATATTGTTAACTTGTGAACTTAGAAAATATCATGAACACGTCTTCTTTTTCCTTCTTTGATGTCCTTCATCTAATTCCTCTATATTATTTGATTCCTCAATCTCCTAGAATTACCTCAGATTGACATTTGTTGTTCGATTTCTTAGACAAAATTTGGGTTATCTTATATATCAGTTACTCATCTCTGACACATCCCTTCTCTTAACTTGCAGGACCACCGTGGAGTAGACTCTAGTAATGAAGAAGCTGTTTACACGGTAGGGTTATTGTTATAAATCCTTATTATCAATTTCTTTTTCTTGAAAAGGATTAGGGTTTTTACTTGATAGATATGAAGTTAGTTGTAGTTTGCGGTACATGAAAGTTTCATATTTTTCAATAATAACTGGAACTTAGAGGTCAAAGATAGCTTGACATTTATCATATTGCTGGAAACAAGATGCCTGACCTTTCTTTAAAGTCGTAATTCTTGAAGCATGATATGTTTTCCGCCTTCTTATTTCAGTTTGACGGTTTGGAAATAAATGACTTGCAAAGTCTGTTGTTACCTGGGGAAGAGATGAATCAAAATGGAAGAGTTGCTGTCCGTGAGTCTGCTGTAGTACATCCAGAGTGTTCTCTAAGTGGCATGCACCATGCTGACATGGCTATGACCGCATTCCTCAAGAAACTTGATGAAGAAGTTTTGAGCAATGTAGACTTCTCTGACTTCACAGGTTTAGAGGGGGAGCCAATTACAATCGGGAGATACAGTTTCCCATCATCATTAATTCCTACCGTTGAGAGAATCAATGATGTATGTGGCGATGTTTCTGCAGAAAGTCGAATAAATTCCAGTGCTGCTGGTACAATCTATGTTCTGTTCTGTGCTACAATCAAAGAGATGGACAATCTACAACTTGAGCAAGTTACTGAGAAGAAAATATTCAATTGGAGGGATGCAATAAAGGATGCTTTACGCATTAAATTCAACGTGCAATTCGCGATGGAACACTTGAAGAAAATTGCCTGTGCTTACTTCGGTTTAATGGGATGCCTAGTACTCCAGAACATTGATGCAAGGATCTCACAATTAGAGGCCGAAGTGAATGACTGGAAGGCGAGACGTGCTGAGATGTATGAAGGATCTAAGTTGTGCATAGCTGCTTCCGAGGAGTTCATTGGGGTGCCTGTCAGCACAGGTCTATTTCCTTAGTCCTACTGCAACCAGTTTTATGCATTTTGGCATTTTGATTCCTTTCTCCCATTCACCACTTGTGAAAACATATTTGCCATCTTGGCCGGTATCTTGTTCCTCCAACTTATTGAGAGTCTTTTGCCATTGGACTTTTATTTGCTAAAAGTATAAATAAAAACCACCAGTGATCCCTTATCACTGTCATTCATCCGTTTTATAACACGCAAACTCTCATGCCTCCTATAAACTTTCACCAAAGGCGTTCCTTTTATCAGCTACTGATGCCACCTAAATACTATTGGGTTCAAGCCCCATCATGTCTGAATATGTGCCGGGCACAGGTGTTAGGCACGTTGCTTTTAAGGAAAATAAGAAGTTCGGACAACATAACTTGTCCCACAAAGATTGAGAGATCTACCACACTGTGGCCTTCAATTAGAGGAAAAGGGAAAATCATTGTATAGTTTGTACTCTACCTTAACTCTTTGCATTCTTCTCAATTGTTGTGAGTCTCACGTAGGGCTCAGAATTGAGACAATTAATATTTATACATTTAATTTATTCAACATTAGATTTGATGCAAGTTTCTTATATAGTTTTTCCCTCTACATTCGAATAAAATCTGCTTTCGTTGCATTGTAATTAATTATTGATATGCGTAAAAATACTAAGATGACAGTTATGACAGTTGGAGTCTGTTGGCAGCAACTAAGGTAGTTAGAAGCTGTTAGATCTGTTACAGATAGTTAGTTACACTTGTAAACCATATAAGTAGCAAACTACTAACAAACTGTTCTTTACGGTACAATACAATCAGCTTCTTCTTCTCTTAATTCTCTGTTCTCTGTTTCCTTTATTCTCTTTTGGTTCATTGCTTTCCATGCTTGAAGGTAGCTCTTGATTACTTGAGCCTTCCTGTTTGTTAAGCTTACCTGTACAGCTATCAATTATCCTGGTTCTTGTTTGATTTATCCTACGTGTTTAATCACCAACCTGATATTACATTTCTGTACTTGCATAATTTCCAGCTTATAGAAACTGTTTGATGATTTTTATAACTTTGATTAACTGATCAAGTGATTGTTTCAAAATAGCTATCTCCCGCTGGTTACTAATTTCATCTTAGTTGATTTTTGTATAAGAACTGCAACTTTCCCGGAAACTCCTGTCCCTACAAAGCATACTGCAATTTCCGTTTATGTCACCATCACTGCCAATGGGTAAATTCCGGTTAAAAATTTGGCTACATTTCTTTATTGCTTTCACCACTAGCTTTTCCCTTAATTTATTAATATTTGCTCAAATTCATGGGTTTTTAGTACCGAATAGTGCGTAGTTATAAAATAAGAAGTGGTTATAGATATTAAGAATTAAATTCTCAGCTTGCAAAATGCTGACTCTTAAAAGTGATTGCATGAACCAATTGAATTTAGGTTAACCTTCATTTTACACAGCGTATTCTGTATATTAAATTATTTTATTTTATCATTTTTATTCATTTTCAAATCCTAGAGTGGGATCATAGGATCCAATTTAAACAATTTCTCGTAACAGTGAGGCCAAGAGTATCAGGAAATAAAACAGCGTAGGTTTTTGCCACTTTCTCCATGGTGTTTGTATCTGACGAATGATTGGCAATTAAACATAAAAACGAACAAGTAACTTAAGGTACCTTTAGTTCACTTGGAAATAGAATAGAGGTAAAATGTAATAGTTATTTTATAAAAATAAAGTAAGTTAGAATGAAATAGCTATAGCAGTTGTATGATTTAATAAAATAGAATATTATGAAATTTGAATCCTTGACAAAAGAGATTTGAACCCCGTAAAATAATTTTATATTATATCTAAAACTAAATAACTATTCAATGGAGACGTTAGGAATAGCTATTCCAAAAATTTGAGTAATAAAACTAGAATCAACCATTCGGTGAAATCATCATTTCACGAATCAAAGAGTTGCATTGTTATAACGCATCAAATAATCCATACTATGGAATAATTATATATGTAAACCAAATGCTGTTAGAGGGTTTTGAGGCCATTTAAATAGCGTGGCAGTCTCAGATGATGTTTGACCTTAAAAGAGGAAAATTTTTAATGGCCCAGATCAATTTTCTTGCGGTCTGATCAGAGAGTTCGGAAGCAACTCTTCTTACAATCTGAATGAGTATCACCGTCTTAGTCCAATCATAAAGCAAAGGTGATCTTTTCTCAAAGCCATTGGAAGCATCTTCTCCTCTTTTGTCTGATCTCGTTTTTCCTTTCTCTTCATCTAGCTCCAGGTTGGAACCTAAATCAAGCAAAATTTGCATTCCGGCTGGGAATCATGGACAACTATTTTTGAGATAGTTGCAGTTCATTTTTTTTTAAACCTCAAATATCTCAAACAATTCAAAATTTTTGTCGAACTTATTTCAAATAATAAATAACTTTACAAATGAGGTTAAAAATTATAAAAATATATCTGTTAACTAAAAGTTCTAACTTGATTAAAAGTTTTCCCTCACGATTCAATTAGTAATTTACATGATTAAAAAAAATTAAACTAGATCGACTGATCAAACTATTTGAATAAAAAATCAACCATTTATCTTATTTGTATACTATATTTAAATCGGACATTAAAAATATTTTAAAAGGAAACTAAACTAGATCAACTAGTCAAACCAAGACATTAAAATATTTTAAAAATTGAACCAACAAAAAGACCAATTATATATATTTTTATTTTGTTCAAAATTTTATTTGTACTTAACGAGATTTGAGCATAACATCTTTACTTTATATAAAAACTAGACTATTAAATCAAATTCATACTTTAATGATTAATTATATCTGATATTTATTTAAAATTAAACTTAATGTTTAAATGTTAAAAAAAAAATCAACTGACAAAAATTGAAGGTCTAATCGATTCAATTTTCAACATTGGTAATTTACGAAGGTGTCAATTCTATTTTTTCCATATTCATATAATTTTAGTTTATCTTTTTTAAATAATTTAGTCTTTAAAAGAGAATGGATTAATTGAATATTTAATATCATAATTGTAATCAAATATTCAATTTGATAGCTAATATAAAAAATACTATTAAATATTCAATTTTGCTTCACTTAATAATATATATACACAAATATATTAGTATGATCAAGAGTATTTTAAATTTTATTTGAATTTAATCTCTTGTCCAATAATTTTAAATTATGTATTTTATAATAAGATGCAAAGTGTCTTAGAACTTATTTGACTTAATTCTGAGAAAAATTTTAGAAATATATTTTTTCTTTCTTCTCTCCGAAGATAGTAATGAACCAAACAATGATGACAAATAGAAAAAGGAGGTGAAACGCCATTAAACTATCTACAACCATAACCAAGAAATCGAAGACATTGAAATTAATAATTCTTATTATATAAATTTTAATACATTTTATATTATTTTTTTGTGTTGTATGGTAGTGCCGAATCAAAATTATTAGACCTAACTAATATAATATAGTATCACTTCCATTCAAATCGTTTTTTGTAATCATGTCTAAAAATAATTCATAATTTATTACGAAAATCATTAACAAACATGTTGAAATAAATTTTCACCATTTAATTATCACATATTATGCATAATAAATAAATTTTTTTTTTCAAAAAACATTATTACACGAGGAATAACCATTTCATGTAATCTTTTCTGGTTATAGATTACTTAGACCTGTACTGACAGACTTGCCATTGAACTTCTCAATAGCATCCTTGGATACCTCGGACTGCTCATATCTTTAAGCATACTCTTGTTTCGAATCGTCCAAGGTAGCCTCTTTAAGTTTGAGATGGTTAAAGCCATGGTGTCGACCTCCTGGCATCTCAATGGCCTCTTTAAGCGGGAACAATGTTCTCCATCAAATGATTCATGGCAAATTCTACATCGAAATCTATCCATAAAACATCCTTGATTGTGTCGCTCCACTTCAATATACCATCCTCAGTAACTTCCTCATGTTGTCGATCATCCACCTCCTTTATTGTTGCACAGAATAGAATATAGGTTCTCTCATCGACACTGGGGTGCATCTTACTGTTCTTAGTAACGTCTCCGCATTGCCCACGGATTTTATCGGCAGTGGTTTGCAGAGACTTAGGAAGTTATACTTCCCAACTGCTACGCGCTCGCCACGATCATCTAAGTCTAAGCCTGTGAAATCTGAAAAGTCAACTTTGCCCTTGCTGTTTTCCTTGATTTTCTTGACAGGTTCAGCCATGAGCGCAGACGTTCCTACGGGTCTACAATTCTCTTGATTTTCTGTAAGATTTGAACTGCTAACAATACCTTCAGTACGAGTTGATTTTGGCCTGCATAGATCATGAACGTCATTGCTGATTCGCGAACCATTGAGCTGAAACGAAAAGCCATGATTCCAGAATTAGATCAGATGCATGATTTAGTTTGAGATTAAGATGTACTTGAAGCCTTCTCTATACTGGTATTACTGAAAACTCTGATCTTTTTGTCTAGATTTTAAGCTTATCAGACCAAAGAAGTATAGAGAAAGAACTCAAAAGAATGAAAGCAAAGCATTTGCTATTTGCTTTTTGAACTGAAAACAAATTGAAGACAGCGAAATGCAGAAAACAAAAAACATCAACCAAACGAATCCTTCAGGTGCTACCTGCCGGGCTGAAGATTTTGGATGATGAAACTACTCGGTGGTTGATTGTCTAGCTTCTGCTGGACGTGGCTCATTTGGTTGAGGGCAATTGGTTGACGCCTATATATATCGTCTGCGCTTAGCAGCCAAAATGTCCCTTTCCGTTCTTAAGGCGCTAATCGAATCATAACCAGCTTTAATCTGGACTAAAAATGCAAATATCAAAGCAGAGATAGACATGGTTGCTAATATCTTGATGTTACTATGATTTAAGTGAACTGACCAGAAAGTTTCGTGCACGTATTGCAAACCCAAAAGTATTGACATTCCTTTACTTCCATTTTCCATATCAAATTGTCTCCAAAAGGCAATCTCAATTATACATCCCTCGTCCAGAAGACAAGGCCGGCAGTCTTTTTTGGCCTTCATCATTTCCAGTTATAACAGAATCCTAGTGAATCTAATATTATCACCATGATCTGAAAGATTAATTTTTTTTTTTTTAATTCTATTTTGGTTTAGATTCGTGCAGCAAACATAAATTCCAATTTGACAACAATCAAAAAGTTATTAGTCAATGATAAACCAATTACATGCACAAAAAGATACTAAATACCCTCAAAATGTCTTAAAACAATTGCTATACCTGGCCAAACTCTCCCAAGTCAGTTCCATGGTGGTTCTGCAAGTTAAGACAATCAAAGACATGATGAGCTAGGAACAATTGCTATTTCCCTTTAGTAACCATAAAATGAGACCAATTTGTTTGCGAAATCAGATAACAAATCCTACTCCATAGTGACACAGGGAGATGGTCTAACTTTTCAAGAAGAAAAGGGAAATCGCTGATTTTGCATGTTTGCTTAAGGAGGAAACATAAAATGCTTATCTATATTGGAGGCAGAAAACTTGTCAAAAAATGGGAATTGTGTGAATGAATTTGACAAAATCTGGGTGATTTTTTTTTATTTTTTTATGACAAACATCTGAATCAATAATCATGAAAGCAAGAGAAAGCTTACTCGATCGATAAATCACAAGCACAATAGAAAAGAATTTGACAATACTGTTTAAGGCCTAAATCCATGGATAGAAAACATTACTATCTTTGTAGATAATTACGAATACAAGCAGGTCAACTCACCAAAACTTTCACTCCCAAACATCCAAATCCAAGTTCACACTGCCATATACCCAAAGCTTAATCACATTCATACCCACACAATCCTATTAATCAAACCTTCACAAACTCAAAACTCTTATATCCATGAGCACTCAATACTTGTTAATCTCATGAGATGTCTGCTCTTCTAATCTTGTAAGCCAAACAACCTTAAATCTTTCCTCATGCTCATCCACCCCCTTCCTCTACCAGTAGGCTTGTATACATACTTGTCTAACAAGCATAATACCAGCTAATACCATAGAAAAATGTTGCAGTACATGCAAAGTTTTGTCTTCATTTTAAGTTAGATCAAAGTAGGATGTGGAAATTAAAAGCTTAGGGTTTAATCCAGTTGACGCATGTAGTTACCCTTAAGAGGTGGCATCCGATAGGTCTTAGTTCCAATCCTAGTATTTACAGCCCCTGACCCTATCTCTTAGCTACTGCCTCTTTTATACCAAAAAAATGAAATTATAATTATGCAGAAAAGATGTCAAAAAACTATAGCATGTGCATCTTTAAGCCAAAATTTTTTGAGTCCAAAAGTATATCAGACTGCAGTAAGGCAATGTAATTTATGTAGTAGTCATTTGAGAGTGCAAATAATGCTTCTAATTAATTGGATAAAGATCAGATAAAAGAAATTTTCTGATATATACTAGTCAAGTTAAAGAAAAGCACAGGGTTGAAAACAGTAACAGAAACATATTAAAGAACTCTACCATGTCCAAAGACAAGTAAGGAGCGAAAATCAATTTTATCAGTCCCTAAAATAATAAAACTTCGTGAATATGGCTAATTTTGAGTGCTAAATCTTGGGAAGCTTGCTACCTTGGCAGAAAAACTTGGATGATGAATCTGTTTGTCTTGGATGTGTGATTGTCTGGCTTGTGCTGGAATTTGCTCATTTGGTTGAGGACAACGGATTGACTCTTCTAAACGTCGTTTCTCAGCAAGCAAAATGTCCCTTTCCATCCATAATAAGTTAATCATATCATTAGAAGATCTCTGCAAAACCCAAGCAAAGTTCGTGCAGTGAGACTGAGAGAGACATGGCAGCTTATTTTCTCCAAGCATATGTTAATGGCCACCAAGTTCCTTTTATATATAGAAAAGTAATAATTTTAGACATAAATAACTTTTAAATCCATTGTTTGCTTTTTGCTCACATCTCCATTATCCTTGGTTTAAACTCTCCAAGCTCTTTGCTTTCCTTCATAACCAATTGTTCTGCTAGTTGTGAACATCAGATTCCATAAAAATGGCAAAATCGGAATGAAAGAGATTTTATTTCTTTACCTTCTTTTCCTCTCTGTCTCTATAGTTCTTACAATTCTCTTTATCTTTTCGGCTTCACTAATTGTTTCGTCATTTCCAGATTTTGTTTGTTGTGAATCTTGAGATGGCTCTCCTTGACTCAATTGAGGTTGCCTTGTTTCTTCAAAAGGCATCACTCTACTACTCATAAACCATGGAGAGGCGAATTGATCACTCTGACTCTGACCACCTCGATTCAGTTTAAATTGTTGAGAATTCCTCGCTCCACTACTTTTAGGTTGCAGAGAATTAGATTAATCAGTCTGACTCTGGTATGGTTCACTCAAACGAGGTTGGCTTGTTCGTGGAGAATGCGTCAATCTGTCACTTGTGGGCTGCAGGGAGTTCATTTGATCAGTGATTCTGACCTGCTTGATGCAATTGAGATCGCCGAGAATGCTGAGAGTTTGGTTGGCCAATCTGACTCTGATTCGGATACGCTTCATTCAATTGAGGTTGGCTGGTTTGTTGGGAATGCACCACTCTGCCACTTGCATATTGCAAGGAGTTCAATTGATCCGTCTGACTCCGAGCTGCTTGATTCAACTGAGACTGTTGATAATGCCTCACTCCACCACTTGTAGGTTCCAGGGATTTTGAAATCGATTGATCAGTCTGACTCTGATTCTGACATGGTTCATTCAATCGGGGTTGGTTGTTTGTTGACAATGCACAGCTCCAAAACTTCCAAACTGCGGAAAGTTGATTTCCTCAATGTCACTCTGAACCTGATAATATCCTTAATTAAATTGAGCCTGGTTTGTTTGCTCTGAGTTCATCCTGCAGCACCACTTAGCAACAAAAGGGGTACAATTGACGATTCTGACTCTGATCAGCTTGATTTGGCATGGATGTCTTCCTCATCGATGAGGTTGAAAATGAACTGGAAGCCATTGCTGCTGAACCCTCCATAATTTCCGGATTTGAAAGCTTGGTTGGATTCCTGTAAACAATCAGTCATTTCTATTGACAGGAACAGATCAACTTTTGTGAGCATGTGAATTCTGTTTGAAGTAGGAATTGGTTAGCTTTACCAAAGAAAAACTAGGAAGAGAAAGACAAGAGATTCATTAAATCAGACAAAATATGAATTAAAGGTAAACTGCTGAAAATATTCTATGATCGAACTTCAATGAAATTTTATAAAAACAAAATTTTAATTCATGTTAGCTAGAGATGGAGAAAGAAAATTATTGATGTTACTAACCCTGAAGTCTGAAGCCATTTTAAAGGGAGCAAGCTAACAACAGAATCCTCACTTCAACCTTGAAGCCTGAAAATTAAACTTTCCAAATCTTGTGATGAATCAAATTTAAAGACTACCGAATGTTAGTTGACTTCACTTTTGCCCTTAAGGCATTAGCCCTTCACCCTCCAATCAGAATGTGCGAAACTCTCCCGTTTATTTTATTTTATTTTATTTTTTTTTCAATTCTTCGCGCGAACTTGCCACCTGTTTC
This sequence comes from Adansonia gregorii, assembly GCA_038382025.1. NCBI lineage: Eukaryota > Viridiplantae > Streptophyta > Magnoliopsida > Malvales > Malvaceae > Adansonia > Adansonia gregorii. The sequence continues at coordinate 13,566,831 of JBBYHO010000001.1, read as the reverse complement.
TTCCCTTTTTTTTTTTAATTTTTGGTTTTGTTATTATAATGGATCAGAACTAAATTTAAAGTCAATCAAGATGCGTTTATTTTAATTATGAATATAATAATTATTATTATAATTAATTATAAAAAAATTTTAAATTATAAGATAATTATTATAACATAGTTATCATTATGTAAATTATATTAAATAAAAGAACTTTGATTATAATTTTTTATATTTATTATTTTTAGAATTATTTAGAAAGGAAAAGAAAAAGAAAAAAAAAAACTCGAACAACTATCGCAAGTCTTTTAACTCTGACGTAGCCAGAGGTCAAAGAGGTAATTCCAATTAAATGGGTCCCACAAAAAACTTTAAGGGTCCATTTGGTTATTGATACGTATCCCCTTTTAACTGGTTAGTGGATTTCATTTAGATTACATACGGTAAAAAGGCCCCTCAGTTTTCCATGTAAGTGGGAAAAAGGCCCCTGGTTGGAGAACTTTTTTACTTTTTAAACACTAACTTTCGAGGGGGTTTTTTTTTTTTTTAATTTGAAAATAATTATGTAATAAATTTTATTTTATATAGTAATATATAGACCGTATTTTTTATATAATCATTTAATAAATATATATAAATTTTATTATCATGAATTAATTAAAAATAAATAATTACATAAAAATAAATATAAAAATAATCAAATATAATTTTATTAATTCTTTATTAATAAAATTATTATTCTACATGCATATAATTTTAATTAATTTTAATTATTTATTTTTATAAAATCAAATAAACTAAAATTATGAATACATATACATATTTTTATTTACTACTTTTAAAACCATTTTTTTAGGTGTCTGACTATTATCATTATATTTAAATTCAATTCAATTTTATCATTTCAATAATTAATTTTATTATTAGAATCGAAGCTGATTTTCTCTTTAATTTATCTCTTTGTTCGGTTGGCGGAGTTGACTTTTGGTCCAATAGCTCTGTCTAAGACTGTCTGCATTGAAATTCGAAATTAATTATTCGATTATTTGCAGGATAAAGAAAGAATGCTTTCATTTGATTGTTTTGGACCTTTTCTTTGGTTAATGTCTTCCTTTTCTGCAGAATACTGGTTCATGGAAACATGTACATTTCTCCATCAGAGGCTTCCAGTTCATTTATGAATAATCAAGCTGATAAATCGAAGTATTTGAACATTGAGTCGATTACAAGTGGTGGGTTTATTGATTATCTACCAATTAAATCTCAGTTGTATGAGTCAGGACTATCAAAAGGTTCAGACCAAAAGACAGTAATAGGTCACAGAGCTATATTTAGTTTATGTAGAAAAAGAGAAAGGAAAAGGCTGAGCGATATAAAATTAAGAACGAAAAGCCAGGTAAAGAATAGATATGCCTGCCTTTTATTATTCTTCCCATTGAATTGTTTCTAGCAAAAGTGTTAGGATTTAGGACTACATACTTCATGTTTAGAGGACAATATGGCAGAACGTGAAAGTTTTTTTTTTTTACTGACAAATGAAGGCTTTATTGTAGAGTAGGCATTTTTAGACATTGGCAGTTTTGAAATTCGTTTTGTAGAAAGTTCATCTGTTTTCTTTATGTTGCTTGAATAAAGAATTTTAATATGCAAAAAGGTATGTCCTATGAAGATAAATGGGAAGAAAACTGAGTACTCATAGTAACTAATATCTATACGCCTTTGCATTCCTCACTTTTACTCTCAATGTCCTTTTGTAAGTAGAATTGAAAACCTTTTAATGGGATCTAATCTCTAATTCTCATTCTTTATGGTATATTGTTGAGAAGGAAGAAGATAGTGTAAAAAATAGCAACTTAGGTTCAATGGAGGTGTTCGGGATGAAATGAAGATGTTAATGACAAGTGATCCTGTGGTTAAATTTTAAGTTTGCAGAAGATTTGGAAGAAACTTGGCTATCAATAGCATTATACTTTATGAAAATACAAAACTTAAAGACATCAGAAGCTCCTTTTGGCTTTGCATGTATCTCTCCTTTGATGTTGCTTTTTATTGTGCAGATGATGTTAAAAGAATTGACTGTCAAAAATGGTAAATAGCGGAATTTGATCGGTTGAGTGATGAGATAAGACAGTTAAAAGAGGATATTATATGGCTGCATCCCATATGCAATTTCCAGCCCGTGATCTAAGGAGACTAGAATGTTAATTTTCCCGATCAACCAGCCAACAGCATGACAATAAGAGCGTTTCTGTCCAGGTAGCAACTGTTTGCTTCTGAAGAGTTTTAGTTTACAAGTTCACAATCATATCCACTCAGTGTTATATTTTAGATGATGTCAAAAACTATTTAGTCTAATATCTTTTGACACAATAAATACTCATGCATACCAATATTTCTTTAAAATTTTGTGTCTTACTCTTTCAACATCCTTTATTCTTTAATTGGTCAACTATGGAATGCTACAATTGTTGTATGTTTTATCCTCTTTATCTAATAAGAATCATGCAAACAGTAAAATGGCACTCCATAGGTTTAATTGGCATGTTGCAGTGGTGATATTTTTGGTCTTTTTTCACTAACAGTACTATCGCTCTTGCTGTTAATGGAGATTCTTTTTTATTATTTCTGCTAGTACATTCTAAGCAATTGAAGTTAATTTGGAACATAGAGGATATCATGAATAAGTTTTTCTCCCCCCTGTTGAAAAGATAAAGTTATATATCTTCCTCTGAAGCAAACACTTAGAACTCCCAATGCCTTTTATCTTCTTGAATTTCACCATTTCCATGCATCATTTTTTACAGTGATATTTGTTGTTTGATTTCACAAATAATTCATTGTCTCTCTACTAGAAGAAAAACCAAACATGTCAGTTACTCCTAGCTTTTGTATTCACTTCTCTTCTTTTGCTCGACCACCCTGATAAGCATTGGGAGCTGCTTGACCCGTTATGGCCGTTCTTTAAAATCTTTCTTAGTGTAATAGCATATTCTTTTTTTTTTTTTTTAATGTTTTGGGTTTAACTACGAGTAATCTTGCAAGTCTAAATTTTTACGTGCCTCATTTACTTGAAGAAAATGTAATGTTCAATAAAGTCATCTTCAATGTCTCAATCCAAATCGACTTTTGTGTAAGGTTCTATTTCTGCTATCATGATTTTTTTTTTTCCTCCTTCCAACTTATTGTTTCAGTTCAGTGGTTTCCAAATGTGTCACGGCGTACAAGATCTGTAGATGATTGAGTCGACTAACGAAGGTGTGGCTGCCTGTGAGCATCTTACAAAAAAGTCTAGAGGATTCTCTCTCTGGAACGTGTCATGACTGTGCATCCATCACCAAACTATTTACAAAGATCGAGGCGAATGATAAGAGCAGTGTGAATTTTTCAGACTTCCCAGGCTTATTAGAAGAAAAATGTCTAGCAGTTGGGAGCTTGAGTTTGTCACTTTCTCTGTATGGTACCTCTCAAAGAATGAGGGATGCATATGGCTATATATCTGCAACAAGTAAAATGAACGCCAGCAGATCCAGGACAAACTGCAATCAAAGGGATGGGCGATCCGCAACTCGAACAAGCTTCCGAGAACAAAATATTGAAGTGTAATAATGCGAGTCAAGGATGCGTAAAGCATCGGTTTCTGAGCTGAATTTGCCATGGACCATTTGAAGAAAATTACCCGTTTTCATGTTGGTCTAGTGTTGTAGCATGCAGCAAGACCTCAAAGCCGTGGCTGCAAGAATTTCAGAATTTGAGGCTGAATTGAATTCTAGCAGAGAGAAGCATGGTAAAATTATTTGAGCAGGCCGAGTTGTATTTGGATTTTCTTTTCAATATGAGGAGTTAATGCTTTTGGTAATAGCGACGCTTTTGCTAGTCCGTCCAAAAAACATATGCCTTTGACATTTAAATTAATTCTTTTTCCTTTTCCACTTTCACTAAATATATGTTATCGATTGGACAGCACCATATATATTCATTGAATTAGATCCAATAATATAAAACATAGTTATAAAAAAAA
>JBBYHO010000001.1:13518338-13531381 GCA_038382025.1 Adansonia gregorii | reverse complement strand
TATAAATTTATAAATTTATTAAAATTTATATAAATATAAAATATTTTAAATATAATTATGATATAATAAAATATAAAAATACGAGATTAATTTATCTATTTGTCACCGGCGTGCCCTTACCCATTCGATAATAATGAAGGGGAAAAATATCTTTCAAAAATCAAAAGACGAAACGTCACCATCAATGGATGACCATTTACAACCAAAAAGTTTAGGTCTGTTTTCATTTTATTTTTCAAATGTGTATACACATATATATATATATATGTATGTAAGAAAATAAATATACATATTCATTACACTCTGTAAAAATCTAATTAAAAATCTATCCAATCAATTGCATATTAATTTAATTATAATTCATGTCGTTGCATGCATCAGATTTTTTTTCTCGATTATAAATTAATTGACCTAAATTGTAGTGACCAAACCAACAAAAATCTAAAACATTTGGGGAAAAAAATGAACACTAGAGGAAGTCAAAAGAAATTAAAAAAAATAATTGTTTTATTACAAATTTGTTTCCTTTCGTATAAGTATTCTTTATACTAAATAAAATTAACCAGAAACAAACTTAAAAAAAGTATCAGCAAGAATTGACTTTACACTTGAAAAGAATTCCTGCAAAAGAAATGATAAGAAAACTGTACCAATCATTTCTAGTGGGGCCATTGGTCACATGCCCTGAGGCCCCAAACCCAAATTCAAGCATATTTCATGACCCACATAATCAACCTCCATGTGGGATCTTAAAAAATATATATATATATATATACAGTATTTTATATTTTTATATTAATATTTATAATTAATTAAAATTTTAAATATAAATTTAATATTTTATTTAAATATATCATATTATATATTATATAATTTTTATATTTATTAAATGTTTCATGTTTTGGTAATGTGTTATTAATAGTTATATAATCATATGATGTCTCAAGAAATATACCAAACTTTTTTTTTTTAAAAAAAAAAACAACTTAAATTACCCACGGTAAATTCAAATACATTAATTCAAAGTAATTTGTCCACTAAAAACATAATAAAAATTTTTATGAATAGGATTGAACAGAATAAATTATATCGACAATTTGAAACTTTAATTTGAAGTTTGATTGGATAGAATTCAAATAGAGTCAATACAATTTTTGAAATATTAAAAAATTAAAGAAATAAATTGATATTTTAAAAATTAAATTAAAATCTTTTTATTCATTGAAAATCGGGGTGAAATAAAATGGTATTCTGTAATAATTGTGCATTTGAGATTAACATACATAAGATGTCTTGTAAGACTCTAATTCCAAAACGAGTAATAATTGGTTTTTATTTGCATATTTGAAACCTCAAAATAAATAGATTATTTTAAATCAAAATAAGATCAACCATATTCCGTCCAAATTAACATCAATAAATGATCAAAAACAACGACAACTTCAATAAAAAAATCATTTTTATTAGACGAATGAACTTATCATTTAAATAAAATTAATTGATAATGTATTTTATAATTTATATGTTAAAATTATATTTAAATATTTAATATATTATAATAATATTTAAATTTATATATATTTTTAATATATTTATATTATATAAAATTTATATTCGTATTTTTAATATCATATTATAAATTACTTTATCAGGCATGTCGGGTCTGTCTACCTTTCTGTAAAAGATGAATGGGCGGCGAATAAAAGAAAGAGACTACACGTAACAGAGTCGCACAAAACTACTGACATTTTTTTTGTCATAAAGCAAAAGGGTAAAATAAACCTAATTATTTTTTATTTTATTTTCTTTTATTGCAATATTTTTGCACCAATCTAAAATGATACTCAATTCCTTATCGAGTTCAAATTTCTCGAAAAAATAAATTAGATAAATTTTTTAAAATAAATATAAAATTAGAAAATAAAATCTTTATTCTTTTACGTGATACTGTTATTAGGGTTAAATATTCACTTGTAACTTACACAACTTTGACTTTATTCGTAATGATTCATATATGTTGAGTAATTAGTCGGTATAAGCTTGAAAATTGCTAATTAAGCTAGATTTCAAAATTATTTTGATACAAAAATATTATTTTTAAAATTATTTTTGGCTAAAATAGAATCATTTATGAGTTAAATTTGATCATATTTTAAGAGTTAAAAATTTTTTTACTTGAGATTTAATTTAATTTAATTTATCCTGTTGAACCATTGCAACCTTACTTATTTTTAATATTAAAATTCTTTTATTTTATATTTTATAAAAAATTTTACAATTATTATTAATTTAAAAATATTTATTAATTAAAGATTTTAAATCTCACATATCCGATAAATAACTTAACTACTGCATTAATATAGAGTTATTAGTTCAATTTCAACATCTCAGTTTATCCAACAGTTATAAGCTGTGTCCAAAAAAAATTGATACAAGCAACAAAAATAAAAATGATGAAACAAATAACATTACTTTATCAAAATTCATGTAACTTTTCGATCTATGATATAATTCCAATGCTCTAGAGGCAATAATAGAACTTTTATCCTTTGAAATTTTACCCCATAATTCTTTTTCCCCCACATTAAAATAAATAAATAAATAAATAAATAGAAGAGAGAATTCAAGTTTTAGCTGGCCATGTGTTAAATTAAAATTTGTTTTATTTCTTCTTAATTTGTTTTATCAAGTAACATTTTCTCTTAGTACTTAGAAGAATTATAAAGCAGAGATCGTAAAATTATTTTGATCTTTTAAATAGATAAAATAATTTATGTATGATTATCATATACATATATATTTATGTATTTAAAATAATAATTTATATTATATAAAATTTAATATATTTATATACTTATATTATATTTTATATTATACATTATTTTTATTATTTTCTTTCATCTCGTCGTATAAACGCGTTGAATGTTACCGATTTTGCTTCTAGATGTTTGAAAAAATGGAGCACACCTCCCAATTAAAATGTACTATTAAATCTATTCTCTTTACAACCTTCTAGGTCATGGAGATTTGTCTCTCTCAACTTGTGTTTTCCCCATTTTTTTTTTTTTGTCTTTTTGAAAATATATTTTTAATTTCTATTTTATTTATTATTAATACGTCGGTTTTCTTTGAAATCTCAATTAATGCTTCTACATGGCTGCTTCGTTGAAAATAACCAAATATTCGCTTCCAATATACTATAGGACAAAGCCACACTCCCTTCAAATTTGTCATCACCGAAAATCCCACCTCCAATTCTCACGCCTATGATTTTATTATTATTATTATTATTATTGAATTATGCAATTTAAATTCAACAAAAATGTTTTAGTAAATAAAGTACTAAACAGATAGAAAAAAAAAAGATTCAGAATTATGATATAATACAAAATTTTATCATATGAGGCAAACCACATCATTCATGTGTTAATGCTCCTGTTTTTTAATGGATTAATACCATTTTTTTTAAAAAAAAATAAAATATTGAAAATATTAAAACCAATACAATTAATTAGATTTTCTTTTGAGCAAATAAACATGGATAATCATCGTTTATTTCATAAATTTCAATATTTTAAAAAAAAATTAATTTTGGGTCGTAAATGAAATTTATAATTTTTAACAGTTTGAGTTGTTCCCTTAAAAAGAAACTTAAATAATGAACAATAAAATAAAATTACATATGAGTCTCTATCTTTACTTGTAAGAAGCTTCATTGTGGATTTTAAATTGAAAAAAATGAAAAAAAAAAAGGTAAAACATTTATATCGATCTTTTAATCAAAATAATTAAGTTCCTCTTACTAAACAGAATAATTTTTGTTTACAAATAGAACAACTATCACTGTTGCTACGAGAAGAATTAAATACAAACAAATAAAAACAATATTATATACTAAGGAAAATACAAATGAAAAGACTCATTAAAATTCTTTTGTGCCTTTTTTGCATGGCATTAAGACAAATTAAGAAGTTTTATGGCAATGAGACAAATTAAGAAGCATCGAAGCCAACCAAAAAGTGGGGAGAGAAATTATGAAGGGAAAATAGAGGTGTCAATCAAACATATATAAGTTATTTTTTTATTGGATTATTTTAAATTTAAATGATTCTATATTCAAATTTTTTAGGGTATGATATTCAAGTTATTTAGATTATCGAGTTCAAATCAATTGAGTTTAAATTATTATGTTTTAAAGTAAAATCAATTTAATTTCAGATCATTTTAAGTTATCGTTTTGAATCGTTCGGATTTGTTTTAACATTTAATAATTTTTAAATTATTGACCGTTTTAAATCAAATTAATCTGAATTGAACGATGTTTCCTAGTTGTAACTATGGTCTCCGTTGTCATGAAGCGAAAACTGCTTTTAAGTTTATTAAGTTGCTATAATTATTAGCATTATTTAAGAACACCAACGAGAACGAGGCAATTAGACCTTCACAAAGTCCATCTCAATAAACAAAATTTTAGGCACACAAAACTTGAAATTTATATGCAATATTATTTAACACGATTATTTAGATTTTTTATGTAAAGAACCAAACGTATTGACATAATTGTCAATATTTTTTCAATAAAAAAATCAATCATGGTAAGAAAAGCATCAAGCTAATTAAATTAATAATTTTTTTGATAATTGAGTTTGTTAGGGATCACTGAAATTAGAAATCTAACACTCTATTAAAAAATTACATAATTTATGATAATTAATTAATAATTTACAAACCCAATTACAGTAAAATAGCTCAATTAAACCTGTTCATGGCCAGATCTGGTTGGGATACAGCCTAGATTTCTTTGTATTTTTCTTACCTAGGTTCAAATCATTTAGGCCTATATTCAAAATAATATTAAAATATTATTTTTATAATAAAATTTAAATAAAAATATTACTATTGTTAAATAATAATTCAAATCCAACTCAATACAGGCAGGGTGAGTATCTTGATCCTAAGAAGGTCTAAGTAAAACCACATCTTAATCTAATTTTAAATTTCACATTTTCAACTTCACCGATTTGCAGATCAAAATTTTCCTGGAAAACTAACATTTGATTCACAGTTGAAGCACGAAATAGAGCTTTCAAAGAAGTACTAACTCCCTCGAGTGTCTAACTCTTCATAAAATTTTCACAGTCTAAATGCAAATTTATATATTTTTAGCTAGTCATGTTACTCATGAATTTACTTCAAATTATTGAAAGAAAAGTCTGCTATTTAAACTATATTTTCATTTCCCCGCTGGAAAATGAGAATTTACAAATAAAATTATAAACTCAACGTGTAATACTTTATGACGTAAATGGCTTCGAAATTAACACAAAGGGGAGAGTAGAAACATAGAACTTTTCCGCCTTTTTCCCCCTTTTTTCAAATAAAATTACATGCATCGATTACGATCAAACAATATTAATAGTTATACTCTTAATATCAGCTAATAAACATATCGAATAACAAATTAATATTAATTTATTATTTTTAACTTAAATTTATTGTCTATGCATAATTATCATCAAATTACTGCAAATAAAATCAAATTTCAGTGATTAGGATTTAATTTTTGATAACTTCGAATATATAAAAAAAAAGTTTAAGTTAATGGTTTTACCATAAAATTCAAGTACCCGGAAAATAAAATTAAATAAACCAATTTGAATTTTAGATTGGAAACTTGTTTCAGTATTGCTTTCAACCATAAACAGTTTCTTGTTTATCATTATATAAAAGTGCCTATAAATATATATATATATATGCATTACATCACCTGTCGACATATCTAATTAATTAAATTAAAAACTTTATTTTATTTTTTGAAAGTTAGCTCATGTTGCTCATCTCCATGCTGACAATAGTGTGAAATCTCCAAAATTGGACTGATTCAAGGGTGAATTAATTCTTAATTTATAATTAACAGTAAAAAAGATTCTGCTTATAATGGGGACTTGACTGCATCGCCATTTAATTAAGATTTGTTCACTTTTAATACTTGGCTTCCTATACACACGACAAAAATGTCACTGTCCAAAGTTGATTAAGAAAAGATTAAGAAAAAATAATCTAATATATACTTCAAGATATATATATATATAAGATAAAAAATTTTGATAACAATAATATTAATTAATTTTTGATAAATTGATATTAATTTTATAAATAAATTTAAAAAATTAATATATATACGTATTTCATTTATATTTTAAGTATATCATAAAGGTATGGTAGGTCTACTGATTTTGTATAATCTAAAAGGTTCACTTGTGATAAATGAGTTATTTTTCAAACAATAATATAATAAAATATATTAACCCTGACCCCCTATGTTCCAACATAATCCAAAGTTGTAACAGTTAATTGTTGGTTAAGCAGCATGCAAGAAAAGAACAAAAATCAACAGTAAATCTAATAACTGCCTAGATTTTGTTATCAGTCTTTGTCTTTGCCTCTCTAGAAAACATATAGTTTATACTATAAAAAGTAAAACAGAAAAAAAAAAAAAAAAAGAGAAGAAGAGAGAAATTAATTCCATCCCACCAATGAAATCCAAAACGTTGTGAAAACTAAAAGAATGTTGTGTTCCGTACAACCAAGGATTCAAAATTTCAAATTGACAAATAAAAGACTAAAAGAAAAAAGAAAGGAAATGAAATGAAATTAAAGTAACTATTTGAGTTATGCTTCTTGGATTCTCTAAACCACCGGTTAATAGTCTAAAAATAAAATATTTATATAGTTATTCGAGTTTTTTTTGAATTTTATGAAAATGATTAATGAGAAGTAATTTTTTTAAAATAAAAAGAAACAAATCCGTAATGAATTTCTATAAGCACCCATTAATCGAATCTAAGTTTAAATCTTAATTGTCATATAGATATTTTTGACGAAGTTATAAGTAGAAGAGAAGTTAAGATTTAGTTATAATCAAGTATCTATTTATGAATTTAAATTTTATGCACGGTCAATGCATTCATATTCATACATTTATAGTAAATCACATGCCTAAAAACTTAAAATTTATGATTATTTGTAACTATTTTTTGAATTTTTAATATTTTATATTGATTTATTAATGATGTGTTATTTTAATATTCGCTATCAGTGTTTAGACTTATGTGCTATCAATATATCAAATACAAGTCCTATGTTTACACAAAAAGTCAGAGTCATTGAATTAAAATTTTGTTTTAATATTGTTTTACTAGCATTATTTTTTTTTCAAAAATTTAGATAACATGTATGTAATTTTTCTTTTTTTAGTAATAAAATCAGATATTTTCAATTTTTTTTCTCGAGCTTCTTTTCTCAAGTAATTTTGAGTAAACCTTTCCTCACATCAAATTGTACATTCATAATTTTATTTATAAAATACTTTTCACAAAAATTAAACCTTACATGATAAATTTAACCAACTCTAAGATAAATTTATGGATGTGTGTTTTATTTTAATTAGAAAATTATCCTCCAAGAATAATGGGAAGGAAAAAGAAGTGAACTCTTCAAATCCAATGAAAGTGTGTTCTCAAATCCAATGGAAAAGAAGTAAACTCTTCAAATCCAATGGTAAGTAAAGCAAATTGAATGTGTGTCCTCAAGCCTTAAACCTCATGAAAGTGAGGTGTGGAGAAAAAGTCTTCTTCCCAATATGCTATATTGAGAATCTTGAATGTGATTGTGACTCTTTGTAAGGTAGATGCGCACTAGTTGGTAACAACCAAAGAAAAAAAAAAGTCTTTCAAAGAAATATTGTGGAAGATTATACAACACGGACAAAAAATAAATAAAATATTATATAAAATATGACATAACATAAATATGAACATAATATGAAAACTCAAAAGTGTTAACTCTATATAAAGTGCAATAAAAATATGTTAAAATTTATATAAATATATTATTTTAAATATAATTATGATATAAAAAATAATATTAAAACAACACGAATTGTTAGGTTTATATATATATATATATACTTCTCTCTTTTTCATATTTAAAGTTCTTAATTTTGCAAACATATCCTTCTTCTTTTTTGTACTTTTTATTTGTATATTCTTTATGAAATATTTTCTAATAGTTGATTAAAGTTATTAATAATTTTATTACGTAGAAGTTAATAACCTGAATACACACAAAAAGTTTTTACCTTGTTAGGTTGTCATTTTATAATTTGAATGTAAAATTTTAAATCTAATATCTAATCAAAATTAATTAATTAACAACAAAAGAAAACAGAATTATCTGCACATGGAAAAGCAAAGGATGGGTTTGTCTAAGCAGTAATTTTAAGCATATATTAAAAATCATTTAATTATTAATTTAAGAAATTTTCATTTAGTATACCTAAGCATCCAGCTTAATGAATTGGATACATGTTCTTTTTACTTGAAAAATAAAGTTTAAATCTCAATTTTTAAATTTAGCCAAAAAATATCAATAAAAAATAATTTATTAATCCCATTTTTCTTTTTATAAATGTCATCAGTAAGACATTAAATACATTCCAAAAACAATAAAAGGGTAGCTGAGTAATTTAACTTAGCGCATGGGAGGACAAGTATTCCATTCCAAAACCATGAAAAGGCAAGTGCTGCTGCCCTTTGTTCATGTTACTCGGTGAAAACAAGAAATGAAAAAAGAAAAAGAAATGTTGAGATGCCATGCCCATGTTGAGTAATCCAACAATCCCAAAAAAGGATGTTTGGGAGAGGGGAAATCTGTGGGGGAAGATGATGTTGTTTCTTTTAAGTGAAGCAATAACGAGAAAAAGATGAAATAAAAAAAAGGAAAAAAAGAAATAAAAATAAAGAAACAAAGCTGTGAATGGGTCACTGTCAAAAAGTTATGGTGCTGGCAATATAAAGAACAGCTCTATCCATTCATTCTGATCTAATCAAAACAAAGCATCCAGACAAATCCCCTTTGAACCATAACCAACAGTTCTTAACTTCTAGCTAAAGAGGTAGTTACTTTCTTACCACTTACTAGGTTAACATGTTTTTAAGACAGGTGGAAAATTTTACTTTCATAATCTAATCTGTAAAGAGAGAGAAAGTTTCATTTCAGATCAAAATCTATCTTTAGTTAGTAAAAAATAAGATTAGGGTTATATTGAGAAAGGTTGAAAAAAGGGTGGGCGTCCAGTTAAAGTTTATTAGCCTGGTTGAATGAAGGGAAAGTGAGGTGTTATGTTTAGCTAGTTCAGGGCATAGTACAAGAAACAGCAGCAGATGTTATTGATGAGATCAACAGAGATCTTTAATCTCTTCTCTGACCAAAACACTGCCACCCCGTTACCAGTGGCATCATCGTCATCATCAACGTCCAGGGTTCCAATAGGCCAAGAAAAGTGTTAACTCTTTCCTATCTATACATAGCTAAATAAGCCTTATATTTGCTATTCTAAACAAAATCTTTAGGAAAAATAGTTGTAGTAGTAGTGGCAGTAGCAATGAGAAACCTTGTAGTTAGTATGTTTTCCCAAGAAAATCCTTGTTGAGAAATTTTTTTGGGTTTTTCTGGTTGTTGTTGTTGGGTTGTCCTCGTCAAGTGGGGTTGCTAAGTGTTAAAAAAAACCCATTTCAATAGTTTGGTTACTGAAGTAGTTTAGTACAATAAAAGAGACCCCAATTTGCCAAAAAGGCAGCTGAGTTTATTAGAGAGAGAAATAAAGAAAGAGAAAGAAAGAAGGATAAAAGATGGGTTAGGCTGGGAATAGTAGCTGGTAGTTTAGCCTTCCGGAAGTTTTTTTTTTTTTTTGCAGGGTTGTGTTTTCAATTCTGCTAGGGGGAAAAATGGTGGGGGGGCCGTTTGGCGTGGTGATGGGATTAGAATCATTGAATGGCAGGGATTTTTGAGAGAGGCAACTGTATCAGGTTTCAGTGGTGGTGTGGCAGAAGCACCAGACAGGAAGAGGAGATTAGGAAGCAAAGAGAAGGTAAAGAAGAACCAATAACCCACTAACCAAAAAAAAAAAAGTTTCCTCCGTTAAAAGCTGGAACAGGAAAAGCACCAGGACCTGAGTCTGGATCCTCAAAGGAATCATCACCATCGCCATCATCAGCAGCACCAGCAACAACAGCAGCATCAAAGTCCAATTCTAAGTTCAAGTCATATAGGAGAAGGAGAGGGAGAAGAAGAAGAAGAAGAAGAGGAAGAGCTTGCAAGAAACAAGCAGGAAAACTTGCAATATCTTCAAGAAACCCAAGCTCAACAAGAGCAAGGGCAAGAGTTGTATGCAAGCCTGGAAACTCAAGTGCTTCGGCAGCAGCAACGAGACTTCCCACAACAACTACCCAGGAAACGGTCTTATTTCACATCCTCTTCGACTTCAACTTTTGGTTCAAAATCGACCGAACATGCAAGAAAAATGGGGGATAGCCACCACCAAGCTGCAACATCGTCAAGATTGGGGATGAGGCACACTGGGGGCGAGATCGTTGAGGTCCAAGGAGGTCACATTGTTAGGTCAACTGGAAGGAAAGACCGTCACAGCAAAGTTTGCACCGCTAAAGGTCCTCGAGACCGGCGTGTCCGTCTCTCAGCTCACACTGCCATCCAGTTCTACGACGTCCAGGACCGCCTTGGCTACGACCGTCCTAGCAAAGCAGTGGATTGGCTTATTAGAAAAGCCAAACCCGCCATTGACGAGCTCGCTGAACTGCCTCCTTGGAACCCAGAGACTTTAAATACAACAACTTCGATCACGAAACCAACAAACCAAGAAGACCAAAACACAACAACAGCAACGGAGAATGATAAACCATATGAGTTTCACATCCACCACGGTGGAAACCTGGTGGAAAACCTTGCTGCTGCGTCTGGTACTCGCAGAAGAACGGCTACAATAATGGGAAATGAAGTTCAAAGTCTTCAGCAACAAGAAATGGGAGATAACCTGAATAATAATTCGGGTTTTCTTCCACCTTCTTTAGTTTCTGATGAGATTGCAGATACGATTAAGTCTTTTTTTCCATTGGGAGCTTCAAGTGAGACGCCGTCTTCTTCAATACAATTTCAGAATTATCCGCCGGATTTGTTGTCCAGGACCAGCAGCCACAGTCAAGATCTGCGGCTTTCGCTTCAGTCATTTCCGGAGCCGATTCTTTTGCACCACCACGCCCAAACTGCTACCGCTCAGGCACACCATAGTGAACCTGTTTTATTCTCTGGAACCAGCGCAATAGCTGGTTTTGATGGGTCTTCTGCTGGATGGGAGCACCACCACCAACATCCGGCGGAGATTGGAAGGTTTCAGAGATTGTTTGCCTGGAATAATAGTGGTGCTGCTGCTGATGCTGGTAGTGGCAGCGGCGGTGGTGCTGGTGGAAGTATCGGTGGAGTCGGAGGATTTCTCTTTGGCACTCCGTCACCACAGCAATTGCCACCGGCTTTTGGCCAAAACAGCCAATTGTTTTCTCAGAGGGGACCCCTTCAGTCCAGTAACACGCCCTTGCTTCGTGCTTGGATAGACCAGCCAATTTCAACAACCGACCAACACCAACACCAACATCATCATCATCAACAACATCACCATCAAATCCCAGTAAACATCCATCATCAAGCTGCTTTATCTGGCGTTGGATTCACCACACCCGGTGTATTCTCTGGTTTTCGCGTTCCAGCACGAATTCAGGGCGAAGAAGAGGAGCACGACAGCATTGCAAATAAGCTGTCCTCTGCTTCCTCTGATTCTCACCATTGATCGAATAAATTAGAGAAGAGCCAAAGTCTCTCTCCTCTATCAGGTTTTACTTTCGATACTTTCTTATTTCCATTTAGTTTTCGATGAATGGTCCTATTTTTATGTTATCTTGCACTTGCAAGCTTTTCTACTTATTTAAGTGGTTTGTCCTTCAGGACTAGTTGATCATTAACTGCGAACTCGATGAGACGTTATAATGGATTCAAGACGAGTTTGAGGGAAGATTTTGGTTACTTTGGATCAATGGCCTATGCCGTGGGAAGAAGATATCTGGGTGGATTTCAGGTTACTCGATCCCCGGTTCGTTTAGTTTTCTATCAGTTGATTGTGTTGTAGCTTTAATTTATATTTGAGTGAGCTCTCAGAGCTCAACTATGGTTTCTCTTTTTTGTTGGACTTGTCATGTGTTTCATGTTACCGGTCATTTGGTTGCAATGTTCGTGTTGGTTGCTATTGTTTCCTAGAGTTACTATTAAGTTGCAAAACTCGTTCGTTCTAATTCGGATTTGATTTTTCCCTTAATTAGGACAAATTCAGTTAGCAGAGGCTAGCATTTCTTTCGAAAATTATTATGAAATAAGGTAACCCCAGATCAACTAATAATGGGAAAAAGTCTTTCCCAATCCTATGTAGCCCTTTGATCTGATATGGAATTAGAGAAGCAATCTAGAGTCTTTGCCCCTCTTTAGAAATTTCCAATTTCTCATGTAGATGAAATACAACTCTGCTTTTTAATTGTTTTGTTGCCTTTCCTATGAACAGACTGGTGCCAGAACAACTTAAACCTGCAAAAAGAATTAAAAGAATAACTCACATATTTACATCTCTATCGATGCTCGGAGTTTTTGGGGCATTGAAAGAGAAGTAATTTCCGTAAACAGTAGTACTTACTAGATACAAAAGAATTGAAAGTTATCGCCCTTTTCTTTTAGTGTAATTTTACTAAATCGGTTTGTTTTAGATGCCTCAGTTTACAATGACCTTGCTTGAATTAAAAGATCTTGATAGCAACAAAGAGTGCTAAACGAAGATAGAAATCGAGAACTCGATATCGTAGTTACAATTGAAGATATAATCAACTAATTGCCAAAATTAGCAGAATTTACATAGCCCTGTGGACCTTTTATAACTTCAGCTGCTACATGCTTTAAATATGAAAGCTGGGGTTGGACTGAATAATGTCCTGAAGCTTACATTAGCATGAGACCAAGTTTTAGAGGGTACCTAAGGTCATAGTTGTTTAATCAATGAGCATGTTAGCAGATAGACCAAGTGGGGCTAAGTGGAGTAAATCTGCAGGAGGAACCATGGAAAGGGGGAATGCGATGAACACAAAGAAGATTTC
>JBBYHO010000001.1:13502719-13513384 GCA_038382025.1 Adansonia gregorii | reverse complement strand
AATGAATGAATTCAAGCAAACAAACTAAGCAGATCTCATTTGAAGCAATTTATCAAGGATCAAAAGTACATGAAAATACTAAGATATAAATAAACAATCACAGATAATTAAAAAAAAAAACACACAGGAAAGAAGAGCAGACTATGGAAGCAAAAACAGACCAGGAATAAGGGACAATTATTGTTGGACTTGGCTAAGGTTATGGGGTGGTGAAGAAATAAGTTTAAGTGCAATCCAAGAAAAAGCATAAATATGGAAAATTAAAAAAAAAAAGATAGGAACTGATCATGCATGGTTAGGGGCTCATTCTCTTGGAATGACAGCTCAACCAAATTGATATAGCTGTTTGATCTTTTGGAGGATCAACAGTCAGTATCCAGGGAGCAAAAAGGAAAAAAAATACTAAAAATGAAAATTAAGAAAGAACAAGGAGTTTTTTTCAAGATTTGGTAGTTTTTCCAATCAGTAAGTTCTTTATAGAAAATAAGGGCCTTCAGTATTAGCTGATTGCAGAACTCATACATGCACTACATAAGATCAGCTCATTTTCGTTATTTTTTTCTGTCAATAATATCTAAACACAAATTATCACTGCTTTCTTTAAAAAAAAAAAAAACTGCTATCCGTGTGTAGGAAAAGAAATTATAAATGTTAATATTTAAATTTAATCTTTTGAATATCACCTCTTAAAAGTGATTGCACGAACTAACGAAATTAAATTTTAGTTCATATATTATTACTATTTACATACATGAATTGTATTCTCCAAATACAGAATAAAAAAAATTTACATCCAACCACAGAGATCATATTGGTTGTATCCTTCTCAATTTCCACGATTTTAATCTAAAGAAGAAAGATGGTATAAAGAGAGCTGGCTTTAACTCTAAGGGCATGCAATTTGAGTACTTTATGATCCTAATTGGTAACTAATTTTTTAATACAATTCTAGTGTTACTATTTACTAATATATTTCTTGATTTAAGTCATAATTATAATTTGAGATTATTCCATTAACTTCGAATCAATAAAAACTCATCATTTTTTTTCTTATTGCATAAATCCATATCTGTTTAATTTGTGAAGACAAAAAGTAAATAAAAGGCAATAGATAATTTAGCTAAACAAAGGGTTAATTGCGCAAATGGCTCTTATACTATACAATTTTTTTCAATTGAGTGTCTGAAAAAAAAAATTGGCCTAAATAGTTGTCTATACTATGATTTCATCAAGCATATATATACTTTGCACTAATGGCGTTAAACAAATGCACATTTAACATCCAGTTCGATTGTCACACATAGTATTTTTAAAATAATAATATAACAGTTTTGCTACATATCGGAATCTCATTAGATATTAAATATTACATCATCATTTATTCAACAGTGTTAGTGTAAAATACTGATGTGTTTGATGAAATCAAAATATCTATTTAGACTAAAATTTTTTCGAGTACTCAATTAAGCAAATTGATATAATATAGGATATATTAGTGCAATTAACCCAACTCAAAAAAAAAACCTTAATCCAAATAGCTCTATTTTCTTTTTCTTTTAACTTTTTCAAAAAAGGTACCCAAGTTTGAGTTGTCTTAACTTGCAAGGTTCATGAGAAGTAGCCCATCCCTATCATTCCTCAAGCATTGGGCAAGTTTCTCCATCAAGTTATCCCTTTGGATCAATTTCAAATTCAATGAAATATCTTTTCAAACATTTCGTAATTTTACATATTTTACTTTTTAAATCATCGAGATCTTTTTCACTAATTGTGACTAATTTTTTTTTAAGTAATTATCTATTTTAGCATTAGTATTTCATATTTTTATTTTGACAATTGATGATGTGAAGTTTAGGTGTGAAAGGTAGGTGAGTTTGGGCCGTCAAGGAAAATGCTTTTGTTTTGATTAAAATTCCTTTGATTGAGGCTCAAAGCCCTAAAGAAGAACCCATCATAACACAAATCAGCCCAGATAAACAATTACAGCTGACATTGAACTTCCAAATTTGTTCCCCTTTCTCTTTTCTGAACAACTTAAATTTGCTACTTTTCAAACAGAGATTGCGTATAATTGACAAACTTCCGTTTCTTTGAATCGACATGCCATTTCACGTTCATGATATCTGTGTGTGTGTGTGTGTGTGTGTGTGTATATATATATATATATATATATTCGTCACTTGTTACTAACTACATCAACTTGCTGTCCCCTGAATCCAACCCAACCTTACCTATATATACAACTTAAGAAATAAACAATTTTTTTTTGACTTTATACTCCTAAATGTAAGAGTAAATATTAGTTTATATCCTCTGGTAATGAGGTCACTCATGGAGGCTTCATTCCACACGTAACATCAAAAGGAAAGATTATGAACAAGTTTATAAAATTCTCAAGCTTATTTCTTTTAATCTAGTGCCAGAAGTTTAATTTTTCACAATATATTTCCTTCCCCTGCTTAAATCTATTTAGGGAATGGATAGCTTAGCAAAGTAGCGGTTCAAGTCTAATATAGATACAAAATTTTTAAATCTAAATTTGATTTATAAACATTTTTAATATAGATAGAATTTATAAACATTTCTATTCCCCCTTTCTGGTTTTTTTGTTATTTTTTTGCAATTTCATTTACTTAAATTATCTATAAAACAAACAAAACATAACCCCAAAGTTAAATGGGGTTTATATTTACTTATTAAATATTAAATGTGTACAGGTACTTTAACCTAAAATTTTTAGGTGTTGATGCTAAGAAATTGAGGTTGAATCTTCTTTATAGTAAAGGAATCTGAGAAGCGAGAGAGCTATCTTCTCTAATTTAGCAACAGTATTCATTTATTTATCAAAAAAGAAAAAAAAAAGAGAGAAATATTCTTTCATTCCCCTAAAAGCTACAATATCTTCAATACTCCAATGATTTTTTCTTTTTTTAACTATAGTATCAACAAACTTCCTTTTTGGTCCACAAAGTTGATGTACTTTGAATTCAAGGGACCAAGACACCCTCAATTATTGTTGAAACTTTGATGTCAATTTATACTCACTTGCCAATTTTTATATAAAAAAATATTATTGAATATCCAAAAATTCATGCATAATTCTTGCTAAATCTGATAATATTATATATGATTATATAAATATGATACAGATAAAATAATTAAAACACGATCTGAATAGAAGTATCAAAAATTTCTATAATGCAAATTATTAAAGAATCAAAATACAAATACAAAACACTTTAAATATAATTATAACATAAAAAAAGACATGAACGTGATACGAGTATATGAATTACGATGTTTGGTTCATACCTGCAAAACAAGAGAATAAAAGAAAAAAAATAAGAATGAAATTTGGTGAAAGACAATCTTAGTGATAGATGCCCTAAATGGGGACCTTATATTTTTGTATATCTAAAAAAATCTTGGGCATATTATATGACAATAGGCATGTTGTCATCCATGAAAATTAAGGGATATATGGCTTAGCAATTGGAATAATGAGTTTAATTGAAGACAAATAATTTTGCTTTCTTTACTATAAGTTAAGAGATGGTTTGTTTGTAGGCTAAGGTGGGTCCAAAATGGAAAGATGGAGATAGGATTTGCTAATTTGGCATATGAAAACAATAAAAGATTTCAAGATGTTATATTATCAGTGTTTTTTTTTTTCCAGCTGGTCAAGAACCTTGTAATAATTGTAATTAAAAATATCATCATTCAAAATAAGAAAAATCTATGCCTAACACAAGCAAAACGAATCAATCAATAGCTTCTCCGCCTTTTGCAATCCAAATGTCAACAAAAGCCTAATAAGGAAAAGGAAATTGAAGATGAAAACAATACGATCTCTTATTATATAAAAATTGTATCCCTAATTTGGTACACTACAATTGGACAATTTGGAGAGTATAATTTTGGATCAAATCATTTTAAGTTAAAATAAAGAATGAATTCCTTTATTTTTTTAATTTAATTAATTTTAAGTTTAAATTTTTATATTTTTAATTATTAAAATTAAACAAAAATTTTGAATTATTTAAGTTTAGATTATTTTTAATTCAAGTTAATTCAATTTTTTTAAAAAATTTATATGGTTGATTTTCAAATATGAACGAAATGAATAAATTTTTCGAATTCGAATGCCATGTAATTGGGGGGTAAAACTTGATTCATCATTCAACTATGAAATGCATTATTGGATGGGAATAGAACTAAAATGTTGACCGCCAAAAACTCCTCAATGCGAAGTGAAACCCAAGTGGCCAAAGTACTTTGAAAAAGGCTTGCGAGCATGTGTTAAAGGAACAAAGTGAGGGTCCTATAATTAGGTCCAAAAGTTGCAAAGCCAGCAAGAGATACCTCAAAACCGAAGCAAAAAAAGGCTGAAGTGATATTGCCAAGTAACATCGCAAATTAGCTTCTTTTAGAACTTCCAAACATGGACGAAACATGGGAGAGAATTTGAAGTTTGTTCGATCCAATGTGTTATAAAAATTAAAAATTATTAACTTAATTAATAAAATATTTTTAAAATATTTTAATTTAATTAACTGATTCAATTGATTGGATTGAAATCAAATAATATTCCAATTGAATTTTGGGTGCAATTTTTGTTAACCTTGCTTTAAATGCATAATTTGAGAGAGAGAAGGAGAAAAAGGCTGAAGGAGAGGGTCTAGGAATGAAAAGAGGAAGAGTTGAGCGAGGATTTGGGCGTGAAATGAGAAAATATATATATCGTAGCAAGCTGAAGATTTGCATTGAATATGTACAACTTAATATGTATATATATATATATATATATATTTTTTGATCTGATCTGTCTCTTACACAAAGTAGGCTTCTGAGAGAATCTGAAATCCTCTCAGATATAGTGATCTTTTCTTATTCCACTCTCTTTTCAATGTATTTTAGCTGAAAACCTGGCTAAGCTTATGGGTTTGTTTGTTCTCTTGACTGCCAATATCTGCGAGATTTTGGGTAAACTTTGTTGTTTCTTCTTGTAAATTTTCTCTAGATTTTCTTCTTGTTATCCTTAATATATATTTTGATTTCAAAGATTTCCTCTCTCTCTCTCTCTAAATCTCTTTCCATCACTTCAAAAAAATAAAGCTGAGTTTCTTTGTTTATATAAATAATAACTTGCGTTAAAATTAACCAAGGTAGCTAGGAATTGTTAACATCTTGTTCCAGACAAGCTTTTTAAAGATTTGGATATTTCTCTAAACTCTCAAAAGCTTTATATTCTTGGGGTTTTACTTCAAATTTGAGTTTTTATATGGAAGCTAGAAAAAACAATGGGTCAAGAAGATCAAACCCAAAGATGTAGCAATAGTAATAATAGTAGCAGTGGAGCTGGAGTTGGAGTTGGAAACAATATTATTGGTAGATCTTCCAGGAAGCAAAGGCCTAAAAAAGTGCCCCAAAGAGGACTTGGTGTGGCACAGCTTGAGAAGATAAGGATTGAAGAACAACAAAAGAAAGATGCGGCAGGTGCAATTTTGCCTTCCCCAATATCGTCTGTTCATCAAAAATCATCATATCTTTCTTTGCCAATCCCAAATTTCCATCCTTCAAATCAGTTTAATTCTTCTTCTCCTGCTTCTTCAATTCCTTTTCCTGCTGATGTTTCGCCTCCTAGTTCAATCTTCAGGGCACCTTTATCTGTTCAAAATTTTGATGCTGTCTGCACTGGAAACACTGGGATTTCGTTGACAACCGGTTCCCCAGGGTGGCCTCCTGGTGGAGGGGTGCTTCCAGGGGATGGCAGTATCAGTAATGGCCATAAATTTTGGAGTTCTTGTGAGATTAACATTGAAAAAGAGTGTTCTGGGTTGGATCCAGGCTTGGTTTTCAGGACAAATTTGAGTTTGCCTTATGAATCTGAACCCGTTTGGCCTTTGCCTAGTTTGATGCAAAGGGCGCAACCTTTTCAACAACCCTCTTCTCCAATGGTAAGAAAATTGATTTTTATTTGTTTTGGAACTTCTTTTCTCATTTCCGTTATTTCTGATAGATAAAGAATTAAGGTGAATTAATGGAATTTTTGTTCTTTTGCAGGTGAATTTGTCATCAAGAACTTCCTCATCAACATCTGAACTGAATTTCCAGATGGAGCCCCCTTCAAACCAAAGCTATTACAAAAATTGTACACCATTATTGCCTCGAGAGGAGAAGGTATATAGCTTATAATTGATCGAATTGGGAAATTCTAGTTTTAAATTTCTCCTTCCGTTTACTATATTATGTGTTATGCCTTGGAAATTTGATGTGATTTTTTGTTTCAATTTTATACCATTTTTCCTTTTATTTAGTTGACTTAAATTTAGACGTCAGTATCGAATGTGAGTATACGTTCAACAATCGAGATGTTCAATTTTTTTATTTTTTTCATGTATTGAAAGTTTATAAATCTATATCCATGTCCAAATATATGATAAATATAGATATTAAATTTGAATAATTTTAAAATAAAAATTAGAGTAGCTTAGTTTTTAACGGAGGCCTCTAAATATTCACTTTTTCATACTGGGAAGTTGACTGCTCAAATCAATTAAAAAAACAAAACACAACAGCAACAACAACTAGATTTGCAGAACATAAGCAAGAGATCAATAAAGAATTATTATTATTATTGTTCTCTTAGAAATGCCGCATTCTCTTCTTTTAAACCTTAGCTTTTGCCCTTTTTGTTTTTTTTTTGTAGGTGGTTTGCATGAAGAGATCATATCCCTTCCTTCTAGACGATGCTCCAAGCCCCCCTATTCACACCAAACATCCTCCCATTGTTCATTCCATCAATGGACAAATTGAAGCTACTTCAAGTAGCAATGGTAGTACATTCAATTTCAAATCCGGCACCTCGAATTTCAGGTTCGATTTTAATTTTCATCTTCGTACTTTATAAAAATTAAGATCTAAGATCCAAATCCCTACTTCTTGTACTTTATCTTTTTATATGTAGCGAAAAGAAATTTTCTCCTAATTCAAGTTTTTCTCATAAAGTATGTCGTGCATTTTTTCTTAGGGAAGGACCTTCATGTTCACCCTCGAATTCAGAGTCAAACTCGAAGAAGAGCATCAAACAAAATGGGGTCTTTGCCGGAGATTTTCTCACATTAGCCCCTCCCACAACTACTACAATGTGTTCAACTTCAAGCTCAAAATTCAAGCACCCTCCATCAAATTTAACCTATTGTGAATTGCCATTGCCCGACCTCGAGTCATTAGCTAATTATCAAGTGAGCCTCCATTTTCATTAATTTTATGCACTTGTTTGATCATTTTTTTTTCCTTATTCTATTAATGCTCTCATATAATTTTTCGCAAATGTGGTGGAAGGCAAGCTTTGAAGATTCAACTATCCGACAAGGTGGTAGCGGATTAAATCAGCATCGACCTTACTATAGCTTCTTTCCACCGGCAATGGCGCAAGTTGACCGACCAGCTACGGTAACCATGGCCAATTGTAAAGGTGGAGAAGTAGCAGCACATGTTGATCTCAATTTGAAGTTATAAATTATATACATTAATTTAAAACAAATAATCTATTGTGCCTATTTCTGTTGTATTTTTAAGTATATATATTATATATTCGTATTGTGTTCGTATATTTTTACGTACCATAATTGTATTTAAGATATTATATATATTTATATAAATTTTGATTATATAATAATAATTTATGTTATATAAATTTTAACGTATTCATATATATATATTTATATTATATTCATGTTATTTTTTATAATTATTTTTTATGTTGTATTTATATCGTATAATAATATCATTTTCAAAATTGTTAGGTCTATCACAATTTTTTTTTAATGAAGAAAATACCAAGAATCTCATTTTTACTTTTAGTTGAGTATATTTTAAAATTCCCTTGTCTATTGAATCATTGGTTCAAAAGTCATGTACTCTCAACAAGAATCAAATTTCCATTTCTTAAAGTATTTATAATCAATATTTTATGTAATTACCTTTTCATATATAAGTTATACAGATTATAACACATAAACCTACATCTCAACCTAAATCTTGGCCAATTGACAAGGAAGATACGAGGAAAATGTTTTTTTTTTCATTTTAAATAAAAGAGGTCTTTATCTAAAAATATGATAAAAATAATAAAAAATTGATATGTAAATTTTAAATTTAATAAAAATTATGTATGAATTTTCAATGCTCATAAATGTAAACTTCATAAAATATTTTAATAAATTTTATGTAATTTTAAATTTTAATTAATTAATTATAATGCAAGTAGATATGCCTTTTTTGGTTACGATGATGCGTTGAAACTAAACCACTTATGCGGTCAAATAGTCCAACTGCCTCGGCATTAATTAAAATCATAAAATTTTTAATTTAAATTTAATTATAAAATATAAAAATAAATATAATTTTTTATATTTTTTAAATAATAATTTAAATAATTAAACCTAATTAATTTAAATTGATATTTAAATTTAAATTTTAAATTTTTTTAACTATAAATTGATCCAACTCAACTTAAGTCTAGTAAAAATTGGGACAACTGGAACATTTTTTTTATTTTTTCCATTATGTTGGTTGGCTTGTTAGGTGAATGGGTGACGCAAGAGTCTGTCAGGCACTTGGATCGCTAACAAACTTTTGCATGTGGGATTGTTTTTTTTGGGGGGGGGGGGGGGGTGTTTCTGATTAATGCCTTGTACTGTCTTTGTAAGTGGGTCCTCTAAATCTGACCATAAGTTGCAGATCGGTGACATCTAAAGGGTCCACACTGAATTATATTACAGAGAAACAAAATACAAACTGTAAGCCATTGGCAATGAAAATAAATATTGACCGCATGATTTAGTCATCTAGGGGTCTTTATATATATATATATATATATATATATACTAATGTTGCGATTTATTTATTTTTTAAATACTGTTTTTTAATTTTTATGTATTTAAAACACGTTAGTTTTGTAATTGGGTAAGAACATATTATTGAAAATATATTTATTTAAATTTAATTATAAAATATATAAATATTAATATAAAAATAATATTTTAATATAATAAATGATAAAAAATTTTAAATTAATTTGATTTGATTTGAATTAAATAAAAAAATTTTAAAAATTTTTATATCACAACTCAATCCAATTTAATTATAAATAACTCTAATTAAAAAGAAAAACAAACAAAAAAAAAGGAAAATGAGTGATAAACTTGAAACAAAAGTTAAAGCAATACAAAGGAATATAAACTTAAAAATAGAAGCGTCCACCCATTAGATGAAGACTCAAAATTTTTTTTATATTCTTTATTCAAATCTAAATAATTTTTTATTCAAATCCAAATAAAATCTGACTCAAAAATATAATTTTATTATTAATAAATTAATTTTAAAATATTATTATATTAATACTTATATATTTTTATAATTAAATTTAAAAAATATTTTTATTAATTATTAAATAATAATTCGATTAATTTAACCTAGATTTATAAAAGCCTTCTACAATGCCCGGCTCTGACGTGCCTTTCCTACTTGAACCTTGTAAAAATTAACAAAATTATGAAAGTTGGGTAAAAAATAAGGGGTAGTTGTTTCATTTCATAGTGTTTTTCTTTTCTTTTTTTTTTTTGTCCTCTCATCCCTTGACTTCGTTTTGGCCTTGGTGGGAATTCAATCGATGAAGTTCCAAAGAATTTATTTTGGTCGTTGGAAAATGGGGAAAAAAAAACTTAAAGTTAAAAGTCAATTTATTATCATACTATAAATAAATATTAAAATTTATTATTATATTATATTTTAAATAGTATTTGTCATTATACTCTTAAAATTATAGTGAATTTATCATTATATTATTATTTAATTAAATTTTGTTATTAACTTTAATTTTTTATTAAATTTTATCACTCAACTTTAATTTTGAAAGATTTGAACTGAAAATTAATTTATTAAAAATGTAAAACTTTAAAAAATAAAATTAAAAATTTTATTAATTTTATTTTGTAAAATACAAAAGATTAATTTTTTTATCATCCTTTATTAATTAATTTATTAAACCTTAATTATTAAAATAAAAATATTTGATAAAATTTTTCTTATTAAATTTTATCTTAAAATAATATAAAATTAAAGTTAAGTGAAAAATTCAAATAATCAAAAAAAAGTAAAATAATAAAATTTAATATTGAATCAAATTATGATGATAAATTTGTATTTAATATAAAAATATAATAATAAATATCAACAAAAATATAATGATAAATTTTAATTATTATTTAAAATATAATGATAAATTTATTTTTTAACACAGAAATCACTGATTTTCTTTTCTGGTGTAAAAACGTATAGAAGCAGCCTTCGTGGATGACAGCTTTCATTATTATATTTTTTTTTTAATTGTATGGAAGTCCTCCTTGTATAATATTAATTTTTTTTTATATACGAACATGGAAGGATACAAATTTGATTAGACGAAGAGTAGACTGCCAAGTCAATCATAAATTATTATTATTATTATTATTATTTTACTAGTGCAGCAGCTCTTTTCTTCTGCAATTGCTTCATATAATGTTCTTTATTATTCCGAGTTTCGGGCAAAGATCAGCATCAACCCACCTTTGAAAAAAATAATTTAATTAAGTTTCGTGATCTTCTTTTCGGCCTTTTCGT
>JBBYHO010000001.1:13457552-13477846 GCA_038382025.1 Adansonia gregorii | reverse complement strand
ATTATTTTTTATTTTTACTTTAATGCTACTTTATGATCTAAATACATACTACATTAATAATTTTAATCTCAATATTTCAATATATAATTTTATTATTATAATAATTAATTTTTATCATAATTATTAATTTAAATTTCATCGTCAAAATGGATAAAAAAACCAACGGTATGACGTCCATGGAATCGAAATGTACGACCCTTTGCAATTAAGCCGTCGTCCCTACCGCTAAGAAAGGGAGAGGCAGTTTATTAAATTGGAAGTAAAGTCCAAGAAGGGTAAAAAAACTTTAAAAGGCTGGAAAGAAGGTACGTTAGAATCCAGATTCATACTGGTCCTTTCTCGGGTACTCTCAACACTATCACCTTTTGCGAAAGTCAAAAGATGAGCAAATCCCAGAGCTCCAGACTTCACCTAGCCATGTTTCCATGGTTTGCCTATGGCCATTTCATCCCTTTCCTTCACCTATCAAACAAGCTGGCTCAGAAAGGCCACAAAATCTCCTTCCTTTTGCCTAAAGGGGTGCAACCAAGGCTGGAAAAGATGAACCAATATCCCCACTTGATTCAGTTCTTTCCTCTCGTTGTTTCCCATGTAGATGGCCTCCCTCCAGGGGCTGAAACTACATCTGCTGTACCTCTGGAACTACAAAAGTACCTCGCAATTGCCTTGGATCAAACGCGAGATCAAGTTGAAGACATCTTGAAGGTTATAAAACCTGACGTGGTTTTTTTTGATCTTGGGTTTTGGATTCCATCCTTGGCTCGCCAAATTGGGATCAAGTCCGTATTTTATTCGGTGGTTTCCTCCATGTCGGTCGCGCTAACCTCTAAGAAAATAACAAAGGAAATGAGTGTTGAAGAGTTGATAGAAGTGCCTCCTGGTTATCCTTCTTCCACTGTGAAAATCAAAGCTGACGAGATAGCTGTACTGTTATTTTTGGCTGAAGACTTCGGAAGTGGATTGTCGTTCGAGGATCGGATAGCAACTTGTGTGAAAGAAAGTGATGCCATGGCCTTCAGGACTTGCCGTGAAATTGAGGGACCATACTGTGACTATGTTGCTCAAGGGACTGGAAAGTCAGTTTTGCTATCAGGGCCTTGCTTGCCTGAAAAACAGACCGAACAGCTTGACGAGAAATGGGTTAATTGGCTAAGCAAGTTCGAGCCAGCTTCTGTTGTGTTCTGCTCATTTGGGAGCCAGAGTGTGTTGCAAAAGGGGGAGTTCCAGGAGTTACTTCTTGGGTTTGAGTTGTCTGGGCTACCTTTTCTGGTAGCATTAACACCACCCCAAGGGTGCTTGACCGTGGAAGAGGCACTGCCTGAAGGGTTTGAAGAGAGGGTTCAAGGAAGAGGGTTAGTCCATGGTGATTGGGTTCCACAAAGGCTGCTACTAGACCACCCATCCATTGGGTGTTTCGTGAATCACTGTGGTTATGGAACAATGTGGGAGTTTTTGCTTAGTGACTGCCAAATCGTGTTGATTCCTGAAATTTCAGATCAAATTTTGAACACCAGATTGATGGTAGAAGAACTCAAGGTTGGGGTTGAAGCGAAGAGAGGAGAAAACAGGCAGATTTCAAAGGAGTCCTTAAGTGAAGCCATCAAGTTGGTGATGGACAAGAACAATGAAACGGCTAGTCTGTTGAAGAGGAACCATGCCAAGCTAAAGCAAATACTTTCTAACAGAGATCTTCAAGAAGAATATGTCAACAATTTCATCCAAGCTCTGCAAGATCTTATCAAATGAGAGTCTTAAGTCGCAAAAGAAGTTAAGATCCAAGTTTCGTGAACCTGTTTTGTCGTGTTCTTCATTGGGTGTCTGTCTTTATGTCTCGGATCAGATTGTAATCTGAAATAATTTAATAAGTTTAGTGTTGCCTTCAAAATTTCTCAGCCAATAAAGCCTATGTCAGCTTTTATTCTTATCTTTATTGATGTCCAAATAGTTTTTTTTTCCCATTCATTTTGGTACAATGCTAATGAACTTGTTTAAGTTTATAATGAAGTTACAAATTAATCACATCACTTATTTTATTTTTTATTAACTTTTTATTTTGCTTTAAAAACATGTATTTTTTTAATTTTATTTATAAAATTTAAAAATTCGACGGTAACAGAGGTATAATTTCTCTCTTGTTACTCCTCTAAGCTGTAAACCGAAGTTGGTTAAAAAATCAGTAAGGAAGTGAACAAATAGACCTTATGTCAATATAGCTGAAGTTGAACGAACCCACTCCTAGTAGCTAACTTAAAAATGAGAGCTCCCCTCAACTCTTAGAACTGTTTTACTCGGCGCAAGGAAGAAAGGGGAATGGTCTTGTTTTTTTTTTTTTTTTAACTTCGACCTCAAAATAAAAGTTTTTATTTTATATTGTATATCACACTGTAAAAATAGAATAAGAAATATTAGTTTGACAGTCGGAATCAAAGAAACCCTTGATTACACAATTATTGTTTAATAATGCGATCTATGGTACATGCGGCCCTAAAATGACCTGTCGATGGGAGCCACAGGAGGATGCGTGCAGTTATATACCGTAGCTTTTGTATGCTTACACAACGTTAGATGACGAAATTTTATTGTAACCGACAATCGTAAACGCAGGATTTAGAATAAATCAAAGGCTGAACAAATCTTGGAAGGATTCTATAGTGAGTTATTATGTTACACGGACTAAATTATCGGTATTTGATATTAATACGTGTTCGGGTATTTTTAACTTCTTGTTTGCTTAAATTTTGGATTCACGAAATGGGTAATAAAGGTTAAGTTTGTGTATATTTTATAATAAATAACTTAGATAAAACTAATATAATAATATATAGATATGTTTGTTTAATTCTACATTTGGCCACATAATTTTATATGAATTATTCCCATTTAAAATATTGTTCACATCATTGTGCTCATAAGAAAATATTAAATTCATTGTTACCAAAAGTTTTTTTTTTTTTTTAATACCCAATTTTCAATTTGAACACCATTTGTCAATCGTTACACTCATGCCAAGAGAAGATGGAGCCTTTTATGAGTGTTATGTCTTTGTCGGTAGTACTACTAGCTATGGAAAATAATTGCACTTACTAGAAGGTCCCCTTCGAGATGGAATCCTTTATGATCGTTTTTGTCGCTGATGCTATTAGTTATGGAAAATAATTGCACTCATAGTTTTAATTTTTGATGCAATTTTTCATAAAAAATATCATTAATTTTATTGAAAAAAATAGAAAATGCTCATTATTTTTGACAAAATGCTATTAATGATTTACTAAAGTTTTTTCCAATGAAAAATTTCGTCGAAGAAAAGCTTCTCTTGTAATGATTTTTTTTTTATATAAGATAAATCAATTTTTCAACTTTATCTTTATTTATTATCCGAGCTCCAATTCAAACAATCTAGAGGATTAATATTGTAGTTTAGGGTTCAAAGTACAGAAAAAAATAAAGGTAAAATGCTAGAGATGGATAGAAGTTAATGTATGAATTGAATCAGAGATCGAGAAAAGATGGGCCAAATTATTTCTTTTTGACTTTTTTTTTTTCTTCATCGTCCTCCAATTACAAGAATCATGACTGAACCCAATCCGATAATAAATGGGTGCATCATTTGAATTCAAATTGATTTATTGATGTTCTGCGATGTTGATTATTGACTTAAACAAACATTTAGTAAAAAAATTATTATTAATTAAAATGTTTTTAATGAACTAAATAATCAAACCAAGCTCTTTGATCTCTAGTTTTTTTGTATAGAATAGATATCCAATACTTAAATTGGTTTAGTTTAAACAAATTTAATATATTTTAGCATAAATGGAGATTTACTCTAAATTATGACTAATTTTGATTTTTGACTATCCTTTGCAAATATATTGAATTTTTAAGAGTATAAATTTCCTCGGTTAAGTTTTTTTTATTCGTTATTGTTCAATATAATTATAATTATTGTTTTATAAATATGATTTTTACGATTTATATATGAATCTTATACATGGGAGTGATATTGATGAACTTATTAAAAATTAATAAACAAATAAATAATGAAGGAGAATTCAACCAAATCTTTATATTAATTTCTTCAATAAATTATTACAATCAAAATTTCACAATTTAAGAGTAATTCACCAATTACCATTCTATAACCATTCAATCTTTATTACAATAAACTTTTCAATTTAATTTCTTATAAAAATAATTTTCAATTTATTTTTTTAAATTAAAGCTTAAATGTTGAAAATTTTGTATTTACTCACTGTGTAAATTAAAAACAACATTACACATATTGACATAGATATAAATATTTTTAAACTACTTTTTGTAACTCTTGTGCTTCTTTTTCATTTGTTATTAGAGAGAAAAACTTTGCCTTATTAATTAATTTTGAGGTTAAATTAAACTATAATAACATGTTTATCATATCATCTATGGTAATTTAGTCCCTCTATTATGAAAGTAGATAATTTACTCCTTATTCTTTTAAAATTAAAAAAAAAAATTGACAATCCAAGTAATGAAAACTGATTACAAAGTTAACATGGCTAGTTGACTTTAGTAAATTGTTGACGTGATGACATGACAGTAATAAAATATAATATTTTAAAATAAAATAGATAATTTTAATAATCAATTTAATGTAAATATGACATCAAATTCTAATTATCCACTTGGCATATTTTAGTTGGTTAAATAAAAAAAATCACAAGAACTTGAAAAAATAGAAAAGATGGTGTTCTAGCTTGAATTTTAAGTTCTTACTTGCTCTAAAATTTTATCATATATGAATTGAATTCAATTTTATGATTTTCTACCATAGAACATAACAGTGTAATGTTAAAAAAAAATCAGAAATTAAGCAGCCAATAGCCATGCATACAAACAGAGGACAAATGAAGCTTATGTCATATAGTAAGCTAAAATCGGTAACAGAAATTTAGCATCTCTAGGCAGGCACTTCACGAGACAGAACTTTTGTTAATTTCAAAGTTAAATACAACAAGTTCTGTAACGACAGAGGTTTGATTGACATAAAAAATGGTGGGTGGCAGCCCCCAAGATAGATTCAATAAAAAAATATTAATATGATATATATATATATAAATATTTTAAATTTTATATAATATAATAATTAATATATTAAATTTTATATAAATATAAAATATTTTAAATATGTATAATCAGTATAGTATAGTGCCATGAGATTAAAACAATAGACGACCATGGAATCGAAGTGGACGACCCTTTCCAATTAAAAGGTCGTCCCCACGTCCCCACGGCTGAGAAAGGCAGTGGCAGTTCATTAAATTGGAAGTAAATCACAAAAAGCAAAGAAAAATTAGACGGCTGGAAGGAAGGTGCCATAGAGTCCAGACCCGAACTGATCTTTCTCCCACACCATCTCCTTTTGCAAAAGTCAAAAGATGAGCAAATCCCAGAGCTCCAAACTTCACCTAGCCATGTTTCCATGGTTTGCCTATGGCCATTTCATCCCTTTCCTTCACTTATCAAACAAGCTGGCTCAGAAAGGCCACAAAATCTCTTTCTTTTTGCCTAAAGGAGTGCAACCGAGGCTTGAAAAGCTTAACCAATATCCACACTTGATTCAAATCTTTCCTCTCGTTGTTCCCAATGTAGATGGCCTCCCTCCAGAGGCTGAAACTACTTCTGCTGTTCCTCTGGAGCTACAAAAGTACCTTGCTATTGCCTTAGATCAAACACGAGATCAAGTTGAAGCCATCTTGAAGGTTACAAAACCTGACGTGGTTTTTTTTGATTTCGGGTTTTGGATTCCATCCTTGGCTCGCGAACTTGGGATCAAGTCCGTATATTATTCTGTGGTTTCCTCAATGTCGCGCGCGCTAGGCTTTAAGAAATTAGCAAAGGGGATGAGTGTGGAAGAGTTGATAGAAGTGCCCCCTGGTTATCCTTCTTCCACAGTGAAAATCAAAGCTGACGAGGTTGCTACACTGTTATTTATGGCTGAAGATTTCGGAAGTGGTTTGTCGTTTCGGGATCGGATAACAACTAGCGTGAAAGAAAGCGATGCCATAGGCTTCAGGACTTGCAGGGAAATTGAGGGACCATATTGTGACTACGTTGCTCAACGATCTGGAAAGTCGGTTTTGCTATCAGGGCCTTGCTTGCCAGAGAAACAGACCGAACAACTTGACGAGAAATGGGTTAATTGGCTAAGCGAGTTCAAGCCAGGTTCTGTTGTATTCTGCTCATTTGGAAGCCAAAGTGTGTTGCAAAAGGGAGAGTTCCAGGAGTTACTTCTTGGGTTCGAGTTGTCTGGGCTGCCATTTCTGGTAGCTTTAACACCACCCCAAGGGTGCTCGAGGGTGGAAGAGGCACTGCCTGAGGGGTTTGAAGAGAGGGTTCAAGGAAGAGGGTTGGTCTACGGAGGTTGGGTTCCACAACAGCTGCTGCTAAGCCACCCATCCATTGGGTGTTTCGTGAATCACTGTGGGTATGGAACAATGTGGGAGTTTTTGCTTAGTGACTGCCAAATCGTGTTGATTCCTGAAATTTCAGATCAAATTTTGAACACCAGATTGATGGTAGAACTCAAGGTTGGGGTTGAAGCGAAAAGAGGAGAAAACAGGCAGGTTTCAAAGGAGTCCTTAAGTGAAGCCATCAAGTTGGTGATGGACAAGGACAATGAAACAGCTAATCTGTTGAAGAGAAACCATGCCAGGCTGAAGCAGATACTTTCTAACAGAGATCTTCAAGAAGCATATACTAACAATTTCATCCAAGCTCTACAAGATCTTATCAAATAAGAGTCCAAGTTTGGTAAACTTGTTTCTTGTTGTTCTTGTCTGGGTATCTTTCTTAATGTCTCGTATCAGGTTCTAAATCTGAAATAACGCAATAAGTTAAACTTTTTCCTTCAAATGTCTCAACTTCTAAATAAAAATGTCTTTGCTTTAGAAACTTTCTTGTCTTCATTAATGTCTAAATAAGAAACAAAGTAGACCCACTCCAAAATGTTATCATTTTTTTTTCATGCATCTCCCTCACCAAATACCCACATCATAGATATGGAAATATAGGAAACAGCGGCATAAAAAAAAATATAACAAATTCGACAGACTATTACAGAAAAATTAAAAATAAGAAAAAATAATGAAGAACATATTATAGCTGAAAGTTAATATTACAGCATGAGACATGCATAATGAGAGTCTATACAACTGTTGATAATTACAAAGCCAACAAATAAATGATTGTCTGTTGGATATTCGCAAGTTCATGTACAAAATACTCGTCAAATATCAATTTTATAGTAGTAAACAGATTAGTCGTGAGACATCTGGGAAAGCTTACTCCGATTGATTCTGCCACCATCAACAATTTTATGTAATTTATTACTTTTTTGCATGGATTAAGTCACCCCTATCCTTTATACATCCTTGGACTATGTGACTAATGCCTCAGATTTGCAGATAGGGCAAACGTTCTTCACGAGCAGCCACTTCCTTAAGCAACCTGCGTGATACTCGTGTCCACAATCAAGAGTTCCGATTTTCTCTTGGTTCTTATAATCCTCCTGCAAAATTAAAAGACAAATGGCAAATGTCATATATTAGGAGTAAGTGGTGGCGCCGTGGTGAAAATCTGCGCTTCGAACTTGAAAAAGAAAGAGATCTGCGCTTCAAGCCCTTGAACAAAGAATAATGTGACAAAAGCTGTAAGATCTCTTAATTACCTGGCAAATAATACAAGAATCAGGTTCCTGGTCAATGGGCGCTACCTCTTCCAGATTAATATTTGTTGCAAATGTCGAATACATTCTTGTTTTCAATTTACTTGTGATGATTTCATCTGATAACCCAGTATTCACATTGCCAATCCGCTCTCCAAGAGCAAGCAACTCCTGTGCTCATTCGGAAAATTTCCCGTAAATGGTCCGTAAAATTTAAGTCAAACCATGCAAGGCAAAATAACATTTAATGGACTTCAAAATACCTCGTATGACATGTCCTCTGTATCCAAGCGCATATCTCTGTAATGATCAATAAAATTCCCTACTTGATAAAATTCTGGGAACTCCAGCACAGCAACCCCCTGCAGCATATCGACTAAAAGATATCAACATATTTATGAACTGAAAAATAACGAAAAAAAGTCAGTTATATGTAAATTCCTTTCTCCTAGTTTCAGCAAAGAAAATGCACAGAAATAACATTGCAGATATGAAAATCAGAACTTGCATCTGGTGGAAGAACTCTCAGGTGAGGAAGATTTTGGTGTCTCAGAGTTATATCAGGTACAGCACCACTTTCCCGGTGAGAGTTATATGTCCTAAAGCCAGTCGGCAGAACTGCTCCCAAATGCCTATGCCCCACCTCTAAACCATCCTGTGAAGGATTCATGATGCTCTGTGAGGCATTACTTGCTGGAAAGCAGTAAGGAACTGCTGCTACTTGCGGATGAACATTAATGCTGTGGCCTCTTGCTCCTTCAATAGGTGGTGCAGGATGATGGAAGTTATGGTTCTGAAGGTCAAGGGGCGAAGAATGTGAGAAGTTTGTGGAACTTCTATGCCCCGTCTCCATAGGTCCACCAACAGTGCTACCTGTACAAAAACAAGAGGAGTCCAAGGCAATCAGTTACAAGGTAAAAACATATTCCTACACGGCCTCATTTAACGGAAGCTGCTCTCAATGAAAAGAAATATCTACTAAAAAAATGTTTATGTAAAACTGAAATTCCTAAAAGACAAAGAGTGACATCAAATAGAAATAACAACCTCAGTAGGAAATTATAGAAAGATGGAGAAATTACCATGCATATAAGGAACACCAGGAGCTGGAGTCCAAGCTGAGGCACCTCCATCTGTTATTGTTGGCTGAAAAGGCTGACCCATGTAATTTCCTTGAAAATTATGGTTAACACCATGCATCGAAACAGGATCCACTGCAGGTGCCCCTAATCTGTTCCTCACACTTCTCTGAGGTCCTGCTTCTCTAATCAGTGGAGGGCCATTGCCCCTATACTGAGAAATAGAGAAGGATGCAGCATCCACTGTGCCAACTGCATTGGGAATCCTAGCATTTAATCGTGTACCTGAGGAACTGGAGCTTGATGAGGCATTAAGATGCTGAAAATTTCCTGGGATCCCTTCAGAATTCTTTCTCTTATACGAGCCTCTAACATTATCCATGAAGTGGAAATTCCTTGCATATTCATCTGCAGAAACTCCAAGGAGACTGTAGTTGCTGGAGGACAGTATCTGGTCTCTGAGTCCGTGATTTACAGGAAAACTGGACGAAGGGGTAGCCACATAGGGAATATTAAAGTTGGATGCACTTCCAATACCAAGATCTAGATTTGGCGAATGATGATGATGATGCTGAACGCTAGGGTACTGGGGGATCCCATAGAACATACCGCTGTCATAATGCTCTGGTAAAGAATGAGCATCAAGACTAGTTGTGTTCCCTGGAGCTGTAACGGCCATCTGGATATCAGGTGGTGGGTAGTTTCTTATGCCACCCAAAAAGATGCACGGCTCATGATGGAGATATCCCTGGCCTCGTTGATCCATTTCTAAATCAATCATCCTAGGAAATTGCAAATTTCTTTGGCCCATGCTTTTCCAATAAATTGTTGCTATAATTTGTCCCTGCTTGAAAGTCAAAAGAATTAAGAAGAAAGCTGAGCTCAGTTCAGAATGATAAATCGTATAATTATCAGTTGACATCTAATATAGAATGTAGTAAGAAAATACCAGCGAATCTATAAATATTGAATCACAAGAAAAGAAACAAAAGGAAATGAAACTTTAATATATCTTCAACCTAAGTCAGGAAATGGGACAAGTATCTCCTTTATCCAACTTGAGAGCTGAAATACAACACATGCAAAGCATTACTTGCAAATAATGCCTTCTCATCTATTTATTTGGAATTTGGAATTTGTAATTTATGCTCCTATTTCACCAGAAACAAAAGCATTCCATTTCCACCAATGAAAGATAATCAAACACATAAAGAATCTCCACAAATGCACTTTTTAAATTGCAACACTTGTAAACCAAGAAAGGGTTAGCATCATCCAGGACAGAGGCATGGATCTTGCTCTCTTAGCTATTAATAGTCAACTAGTTTAACGTAGTAAGATAGTCTTAAAAAAGTTAGCCCAAATAAGGAAAAACTAATTTTAGAGACTCAAAAATACTAAATTTCACCTAGCATTCCCTTAAAACAAAATGGTTTTTTCACATCTTCCCAGCTCTCAAAGTACCAAATGGTTATTATAATATACACACATACCATCATAAATCCCCTTGTATCATCACAAAAAAAAGAATAAAAGGTCATCACCATGATCTAACAACCTTAAATTTTCCCTGAATGATAAATGTTAGACAAAAGAAAAATATCAAAATAGGCTCAAAATAATAACCCATCATAAAAAGCTTTCAATCAACAGAATTGCCTATACCAAGCTATGAGAACGGGAAATTTTCCAATATTTACCAACTCATAATTATTTATTAAATCATTAAAAAAAAAAGATTTCAACATTTTGTTCACAATTATCCGCAATCCTAAAGAGCACCCTACAAATTATCCTACCAACCTCCTTCTTTGACTAGAGCTTCGAAAGACCAAAAAGAAGTTTAAAAAAAAAAGGAAATTTTCAAAAATATATATATCTTAATTTCACAAAAATTTGTCAAATTGTTGTATAACCAAACATGCAGAAAACAATTATCAACACATATTCGTTAACAAGATGCAACCTCAAAAAATAATGCAAAGGGAAAAAAGATGAGTCTTTTTCCTTTACCCTACCTTATAATCATGAACAAAATCACAGCCCCAGAAAGATAACAACAGCTTATCTTAAATAAACCTTGAAAGAACCCAAAGAATAAAACGAATAAGAATTTTTTATTAGATGAAACCGCATTAATCAAAATTTAGACAATGTAGAACCCTAGGGATTCAACGACTAACCGTAAAATTAAAAGAAAAAAAATCTTGAAAAACAAAAGAA
Organism: Adansonia gregorii; assembly: GCA_038382025.1. Lineage (NCBI taxonomy): Eukaryota > Viridiplantae > Streptophyta > Magnoliopsida > Malvales > Malvaceae > Adansonia > Adansonia gregorii. The sequence goes on along the minus strand of JBBYHO010000001.1, from coordinate 13,466,839 downwards.
TAACCTTGAAAAGAAGAGAAACTAACCGAATCGAACCGGAACTAGGGAAAGAAATGGAATAGACGATCGAGAGAACTGAGAGATGATATTATTTAGAACAAAAATAAAGAGAAAATTGAGAAGAAAAGCGAAAGAAATTGAAAGAAAGACAGAAAGAAATATTTCTACTTTTATAGACAGTTTTCTTCTATTTTTTCCCCCCAAAAGCGCCGCAGTAAAAATATATGCAATAAATAAATGTAATAATAATATTAATCCTATTTAAATTAGGGTTTTTCTATTTAGAGAAATCGGTTTTTGATATTTGAATATATTACATTCTGATGTATTAATTATCATTGATTTTATTTTTATTAGAATTTCTCACTTACTTGAAAAAATATGTTTTAAAAATATTATTGTGTTTTAAAGTGAATAATATATTAAAAATAGATGTGTAATTTTTTAAATTAATAAGCTATGAAAAAAAAAAGATTTAGCAATTTTTTATTGATAGTTATTTATTAAAAGCGCAAACACCTAAATATCTAATTTATATAATTTTAATTTAATATTTATAAAAATTTCTAATTAAATTTTATTATTTGGTTCGTAACGTTAATTTAATAAAAAACTTTACAATTAACATGGATAATTTATTATTCTTTTGATTGGGTATGATGAAGTGTAAATGAAATTTATATTATAAATGAATTTCTTTTTTAAATATACATTTTCTGATTTTTAAACTTTAAAGTCATGTTTATTTAATAATAATAATAATATTAAGCAAACATACATAAGGTGATGCTGGGAACAATTATTATCATGAAAAAATAAATTGTGATACAAAATTGATTTTTACTTCATTGATAATTAGAAATTTAATTGGACAATAAATTAAATATTATTAAGTTTGCAAACGTAAACAAATTGCAATTAGAAAATTCAATAACCAATTAAATCTGAACTATATGCTGCTAATTATATATTAATTCAATATTATAATTTTTGTTAATAAAAATAATAAAAAAATAATTAAAAGGTAGGTTGGTGGTGGTATTCTATTGGGAATTAGAATCTCAAGATTTATTATTAAAAGCCAAACAATGACATTTATTTTTCAATTTTCTCAAAAATTAGGTAAATATTCTTAAAATAACCATATATATATATATATGTATGAAGCTTCATTTGTTGCAATTCTAATAATTTAAGGATGAAATTATCAAACTCAAAATGTATGAATTACCTAAGCTAAGGACACCCATCAAGATCCCAATCTTAAAAAATCTTAAAAGCATTTTATTTTTTCCCTTAATTTATTCACAACTACTTTCTCCTTTTATTTGAAAAGATTATGATCAATTGACATATAAATATACTAAATGTTTGTAAAATGAGGGTAAAATTTTATTTTATTTTTTTTGCTTTAGCTTAAAATTTGACCAATTGATTAAAAAATATATAATATATGATTATGACTGAAAGTTAAATAAATTTTATTTAAGACGATTATCTTTTTTTTTTCTCGACTTAAAATAAAATTTGACTAAGTTCACATTGCAGGTGGTCTAACTCCCGAGTCAAGTACATTGTTGTTGACCAAAATTAAAAGTCCTATAAGAGAGGGAAGTAAAAAAAAAAAAAAAAACCAAATACAACGTTTTTATAATGTTCCTTTTAATAAGGTATTCATCCAGTTTTGACCCTTCCTTTTCTTTTTATTATATAGGATAAAATTAAAAATTTTATTTTAGGGTTGGGATAAAAAAATATAAATTTTTAGATTAAAATATTAAAAATTAAAAATAAAAATTTAAAGATTGGGGAGGTTGAGACCCTGTCCTGCCCATAGGCTACATCTGTAGTGGTTTTTATAATAGGTAAAAAATTTCATTAATTTTTGTTGATAGATTTAATAATTTTAAATAAATACGATTATATAATATAAATATAATTAAAATATTATATAATAAGATAAAAATAATATAAATAAACTTATTAAAATTTATATAATATTAATTATTAATTATTATATTTGTTATAGGTATTTTTGATTGTTTTGGTTCTCTTATTGTCTATTGTAACCAACGTAATTAAAGAAAAATAAAACTGGCAAACAAATAATAAAGGCAAAAGCAATTGGGGGCAATCAGCTTTAATGTTGGGTGTGGCTTTTATTTGGCTGCAAAAGGCCAAGGTCTTGCCCATTTATGTAACAAAAGCTGTTTTTTTTTTGGGGGGGGGGGGGGGGTTTGGGGATGATGATGTGATAAAATACCAAAGGCATATTCTTTAATTCCTATGCAAAAAAAAAAAAAAAAAGATTGCAATTTTCAGCACATTTTGGCATGGTAGGTCCTCTAATTCATATAGCCTCAAAATATATTAAATAATTCAATGATTGAAAGGAAGATGCCGTGCTTTGTAGGCACGGGGCCTGGCAAAGTGGTAAATGCCAATCCAGCGCGACTTGTTTCCTTACCCCATTTTTGGCCTTACATTCCACTTCCCTCTCTAAATTATGTATAGAATTATGGTAAAATTTAAAATACTAATGCTATGTCCAAAGCTGTCTTATGGATAAATAAAAGCAATTGGATATAACCATATGTGAAAAGATAAATAAATGCAATTTAAGTTCACCCAGACTCATTTGTACATTGATCTTAATCATTCCCCCTTGCTTTCTAAAAGTCCACCAAATTTCATCCCAATTTTTGCTCGAACCCTATCCCACATAAATTTCACCAGTCTTTTTCTTTTACTTTTTTTTCTCTAACATAAATAATTTGCATTAAAAATGAGCGAACAAATAGTCATAATTGTTACAAATGCTCGTTGTGAATTATATATGTACACGATAACAGATATCAAATTCTCATTAGCGTTTCTCGTTTTAAAATTTTTTTATAATATGATTAAAATTATTTTAAAATTTTATTCGAACTTAATCTCATTTAGAGCATCAACTCTAAATGATTTTGAAAGAAACATTCTCTCTTGTATGGATGTCATTTTAAACTTTTAGATGACCTATACTTTACCTAGTTTGTGCTTAAGCATATTCTTTTTCCTTTTTTTTTGAAAAAAAAAATGGGGTTAAAAAAGTTGGCAATGGGAATTTAAGAGAGAGAAGGTTTCTTTGGTTAGCTTCCAATTGAAATAAACTGGCTTAATTAACAAGGTATCTTTTCTTTCGTTTCTTCTCCAGCTTGTAATTTGCTTCGATGTTGGATTATTGTGCTGGCTTTTGTCGATTTTGCAGGGCTACCTAGACCACCATCTTCAACTTCCTCTACCCTTTATTATTATATATATACGCGCGCGCGTGCACACACATTTGTTAGGAGATTTATTTTAATATTCCTTTTTTTTTTTTAACAAGGATCAATCAACTTGAGCATTACTGGCTTCTTCTTCGGAATCAACTTTGAAAAATTCCTCGAGTAGCCACGGGACCAATGCATAATTCTTAATCAAAGGTGACTTCAGTTTATAGATTGTTGAACTCAGATCATAATTTAATTGATTCATATAATCACTTAATACTTAATAAGTCTAAAATTCGAATATCAAAATATGTAACTTTTCTCAAATTTATTACATCTAATTGAATTATGAATAAAGTTTTTTTTAAGTTTTGAGTACGGTCTGAGCAAAACTTATCTTTAATTAATAAAATGATTTATTTCAAAACGCTGCTTAGAACTAAAGCCTACTATTTACATAAATGAATTGAGTTTGCTTAACGTTCAAAATTAGCATGTTTCTTAAACAAGTACCAAGATTCCATTCAAACTTGTTTCCCTAAATTAATAAACAAGCATAAACAAAGCTTAAACCAAAGAAATTCACGAACCTTTCAACAAACATACTAGTTTGATTTTACCCCTTAAAGAAGAAGAAAGGGCTAAAAAAGTAAGTTAGCTAAGGAATGACATCTCTTTTCTTTTTCTCTTCCTCAATGGAAATTATTTGGCAGCTAACTTTGATCGCATTTGTAGTCACTTAAAATCTGAGCTAAAACTCCCAAACTAGCAAATGGATAACTCTAGCAACGGTAATCTAGATGTTCGAACTTCGAACAAAAAGGTGAACAAGAACTATTCTAATCCATAACTCTAAACCTCCCAAACTAGCAAATGGATAACTCTGCAACATATAGATATTCGAACTTCAAACAATGAGATGAACAAGAACTGCTCTATTCCGTGAACCCTGAAGTCCCAAACTAGCAAATGGATAACTCTAGCAACGGCAATCTAGAAGTTTGAACTTCGAACAATAAGGTGAGCAAGTACTACTCTAATCGATGAACCCTAAACTCCCAAACTAGCAAATGGATAACTCTAACAACAGTAATCTAGATGTTCAAACTTTGAACAATGAGGTGAAGAAAAACTACTCTAGTCCGTGAGCCCTACAGTCCCAAACTAGGAAATGGATAACTCTAGCAGCCGTAGTCTAGATGTTTGAACATCAAAAAATGAGATGAGTGAGAACTACTCTTGTCCATGAACCCTCCTACTAAGCGTAAGCTATCCCTTGCAAGCCAAATCTATGTTCTTTGTTTACATGTTTAGCGTGTTCCACTTTCAGTGCAACAGATATCCTCAATAGGCATCTAGTTGAAAATACAATTAAGTTTAGAAGATTAATTGTATCTATCAGCTTCAAAACCCATTTTTATGGGATAAAAGCTTCAGTATACAAATGTAAAGATCAAATACAAAAGATAGAGAAAAACTTATGGTAAACTTATCATAATGATTCCTCAACCTGGTTATTTGCGAGCTTCAACTTTCTTCTTGTCTCTCGCTGTAAAACAAATAGAAATAGTATCAGCTTCAACCGAAATTGTAAATATGGATATAGCGCAGGTCTAATCTGATTTTTGATCCAAAATCTGGCGCCAATTCTTGGTGCAAGAAAAGTTGGAGTAAACTACTAATCACAGAGGAAGCATCACAAAGAGGAATAATAGGGGCGCATTATAATATAAAGACGAGATAATAATTGACAGTAATCGTACCAGCCTTCTCTTCCTCTCTTTTCTTAGCAGCCTCTGCCCTTTGTTGCCTTATCAGGGCTAAGCGCTCTGCAATAGTTATTAATTTGATATCAATAAAATGAGGGAATAAAAACTGTACAGGCAAAGGTCAGTTTTTTTTAGTTACAATAAATAAATAAATAATCATTGCAGTCATCAGAAAATACATGAGAAGAACACAGGCACAAGACAGAAAAGAAAAGAAAAAAAACAAAAGGAGTTCATCCTTTAACCAAGTGCTCAGCAACGTCTATGAGACATACACTAATATACTCAGCTGCTAGGGAGTTTGTCTCCCTCCACCAAATAGGAGAAACCAACTCAGTTTTATTATAATGAAAACCAGCATTATTCATCTCTTAACCTCTTCCTTCTCAACACCCCCCCCGAAAGACTGATCTAGCTTGCCAAGTGGAAATATAGTAATATTTGCCAGGGCTATCAGAAGTCCTTGACAACTTACTAAACACTCGATTTAGGTTACACTACAGTATAAACCAGATACGGGATACAAATAATTTGTGGATCATATTGTTGTCCACTAGTTACCTAAATCTTTTCTTGCTTGTTCGGTTTTCCCTTGTTCTTGCAGCTTCATATATCGTTCATGAGCTTTTTGCTTTTCTATTTCCTCTCTGCAATCATAAATACTAAAATAAGAGCAAGATCCAAGCTAGTCTCAAAGGAAATAACCAATTCCAATAAAGAATTACATGCTTTAATATCAATCAACCACCATTGCTAACCACAATTTCATAATAAATACGAGATGTATAGCTGCAAATGATGGAGACTCACAAGCAAGACCAACATATTTTTGAAACAAACAATCTACAGCAGTTTCAATGAAAGTAATGAAAGGCTTCTGTTCATTGCATACCACAATGACAAGGAAAAATATTTAATCATGTCCTGCTCCTTTCCCACTAGAATCATAGTCTAAAATAAATTCAGTCTCAAAGGAAGTTAAGATTTGTAAAAACATAGTCATTAAAGGTAGCGAACTGGTTAAGCAAAACAAATAGTAACAAACATATGCAACTCTAAGGAAAGCCTAGAACTAATGTTGACTATACTGCTAAGAAGCTGTGGTTATGGAATTATGGTTTCTGAATAAAGTCATCAATGAACTTTTAAAGTGTTGATGCTAAAATTCAACATGTTTATATAAAAGCTATAGTCAGCAGACACCAGAAAGTTATAGGTGTATGGTACATAATTTCAATTTTGGAGTAACAAACTTAATTCCCACAGTTGGTAGAGTTACTAAGAAGGATTTAGACATGCAGCATATCCACATCATATATTTGTTAGTTGGGGAAGTTCCCTCTCTCTTACCAAAAGAGAATTAAATTTAATATCCAAAAGCCTAGTACTACCTTTTCACCTTCAAAATGCAACTTTGCTCAACAAAGACACTACTATGTGATATTAACTCTAGATTCAACAGAAGCAGAAAGACCTACAGTGCTTCATCAAACTAAAACTGGTTATAAATGGACCAACCATGAGAATTTACTTTTTGAGGTAAAATGGATAAACTAATACTTGAGCGAAATGCCAATTGCTACAAACTAACAAAAGTATTTAAGCAATCAGATGGACACAATAAAGCAGTGATAAATCAGATTTGATGAATAAAGAGAAATACAAACCTTTCACGCCTTGATAGTTCAGTTTTTTTCCCCATCTGGAACATAAAATTTCAATTACTCAATACAGTAATAAATTCACATATTTATCTGTGATTGAATACTGATTTTGTGCAGCAGAGGAGCATCTGGCGAACTTACATCAACATCTTTAGCTTTGACATTCTTTTGTTTGGCCAAATTTGGATTCTCAATCTCAATAAGTCCTTGGGTCCCTTTTCGTTTCTGATGTAGTATCAACAACAGCAAACAGGAAGTATAAGAGGCAAATAAGACAGTAAGAACATATAGCAAATGGAACCAATGTCGTTTACATTAAACCAAAAAAAAAGTGCAAAATGCAATGACCTCAGGCTCTTCTTCTACTTCCTCTTCAGACTCTTCTTGTTCTTCTTCCTCCACTTCAGCTTCTTCCTAGAATGAAAGATAAAATACCATCTCATTTTCCGAGTGAAATGAAGTATTAAAAGCACACACATTCATATCCATAAACAGAAGAGAGAGAAGCATAACAACAAAGATAGTAGCAAAGCATATATAGAAGAAAATAAAGTTAATTTTTTCCTATTAAACACTTGAAACAACTGGTTATGAAGCATGGGAAAGAAAAAACAAAACAGCCATCATCCAACTTAGGTGATAAATCTAATGTAATCAATCGTTGTCCATTTATTGTCCATATATGTGCCAAAATCAAATTTACTGACCATTACAACCCTCTAAATGTGACAAGCAAACAATAAGTCTTCACATGTATAAGGTTCAATTCCAAATTAATATTCTCTTAAGAATAAATTCCAACAGCGATGATAACAACATGATTTAAAAATAACCAAAACAGCCAAAATCTATGAAAATTAAAACAGCCAACCTGTCATTCACCCTACATGAAAAGACAACCAACATAACTTAACCAAAATTCAAACAAATCATCAATTTTGGTTTGTCAAAGTAAAGTTTGAAGTATTTTCTTCTTCGCAAAAAATCAATACATATTATCACTATCAAGATAATATACATATTATCACCATCAAGATAACATATATATATATATATATTTATACTTCTTTCACGCAATATATAGCGACAATATATTACAAATGATAACAGCAAACAAATTACCAAAAGTATTAACAAAAAGTAATGTCACCATACATATTATTTTTCAAACTTTAAAACCATGAGTGAATCGACTGTGTAAAAATTAGCATAAACATCTTACCTTCTTAAAAGTACGGGGACGAGCAGAGCTACCAGCAACTGTAGCCGTTAAACATTTGAAAGAAAAATAACAAAAACACAATCAGATTAATAAAAGTCATAAAAGCACAAAATTTTAAAATTTTCTTATTCTTGTCTAAGAAATTGGTCCAAAGTTCCCAATTTTGGCTGAACTGATTAAAAGAAATAAAATATTTAAATATACAAAAAAAATCAAATGTAACAATTTATACATTAACCGATTAAATGCAGAATCATTTCCAAGTTTTAAGAAGCTAAAATTTAAGTTTAAAAGTACAAAAAATTTTGAATTTTAAAGTTAAAATTTCTCAATTTTGTCTACTTAGCATCTAAAACTTCACCAAAAAAAATAATAAATAAAATCAAAATCAATACGCTAAAGCCACTGATCCAGCAGTAGAAAGGTTGGTTAGATCTGATACCAAGAAAACCACGTAGAAATACGTATAAGCACATGCATACGACTTAAAAAGTACATAAATACGTAGAAATCGAAACGAGAGAGAGTGTGTGTACCGATCTCTTCGGGAGTAGAGAAATGGCGGTGGCCGGTGGGCTTGCCCTTGAATTTTCCTCTTGCCATTTTGTTTTTTTAATTACAAATAGAAAGGGAGGAGGAAAAAGAAGAAGCCGGAAGTGAGAGTCTGGGAGGCTGAGAGTGAGGATTTCCTTTTTGGTATATAAATTTGTGCCTGACTCTTAAGCTAAATTCGGCCAGGCGTAGTCTATAATTTTATTTTATTTTTAATTTAAATTTATATTTTTTAAAAAAATATTAAAATATTTTAAAATTATTTAAATATATATATATTAAGTAATTATTGGAGTCAGCATCGTATCAATTTAAATTATAAAAGCATAATATTCAGACATCATTCAATTTAGATCGAGCCTTTTAAATTAGAGAAATAATTTAATGTTTAAAAAAGTACGTTAAAACTTGAATTTGCAAATATTAATGACTTAGTTATATATTAATTAAAGTTTTTGGTGATTTCTTCTTCAATCTTTGAATTATTCGATTAACCTAAATTTAGGTTATTGCAATGGTTCCTCTATCGTGCAATGAATTCTAAGGCATTGGATAGGAAGGAAAGTCATTATTTTTTGTAATATAATATTTATTTTTTTGGAAATTACTTTCAAAAACGTAATTCTCATGAAAAATATGGGAAAGTAATTTTCTTATGTAGTTGAACAGTTAAAAAAATAATTTAAATAAAATAATTTTTTTATATTTAAAAATTGATAGTTAATTTTTTTTATAGCCAATATTTTTATTAACTAAAAAATCATGAAAATTTAATTAAATTTAAAAATTGTTAGACCTTTAGGTGGTGAATGAAATCAAGAGGGGG
>JBBYHO010000001.1:13442814-13457452 GCA_038382025.1 Adansonia gregorii | reverse complement strand
TATATATATATATATTTTATGAGATTTATTTTAATATTTCTTATTTAGTAAGGTAAAGGATCAATGAATTTTTCGGAATCAACTTTAAATTTCCTGTTAAATAATTTATTTATGAATTTTACGAATTCAATAAATTTGAGGTCATAATGAATTAAGGTGATTTAATTTTAAATAAATTTGTTCAAGAATTGTGTTACTGATAGTGCTATGTATTAAACGAAGTTTATTAAACTTAGGCCTAATTTGATTCCACAAAGCAGGTCTTGAGCAAAAATTTCATCCGTCCATCCAAGTTTAACTTGATTTATGAATAAGTGTAAACTCAAACTCTTTGTCCACATTAACCCCTCTCGATCACCCTACTCCTTCCTAAACTACCTATCGATCTAGCAAGCCCAATTGAAAATAATATTATATCTAATTTAATTATAAACATATAAATAGTAATATAAATACATTTTAATATAATAATAAAAGATAAAATATATTTTTAGACTAACCCAATCCAACTCGAGTTTGAAAAAAAAAAAAACAAATTCGAACTACGTCCCAACTCAGACCCATGGTTTAAGTTTACTCTTTTTCCATTGCACGCTCAGACGCCTCCACACATGAACACATCAAAGTTTTAAGGAGATGCCTATCGAGCTTGTTCATGAACTAGTGAAATCAAGCTTAATTGCAACGTAAATTAACTGAGCTTACTTTATGTTCAAAATTATCATTATTTTTATAAATAAGTTTTAATTATTCCGCTCAAACTTAAACAAACAAAAACATGCATAAACCTTTAAAAGAAGAGGAAAGGACTAAGAAGATAACAATTGAATAACATTTCTTTTTCTTTCTCTTCCTAACTAAGAAATTATTTGGCAGCTGACGTTGATCTCCCAATCCAAATCTTAAGTAGTAATAATATCACCTAAAATCTGAGCTAAAACTCCCAGATTAGCAAGAGAAAACTCTAGCATCTCTCACTAGGAGATCAAGAACTATCCTAAACCGTGAACTCTTACACGAGGTGTATAAATAAAACAATTGTGCTCACAAATTACTCGAATTTGTTAACTCAAGTTTCAGTAGCTCAAATTATGAGTGAGTTGAATTCGAGCTTCTTAATGTCAAACTTGAGTCCTTGCAAGACTAATTGAGCTTTTTTTATTATTTTTAATTAGAAATGAAATACTTCAATTCAAGTTTCAATTTAAGTATAAATAATCATTTTTAAAATCGAACAAACATATCTTTTACTAAGTAAATGAACTTAACAGAGCAAGCTGAATTAATTTGCTTTTTATATAGAATCAAGATCGAATTTTAAAAATAAAATATGATCAAGTTTACGCCATATTTCAAGTTTACGCCAAATTTCAAGTCACAAGTTTCGAGTTGAACTTAAAGCTTTGTTTCCTACTGTTTGGGCAGTTCTCAACTCGATTACAACCCCTACTCCTCACTAAGTATAAGCTGTCCCTTGCAAGCCAAATCTATGCCCTTGCTTTACATATTTTACCATGTTTCAATTTTAGCACCCAATAAGAACCTGAACCACAGGCATGTAATTCGAGATGATCCGAAAGTAGATATAAAATACAAATACGTTTTAGAAGACTGACTGTATCTATCAGCTTTCAAAACCCATTTTTAATGGGATAAAAGCTTCACTAAACAAATATAAAAGTCAAATATAGAAGATAGCGGGAAAAAAAAAAAAAAACTAATGGTAAAACTGATCATAATGGTTTCCCAACCTGGTTACTTGCGCGCTTCGGCTTTCTTTTGCTCTCTAGCTGTAAGAACAAATAGAAATAATATCAGCTTCAACTGAAATTGCCAATACGAATGCAGAGTAGATTTAATCTGATTTTCGATCCAAAATCCAATGCCAATTCATTATACTATATTACTCCGACTCTTCATTTTTCTCGAAGTACCCATATCCACTATCCATATCTAATGCATATCTGAATATAGGTATAAAAATATGACCCTCTAAATTTATTTAAAAAATTTTAAAAAAAAATTGAATATAGCCGTATCAGACACACACTAATATCCGACACTCGTACCCGCATTCAAATAACACAGTCTTACGTCAGAAAATTTGGAGTTATTAACTAACCATAGAAGAAGCATCACGAAAGAGGAATAAAATACACATATTTTAATATAAACGCAAGATAATAAGGCAGGAACCATACCAGCCTTCTCTTCCTCCCTCTTCTTAGCGGCCTCTGCCCTTTGTTGCCTTATCAGGGCTAAGCGCTCTGCAATAAATAAAAAAAATAAATCACTGCAAACATTAGAAAATACGTTAGAGAAAAGAAAATGAAGGAGTTCAGACATAAGCCAAGTGCACCGCAACGTCTATGAGATGTCAAGGTGATGCCTTGAAATTATACTAACATATAAATACGAAAAACCAACTCAGTTTTATTTTATACATGAAAACCAGCATTATTCATCGATGAACCGCTTCCTTCTCAACACCTCCATGAAAAGACTAATCTAGATTGCTAAGTGCTATGAAAATAAAAGCCGTTTTGACACCTAACATGCAAGAGGCTTCCATCCTTGGTTTTTGTTGGGTGCAACTTTTCATCATTATTAACAAAATATAATAGTTATACACAATTCACAACATGAGAATACAACAGTTATGTCAGGAAGAAACCAGTTTAAAAAAATCCAAGGAAAAGATCTTTTACGATGTCTCACAAACCTTTCCCATATATTCCTGCCATACTTTAAAACCGCACATGTATAATGTGTTAAGACAGCCACCGAAATTATGGTACCTGTACATACTCTCCTTAGCAATCAAATAGTGGATTGAACCGGCAACTTAACGCTCCATATAACATTTGTAACCGTTTAGGTCCATGGACAATGATTTCCTACTGATGCTTAGACAAACACATTATCATTTATGTCACACTTACATGGAGGACGGTTTACGCACAAATACAGTACTACTCCTACAATAACTCAAAAGAGAGATGAGTTATTATTATCTATATTACTCAGACTCAAATGTGAGTTTTGGATACTGGCACATTTCTAACACGGGTATGTTCAATTTTTTTAAAGTTTTTTCATACATTATCCCTCATACCTATGTCTTAAAATGTGTCAAACACAAGTATCGGACACAGGTAGCTCAAGAAAATTGAAGAGTTGGAGCAACAGAGATTATTGTCATTTTCATTTCCCTTCTTCAGCACCTAGTAAATGAACATAATTTCAACCTCTGCTATACACGTTCAAATTCAGTTAGCCACAAAGACAGAAATGAGTCCCACAGAGAGGACAGAAAAAGCCATGCTGAATTATAATAATATTTGCCAGGGATATCAGAAGTCCTTGGCAAATTAATAAACACTCAATTAGGGTTAAACTACAGTATAAACCTGATAAGAGAGACAAAATAATTTGTGGATCATATGTTGTCAACTAGTTACCTAAATCTTTTCTTGCTTGTTCAGTTTTCCCTTGTTCCTGCAGCTTCATATATCGTTCATGCGCTTTTTGCTTTTCTATTTCCTCTCTGCATTCATAAACAGTAAAATAAGAGCACAGGACAAGCTTGTTTTAAAGGAAATAACCAATTCGTTTATAGAATTACATGCTTTAATATATCAACCACCACTGTAAACAAAAAGTTCATAATAAATACGAGATATATAGCTTCAAAAGATGAAGATTCATGGACAAGACCACCATATTTTAAAGCAAATAATATACAGCAGTTTTAATGAAAGTAATGAAAGGGCTTCTGTTCATTACATGCCAAAATGACAAAGCAAAATACTTGATCATATCCAGCTCCTTCCAAACTAGGATCATAGTTTACAAATATATTCGGTCTCAAAGGAAGCAAAGATTTGTAAAAACATAGTCATTAAAGGTAACGATCTGGGTAAGCACAACAAATAGGTAACAAATAGACGCAATTCTAAGGCAAGCCTAGAACTAATATTGACTATATAGTTAACAAGCTGTGGGTGTGGTCCCCGGTAAAAGACATCATGGAACTTTTAAAATTTTGATATTGAAATTCAAAATGTTTAAATAAAAAGCTACAGTCTGTAAAAAGCTACAGTCTGTAGACACCAGGAAGTTATAAGTACATGATACATAACTTTAACTTTGGAGTAATAAAGTTTAATCCCCGCCATTGGTAGAGTTACTGAGAGGGTTTAGGCATGCAGCATATCCACATAATACATTTGTTATTTATAGAAGTTCTTTATATTACCAGAAGATAATCGAATTTAATGTCCAAAAGTCCACTACTTTTCACTATCAAAGTTATCCCAAAACGCAACTTAGCTTAACAAAAGCACTATTATGTTATATTAATTCTAGATTCAATAAAAGCAGAAAGAGCTACAGTACTTCATCAAACCAAAACTGGTTTAACAATGAGAAATATTGAACTATAAGTGAACCAACAATGAGAATACAAATATTATTTTTTTCATTTTGAGGTATATGATAAACTAATACTTAAGCAAAATGCCAATAATTACAAGCTAGTAAAAGTAATTAGGCAATCAAAAATTGTGCCAGAAGCACATCATAAGGCAGTGTTCAGTCAGATTTGATGAAGAAACAGAATTACAAACCTCTCACGCCTTGATAGTTCAGTTGTTTTCCCCATCTGGAACATAAAATTTCAATTACTCAATACAGTTATAAATTCATATATTTATCTATGATTAAATAAAGATTTTGTGCAGCAAGGAGCATTTGTGAACTTACATCAACATCTTTAGCTTTGACATTCTTTTGTTTGGCCAAATTTGGATTCTCAATCTCAATAAGCCCTTGGGTCCCTTTTCGTTTCTGTGATGTCAGCACCAATATCAAAAAGGAAGTATAAAAGGTAAATAAGACACTAAGAACTTATAGCAAATGGAACTAATGTCCGTTGCTTTAGACCAAAAAAGTGCAAAATGTAATGACCTCAGGCTCTTCTTCTACTTCCTCTTCAGACTCTTCTTCTTCTTCTTCCTCCACTTCAGCTTCTTCCTAGAATGAAAGACAAAATACCATCTCATTTAACAAGTGAATCCATAAATTGAAGAAAGAGAAGCATACAACAAAGCTAATAGCAAAGCACATATCCAAGAAAATAAAATTAATTTTTACGATTAAACACTCAACAAAACCGATTATGAAGCATGAAAAGAAGAGAAAGCAACCATCATCAAACTGGGGTGATAAATCTATTGTAATCCATCATTATCCATATATCGTTTATATATGCCAAATTCAAACTTTCTAACCATTACGATCATCTAAATGTGACAAACAAAATATAAGTCTTCGCACATAAAAAGTCCAATTCCAAACTAACATGCTCTTAAATTCCTACAAAGATAAATAATAACACGATTTAAAATAACCCAAACACCCAAAACACATGAAAATTACAACATTCAACATGTCATCCACGCTACATGAAAAGACATCCAACATAACTTCCCCAAAACTCAAACAGAACATCAATTTTGGCTCGTCAAATTAAACTCTGAAGTATTTTCTTCTTCAAAAAAATCACTATCATGATAAAACTATTCTTCTTTTCAGGCAATATATAGCGATAATACATGAAAACGAAAAACAAATTACCATAAGAAAAACAGAAAACAATTAACAATCAAAAACTAATATCACCATACATAATATTCTTCAAATATTATAACCACAAATGAATAGGGTGCATAAAATTAGCATAAAAATCTTACCTTCTTAAAAGTCCGAGGACGAGCAGAGGTACCAGCACCTGCAACCATAAAAACATTTGAATATAACAAAAAACAGAGTGAGATTAAAAATAAATTAAAACTTACAAAACCACAAAAGAAAAGCACAAAATTTTATATATTTTTTCTTCTTATCTGTGTCTCTGGATTTGAATTAGAGTACCACTTTTTGCTGAACTGATTAAAAGAAACAAGAATATTTAAATATGCAAACTTTCGAATCTAACAATTCCTGCATTAAATTCATAATCATATCTTCAAAAACTAAATTATTAAATTTAAAAGTACAAAATTTTGACTTTTGCGTAAAAATTTCTCTATTTTCTCTATTTTAGCATTTAAAAATTCAAAAAAAGAATAAAATCAAAATTAAAACGCCAGAGCTACTGATCCAGCAGTTGAACGCTAGGTTGGATCCGGATACCAAGAAACCGTATAGAAATACGTTAAAGTACATCACAATCACATGAATTCAAAAACATATATAAATACGTAGAAAATGGAAAAAAGAGACAGAGTATGTACGGAGCTCTTCGGGAGTCGAGAAATGGCGATGCCCGGTGGGCTTGCCCTTGAATTTTCCCCTTCCCATTTGGTTTCTATTTTTTTTTCTGACGAAGAAGCAGCTGAAAAGTAAAGAGAGTTTGGGGTGAGACCTGAGATTAGGGATTTCTTGTTTGCTTGGTACGAATTTATGCCCCCTTTTGTGTAAAAAATTTTTGAATCTAGCTGTTTCACTGCATACTTTTGCACCTATCAGCCCTTTTTTGTCAATTTTTTTTATGATTAAAAAGCACCATGCTGGAGGCACGTTAATCCGCGCGTCTCCTGATTTTTTTTTTTATTTGGATCACTACGATGATATCTATACTTATTAGCTCGTCTGATCTAATTTTATTCGAATCATATATTTATTAAAATAATATTTTTATTTAAATTTAATTATAAAAATATATAAATATAATATAAATTTTTTTAATATTTTAATATATTAAGTTATCAAACTTAGTTGAATTCAAATTTAAATTTAAATTTAAAATTTTTTTAAATTTTTATTTAGTAAATTTAATGATATCCAATTTAAACTTATTTTTAGATCGATGCTTTTTTCAAGATTGGGTTAATAATTGTGGTAAATTTAATTATTTAAAATAGTATTAAGATATTATTTTTGTTAATATTTATATTTTATAATTAAATTTAAATAAAAATTAATTTTATTTGATAAGTCATAATTCAAGTTAAATTAAACCATTCAAATTAAAAAAATTTTATCTAAATTTAATCCAATATAAATCGAGCTAAATGAATAATCTAACTATTGAATTAATTTAATATAGGTCGAGAAAGCTTAATAGGCTTTGAGTTAACCTAAATTTAGCCTTTTTTGTCTTTATTACTCTAGAGTTAGATTACTTTAAACAAAAAAAAAAAAAAACTTAATCTATTTTAACCTTCAATTTTTTATATATTTAACTCGGTTAAAAAAGATATTATATGTTTAAATTTATTAAAAATTCATAAATATTTAATCATATAACCAACGTACAAGTTATTTAAATTAATATTTAATTAGCATATGTCTTCTCAAAGCTTAGTTTTTTTTATTATTTTTTAGTTAATTACTTTTTAATACAAATTTAATCACAATTTACAATCGTTATTTTTATAATTTATAATTTATCTTATTAACAAGTATTCTAACAGCAATTTTTTTTAGATTACAATAAATAACAATATCTTTACAATTTATATTGAAAATAATAAATAAAACGATTAACTATTACATTTAATATGTATTATTATTATAAATAATAGTTAATAAACCTTAACCCATTGTCTTAAAACACACTCATTATC
Organism: Adansonia gregorii; assembly: GCA_038382025.1. NCBI lineage: Eukaryota > Viridiplantae > Streptophyta > Magnoliopsida > Malvales > Malvaceae > Adansonia > Adansonia gregorii. The sequence goes on along the minus strand of JBBYHO010000001.1, from coordinate 13,449,821 downwards.
AAAATTAATTTGTAAATGATAAATATATTAAAAAATAACCAACAAAAATAATAGATACCATTCTAACAATCTTATAAAAGAGTAATCGAAAGAATAATACGAGAGCATGACGTGTAAGCAGTGAAAAACATTCCTTTTACGTAGTTTTTTCAAGCAACCAATGCAAATTCACCTCTGAGAATCCCATTTCTACACATAATAATGTTAAATGAAGATATTCTCCATCAAGTGCCAAAGTTTTTATTCCAAAACTTTAAATAAAAAGGGAAGGGGAAAAAAAAAGTTCCCTTACTTTCTTGAAGATATGAAATGGTCGGTGCATCGCATTATTGTAAGGGAATAAAGTTTATTGGGATTTTTCTCTTTTGACCAATTGGCAATTGCATCCATCTTTTAAGAAAGAATTTGATTAAGGTAGCTAAGCATACATGAGCAAAGTACTTAAGGCCCTAGAGTTGTGCATAGTAATATTGTGTTTGATCAAGTCCCGGTTTAATTTTTTTATTCAAATTTGACTTACAAATTCAAATTATTATTTAAAAAAATATTAAAATGTTATTTTTATATTTTTATAATTAAATTTTAATATTTTTAATTAATGAAATAGCAATTTGGACTTGGTTAGATGACCCAAATCAAAAAAAAAAAAAAATACACCCAGCTTAGCCCACTTTGAGCTCGACAGCACAAGTGTAATTGGCCCTCAGACTATGAGCAATCAAGCTATTGTTTAGCGGATGAAGACCAAGCTTTATTCAGTACAAAGCGAGTCATGATTTAAAAATAAAAATATATATTATAATTATTAAAATTAAAATTTTATATTATTATAATATTAAATTTTTAAAAATAATTATATGAATCAATTAAATTAAATTTTAAATTTATAAAAATTAATTTTGATTAAAATTATTTAAAGATCTAATTATATATCCATCCATTTTTTGTGGTCATCTTGATTTGGATTGAATTTCATTAAATTTTATTTTTTTATTACTTTTTGTGCCATTTTTGTTTGTGTTGGGGTGGGATTGTTTTTGTTTAAAACAAAGCGGAAGGAGAGCTTGCAACCTTTTCCAACTATTATGCATTTCATCTTTAAAGGGATATATGGCATCCTTGCTGCAAACCTAGACTCTACACTTACTTTTTCAAATTTTTCATTGTTCAAAAGTATTGATATCTGATATATATATTTAATATATATTTGAATATGATTATATGAGCTTAATATTTTAAATATAAAAATATTGAACATATTTATATTTGATATATATATCTATATTTGATATTTATTTTTGAGTTCAGATATCATAACATCAGACAACAATAAACAATATATGATAAACCTCTTTAGCCAATAACTTTCATACGAAAGAACATAGGGTTTATTTGTATGTGCGATAAGATTAAGAGTTCTTTTGGATCCTTTTGTGCTGGGGCGATGGGCTCCAAGGGAATTTGGATTTACCCCCAGTAGGGGTAAGTTTTGCTTATCCTCTATAAGGTGAGATCGAGCCATTGATCCTTCTAGTAAAATTGGCTCACTGAAGGGGCAGGGTTAAGTTACTTAAACTAGACTCCCAATGGCTTGATTTAAAAGAAAAAAATTACCCTTTTGCCCATTTTTATTTTTTTAATTTTATATAATTAATTTATTTTTAAATATAAATAATATTAAATTATTATTTAATATAAATTTATCTTAATATATATTTTATTTTTAATATAAATATATTTTTTAATTATTATTTAACATAAATTTAATTTAATTTATATTTTATTAATTAATATAAATTTTAATTATTTTATTATATATACGCACTTTAATTTAATATTTTTAATAATTATTTCCTATTATTACCTCGTCGCCACTATTGTGGTTGAATCTAAACATATATCCTTACTACTAGTTTTAATCTCATAGCTAATTACTTAATCCCACTACTATAATAACCAATCTCACTGTCATTATTGTTAGTCTCTTTGTAGCTAATCTCATCACTCATCCCAATAGACCTAACTCCAATAAAATTAATAAAAGTAGTGACAGTGAGATTAGTTAGTATAGCAGTAGATTACAATTAGTCGTAGAATATATGTTTAGATTTAATCGTAATAGTAATAGTGAGATAAGAATAAAAAATAACTATTAAGAACATTTGATTATATATGTATATATATAAATAATTAAAATGATTAAAATTATATTTATATTAAAATTAAGTATAAATAAAATTATATTTATGTTAAATAATTAAAATATTACTAAAATGATATTTATGTTAAATAATAATTTAATTAATAAATAACTTAAAACTACTAAAGATATATTAAATCATGTTTTAAATTTTATTTTTTATTATTCATCCTACTATTTGTTTTTAATTAATTCATATTAATTTCATAATAATACATTTTATGTATTTATTATATTATTATAAAAAATAAAATAGATCTATTGTATAAGAAAAATATTATTAAATTTATTTTGTCAATTAAAAAAAACCAATGGAGATATATAATAGCAACGGTGGCGGTGAGATAAAAAATAAAAATAACCATTAACAACATTTAATTGTAATATGTATGTATATAAATAATTAAAATGATTATAATCATATTTATAGTAGAAATAAATATAAATAAAATTATATTTATGTTAAATGATTGAAATATTACTAAAATAATATTTATGTGAAATAATAATTTAGTTAATAAATAACTTAAAATTACTAAAAATATATTAAGTCATATTTTAATATTTATTTTCTATTATTCATGCTACTATTTATTTTTAATTAATTCATATTAATTTCAGAATATAAATTTTATGTATTTATTATATTATTATAAAAAATATATATCTGTTGTATAATAATAAAATTTATTAAATTTATTTTTCAATTAAAAACCCCTCCAATGGAAACATATAGAAGCAACGTGATGGAGACACTCCACCGAAAGTGCTCTCACCAGTTAAAAAGTATATTCTTCCAATAAACCATCTCACCATGGGTTCTTTTGGATTCAAATAGGGGAATAGTGGACTTTACTAGCATAAAGAAAATAACTTGTTTCAAGTATTCCATTAACAAGCATTAGCAATTTTTTTTTTTCACTTTGTCTCATTATTCTTTAGAATTGAATTTGTGAAATGATTTATTATGTTATTCACAAAATTTGCATTAGAGGCTATACATTGTTTTCTATTATCAAATCTAAATTCAAGTTCGCAACAATGTCATACAAATTCCGTTCAATGAATCTCTCAAACTTTAATAAAAATTATACTATTAATAAAAGTTAACAAATCATTAATTTTGTTCTTTTTTTTTTCAAAGTTAAAATTATTTAATGTAAATAGAAGTTATAATCAAATTAAGTCGAAATCAGAATAAAAAAGTTCGAGTTTATGTAAAATTGATATTTAAAGTTCAATTTCGATTCGATTAAGTTTTAATTTTAAAGTTTAAACTTGATTTCAAACTAAAACTTAAAAGACATAAAAATGATATTACTTAAACTTGTATGATTAGACTCATTTACATAATAAAAAAGAGCTTAATTTGGTATAAAAATTTAAATTACTCATGCTTGCATGATTAAATTCGTTTATATAATAAAATTGAGTTTTATTTTTATTTTTGACTTTAAAATTTAATTATTCGTGCTCAAATATGAACTCAAATTTGAATTGAAAACTTTTAATTATTAAAAATAAAAAAATTAAATTCATAAATGACTTAATTCAAATATTAAAATACTTCAATCTTACTTTCACAATAACTTAAATATGACAACATTTATAAAATTAAATTTAAATTTTTTTGAACCTAACTTAAATAATTTGCGATGACGAGTGCTCTAAGCATAAAGCATTAAGTCGAAGATTTATTACCCGACGAAACGGTGGATTACAAAACGCACGGGACTCACCTGACTTGGCCACAAAACTAGGGTCGAAAGTGGAGGCCACTCACTCAAAGAAAAAGTTTTTTTTTTTTTCTTTTCTTTCACTTTCTCGTTATTTTTCCAGTTCTATAGGTATTTCTCAACGACTGTGAAAAACAAAAGCTTGTCGCTCTTCCACCTTTCTCTCTAACTCATAAAAACACACCGAAAAAAAAAAGAAATAACTTGCTAAAACCCAAAATCCTAAATATATATCAAAAATTTATTTTCAAGAGAGACCAAGAAAAGAAAAAGCCCGCGCAAGTGAGAATTGGAATAGATGGGTCGGCCTCCGAGTAATGGTGGCCCTGCGTTTCGTTTCACCCAATCTGAGGTACTTTTTTTTTTCCATTTTTTGTTAGTTTCTTAAATTTATAGTTACATTGCGTGTATTTGAATGTGGATTTTGGATAGTAATGTTTGAATTTTTTAGTTCAAAGTGTCAAATAGTCAGTTAGATTGCTTGATTTATTCAATTTATTTCTGGGTTTTTGATTTAAACTTGTCTGCTTTTTTTTTTTTTTTTTTTGTCTTTGATTACTTTGATTGATTGGTTTCTTTTGATAAATTGGTCAATAGTTAGCTTAGATATTATTATTATTTGTTAATGGTAGTATTCGTTATTATTGCTAGGAATTCATATGTTTAAATGCTTAGGGTTCCTCAAGGTTTTAACTTTGTTAATCTATATTTACTCCTTTTGGCAAATAACCATAGTGCTATGCTCACGCCCTTGAATCTGTCCGGGAGGGAATTAAGCTTAGCTGTAGGATTCGGATACCCTGATCTTATTTAACAAGAAAAGAAAAGTAGTGTAAAATTGGAGACTCTAATTTGGGGGTTTAATGAAAATTCCAATTAGGTAACATTCCTGATGGTATCAAGATCGAAAGTTGAAATTTTGGTGAAGTCAGATTTTTCTGAGTTTTAAGGTTTAATGCCCTTTTAATAACATGGATGGGAAACATGAGACTATAAGAATATGCCTTCTCGCTGCATTTACTGCTAAGTATTGTAAATAGAATTTGGTATTACCATTATTGTATCTGTCTTTTTGGTTATAGGTCAAGGTAATACCGAAATCATCGTGTATTTAGTATAGTTTTTGTGTTTAGATCATTTTCTCCCATGTTTTATTTGTCTAAACAATGAGTTTGTAAAATAATCTCTATATCAAGGTTGCGGAGATGGAGAGTGTTCTCCAAGAGCACCATAATCAAATGCCAGCTCGGGAGATCCTTGTAAGTCTTGCGGATAAGTTCAGGTGTGCTTTAATTTCCTTGAGAACATTATGTAGTTTGATGCATAATTCTTTCTTCCTTATGAGCAATCCTAACTTCAAGGAAATTTTCTTTGTTTGTAGTGAATCAGCAGATAGAAAAGGGAGGATTGTTGTGCAATTTAAGCAAGTAAGAACTTGATTTCACCTTTTTGTCAGTGTGTAACGAGGAAATAATTAGAGCCCTTGCATCCTCTGGAAATTCTGTATAGGTATGGAATTGGTTCCAAAATAGGCGCTATGCAATTAGGGCAAAATCAAGTAAGGTTCCCGGGAAGTTAAATGTTACATCTATGCCTCGGGATGATTCAAATCCTGTGAGAAATGTGCCTCAACCTGTTGCTGCTCCCATGCCTCCTCCTATGACAGCTCCAATGTCTGCTGCTATGCCTACTACTACAGGTAGAATGCGATTTGATTCTATCTTCAAGGCTATGTTACTCGGACTTAGTTGTAAGTGTCGGATACGGGTATGTGTCTGATATGGTTTGTTCAATTGTTTCTATGTTTTTTCCGTGTATTTGGATTTTGGAGAATCTTTGGAAGGTCATATCCCTATACCCATGTCCAGATATGTGTTGGACACAAATGTCAGACACAAACATTTTAACAAAAATGAAGAGTTGGAGAACGTAGCTTCAAAGTCTCGAAGGCCTCCTTTTTTGCCCCCAAATTTGGGATTACTAATTGGATGCTCCATGGTCCTTATAGTTATTTACGTGTAATATTGAAGAAAAATATAATGGGGTGCATTATATGGCTGTATTCTTATGTTGCAAATGTCTCTAGCATCGTGATGGTATGTCTTTAAACTGTAATGCATAAGATTACTATTATATGTATTGCCCATCATGAATGTTAGTTTAGTTGCTTATGAACATTTATGGCTGTATGAAAAAGCTGAGCTTGTCCACTGTGCGAACCAAATCAACAGATTGACTTCTGCTAAGAGCACTACTATGTATCATCTTCTATATTTTAGTGGATAATGTCGTTTCGCGTGTGATGATCAACAGACAAATTAAGGACTAGCTCTGATGCATGAGATGTCTTGTAAATGTACATTCAAGAGATTCAACATTAGATTACGTCTATAGATGCATTATCCACACATTAGGAAATCACTTGCATTGTTTTATTGGAGAGTGCATTGGTTTGCTAAAGCTTTCAATCAGTTCTAGGAGGTACAAGGGCTGAAAACCTTGACAACCCCATTATAGCGTAAAAGTGATTAAGAAGCGTAATTAATCGTTGTTTAAAGAAACTCAAGTTCTACTTCACTTCGAGGCTTCTATGCTCGTGATGTTAAATATCCTCCTTGGTTCATCACACTTTAGATTAATGGTTCTCTTTTCTATGCCCAGTTGCAGGTGCTGGAAGGCATATGTCAGAATCTTATATGGAATTTGAAGCTAAATCTTCAAGGGATGGTGCATGGTAAGGTTGCGATTCAGTTCTATGTTATTTGGACTCAAGGGTGAGTGTTGGATATGGGTATTTGTCTGACAAGGGTAAGTTCAATTTTTTTTTTGGAGTTTTTCCATGTATTTGGAGGATCGTATCCCATATCCATGTCCAAATATGAGTTATATTCAGGTGTCAGACATAGGTACTTCACAGAAAATGAAGAGTCGGAGTAACATTGATTCAGATTGAAAGTTTGGAGGCTGATGTTTCCCTTGGACTTATATACCTTTTGTTCTCTTATAAACAAATCATTTGCATTCAACCCAAGTCTCTAAATCAATCTCTCTCTCTCTCTCTCTCTCTCTCT
>JBBYHO010000001.1:13426088-13442714 GCA_038382025.1 Adansonia gregorii | reverse complement strand
TCTCTCTCTCTCTCTCTCTCTCTCTCTTTTTCAGGTATGATGTTGCAACCTTTTTGGCCCATCGATATTTGGACTCTGGTGATCCAGTAAGTTTTGAGCCCAATGTCACCGGATATGCTGGCGCAAGTACTGATTTATTATTGCACGAGTTACATTAGATTACCTAGTCTAATTATTCTAATTATTCTCTTCTTATTTCTTATGTTGACTTCATTCCATCTTTCTATATTTTCCCTGAAATTAGTTAGATATATTGAAGTTTGTCATCATGGCGCCTTTTTCTGTTACGTATTCAAATAAAAAGTTGCAATGGTTCTCTTAGATAAGTTTTCTAGTGGTATATGAAGAACTCAAGGATATTACAATTTGACATCAAAGGAATTCCAAGATGTCTTGATGTCTTTCGCAGGAAGTACAGGTTCGGTTTGCTGGTTTTGGACCGGAGGAGGATGAGTGGGTTAATGTTTGCAAGCATGTCAGGCAACGTTCCCTCCCATGTGAAGCATCCGAGTGTGTCGCAGTTCTTCCCGGGGACCTTATACTTTGTTTTCAGGTGGATTTCTGCTTAAAATTGCCAGCCGATGACCGAATTCAAGCATCTGGAGAGAATTATATATATATATATATATATATCAATCAAACCTTTTCTTAGAATTCATTTTCTGGATGCTTTCAAAATTTTCAGGAAGGTAAAGATCAGGCTCTTTACTTTGATGCCCATGTCCTTGATGCGCAAAGGCGGAGGCATGATGTAAGAGGTTGTCGATGTAGATTTTTGGTGCGCTACGACCATGATCAGTCCGAGGTATTAGTTAATTATTTAATTATTCTTCTAAATTGTTTTAGCATTTTCCCCATCCCCCCCACCCCCCCCAATTCCGGAAAAAAAAAGAACATTTCTTTATTTCCATGTCTATTAGCTGTCCGGGCATGGGTTTTTCTATTCTCCCGGGAACACCAGATATAACTGCTGGACGGTGTTGAAACCAGACTGCCGGTTGAACCGTTTGCACTGGGAACCGGTGGTCTAACCAGTCTGGTACCCTATATCGAACTGTCCGTTAACCTAACTGATAGAAAACTGGTGTAAGTGATAAAAAACTGGAAAAAGTGGTTGATATATATTTTAATTTTTTTTTTTTTGAAATTGATGATATTTATATATCTCTAACTCTTTAGTTTTATATCAAAGATACATATTTTTATTGATTATTTATTATATTTAATATTTATTTAATATTAAAATTATTTTTTAAATATTTAAAATCTCATTTAAATGAACAAGTCTTAGGGAACCGGACCTCTGCTACTGTTTTTTACCTATATGTTGCATTGTTTGGGTCTTGCATTTTGATGGCTTTTAAGATCTTCCCTGCAATGACCATCAACTTTCATCCCTTAGGAAATTGTACCTTTGAGGAAGATTTGCCGCCGTCCCGAAACCGATTTCAGGTTGCAGCAACTGCATGCCTCGAGCAGCGCGACATCGATCGATCAGCAGAAAACCAGCACAGATCCATCATCGACAGCTTCCACACCAATGGTTATCAGGTCGTCAGCCGAAACAATGCCGAAGCAGCAGAATCGAGATCTAACCAGGATGGCCCCAGTTTCTTTATCTGCTCAAACTGCAAAACCGGAACTCTAAAAATGGTGGAACCTTGGCTACCAATGTAAACCAATCCTGGGATTTTCCCCAGTGGTGCTGACATTCACCAGTAGTAACATAGGAAAGTGGTAAAAAATGCCATTTTGGATATTGTCACGTAATTATTACAAGCTCATTAAAGTTTTAATCTTGGCTCTGAAGTTTTAGCTTTCACTTTCAAATTTTATTAGTATAACAAATAATATTAAAAATTAATTCACATTTTAAAAAATTACTTTTATTTTTTTATTAATTTTGTTCGAATGTATTTTTAGGACTCGATTTAACTTTTAGATGATTTTGAATTGTAATTTTATATAATTATAGGTGTTCATATAATTATAGATGTATTTTCAAGATGAATTTAAATATAATTATAAGTGTTTTGATCCGACTCAAAATTTGTTTCATTATTTTAAAATATTAAAACTATTTTTATATTAATTTTACATTGTTTTATAATTAAAATTAAATAAATAATTTTATCAAATGAGTAACTGAACTCATCGAATGAAATAAATAATTTGATCTCTCAATTCGATTTATAAAGAGTCTAAATATGCATAAAAAACTCGTGTCTACTAACAACATTAACCCAAGCTACTAGTTCTTTTTATATTATTGACATAATTTGTGATTACATTCGATAATTTTAAAATCACATACAAATCTTAATTTGATCAATTGATAAGTTCATAATTTTCCAAAATATGAAGTAAAACTTGCTTATGCAATGTTAAACGATCCCAAACTCCCTTGTACTTTTCACTCCTATTTTCCCCTCCATTAATAACAGAGGAAGAAGCTGAAAGCCAGAAAACTCAAGCTGAAAAAAAAAAAAAAAAGAAAAAGGCACAGGAAAAATAATGGGAGTTTTGAAAACTCGGAGCCTAAAACCAAGACCCATTTCAGCGTTATTAATGAAAGTGGGTCCAATTCGATGCTACGTCAGTAGTTGCAGGTCGATGTTGCTGCCTCGGTTCGGTGGACCTGAGGTGTTGGAGCTCCGACCCGATCTACCAGTTCCTGATCTTAAGGCCAATGAAGTCCTCGTTCGAGCCCGTGCTGTGTCTATCAATCCCCTTGATACCAGAGTAAGTCCCTTTTGCTTCTTTGGGTTCAATTTTCTATTTTTAATGTAACCGTTTTTTTTTTGTTTTAATTTGTTTCTTGGAATGGATTGTTTGGTTCCTGGAAAATACGAGAAAAATGGAATGAGATGTAGGGGAGTTATTTTTTTAATCTTATTTTCCTTGATTTAATGGCCATAGGAGTCAATCTCTTGATGCCTGTGAAGGGCATTTTTTAATGGAATTCCTTATTTAATCCGGTTGAATTTATTTAATTTGTTTAATTCATATATGAGTTCGTTGTTTGGTTGCCACGAAAATGTGAGAAGAAAAGAAACAAATTTAAAATGTTGGGTGGCGCTAGAAAATTTTCTTTATTTCCTTTTGCGTTGTGCAGATTTAAAATCCCATGAATTTGATGGAACTAATCTTTGATTTGCACTTTTCTTTTCAAAAATTGCTACAAGATTAAATTTACATAGAAAAAAATGTTTTAAATTACATTTCAAGTCATGCACCTAAATTATGTTGCTTTAATTTTCTGGATTTCTGGTTTCATCAGATGCGATCAGGTTGTGATCGTTCCATATTCGAACCACTTCTGCCTCTCATTTTGGGTCGTGACATTAGCAGCGAAGTTGCCGCCATTGGAGCTTCAGTGAAGTCATTGAGTGTAGGGCAGGAAGTTTTTGGTGCTCTGCATCCGACTGCTGTGAGGGGCGCATATTCAGACTTTGCAATTCTTTCAGAAGACGAGCTTTCTCCAAAACCAGCATTGGTTGCTCATGTGGTAACCTGTTTGATCTTTTAGTCATTCTTTCGATGAAAATATGTTGCTCCGTATCTTCATTTTTGTTGAAGTATTCATGTTTGATGTCTATCCGGACACTAGTATAGGGATATGATTCTTTAAAGACCCTCTATGTACATGAAAATCTTAGAAAAAACTGAACATATATGTTTCGGGCACTTGCCGGTGTCCGACAGTAACACCCGAGTTTGCATAATGTTATGATGTAAAACAAATTTATGTTACTTTTGATTTGTTTTTCTCAAGATAGATTAACGTGAATCATGGTTAGTTGTTTTTCATTCAATCTGTTTTGCACTTGGTGGATGATACACTTTGCTCTTATATGTTTTCTGTTTTTTACCATTCTGATTAACTTTTTCATCATCAGTTAGTTATATTCTCTGATTCTTTATTTTTCTTGAAGTACCTGTGTCCAACACATTTTCGGACATGGGTATGGGGTATGACCCTTCAAGGACCCATGGAAAAACTTCAAAAAAAAAAAAAAAAGAACATATCTGTTTTGGACACATCCGTTTCTAACAGTCACACCTAAGTCCGAGTAACATACTTTTACTTCTAATCAAGTAACATGAATCCGAGAATTATTTTTGGGTGTTGTAGGAAGCAAGTGCCATTCCTTTTGCTGCATTGACTGCATGGCGTGCCTTAAAAAGTACTGCAAGGATAACTGAAGGGTAAGTTTCTGTCTCTGGAACGCTCATCCTTTTGAGCCAATGTTTTTCATTTATTTCCTGAATTTTGACTAATTGTTGCCAAATATTTTGGCGTCTTTAGTAGTGTCTTACTATTTATAAGTTGTTTTCGCATGTTCGTGGAACTGTATGATCATCTTTGAGGTACATACATAATATTGGCATTGTAGATCAATGGGTTCAAAGGGCTTTTTCTAAATTTGGCTAATAGTAATCTGAAATATAGCGTCCTGAACATTCTTTTGATGATAAATTCGTATATTGCTCTGACTCTTCATTTTTCCTTAAGTACTTGTGCCTAGATGTGAAGGTATGATCCCTCAAATATATAAAAAAAAAATTTGAAAAATTGAGTATACTTGTATTAGACACTCGTATCCAAGCACTCATCCTGCGTCTGATTAACATAGATAAATTTTATTCCATCCCATTCTTCTTTAATATTTTATCACTGTGATGCTCTTTCTTTGGCTTGAAATTATTTTGTTTAGCTATTGTTTTTTTTTCCATCGATGAATCTCTATATATGCATTGCAAATTGAAGTAACTATATAATGATAATGATTTGAGTATGCCATCTCATTTCCATGTCTCATCTTCAACTATCATTTTTTGTAGAGGGTATAACAATAGAATCTGCCAAGTGAATTTCCCATTAAATTTTCTGAGGAAACTGTGGAATTTATCCTCCCATGATTGAACTCTCATTCAAACAGGCAAAGGCTGTTAGTAGGTGGTGGAGGAGCAGTAGGTTATGCTACCATTCAGCTCGCGGTAGCCACAGGGTGTCATGGTACAACTACTTGTGGAAATCAAAGCATAAATCAAGTAATGGCAGCAGGCACCGAGCAAGCTGTTGATTACGCTGCTGAGGTGGTGAATTGATAGTTTATTGAGCTATTAATTCGTTATCGGTAGCTGTTTGGAATGATTACTAATCGACAACGCCTCATATTGATTACTGATTTGAGTTTTGATGAGATGCTTATTTTCAGGACATTGAAGTGGTAATTAAGGGAAAATTTGATGCTGTCCTGGACACCATTGGTGTGCCAGATGCAGAAAGATTAGGCATCGTCTTTCGAATGGAGGTGGGCGCTGTATGACAAAGTAAGAGGTTGAAGCTTGTAATTATCATTTTTGCTCTTAGAAGGGAACTTCCTTCTCTTTTCTTTAAATCCCTTTTCAGCTATGTTATTGGGACTCGAGTATGAGTGTCAGACATGAGTATGTGTCTGACGTGGGTATGCTCAATTTTTTTCCAGGATTTTCATGTGTTCGAAGGGTCTTTGGAGGATTATATTCTCATACTCATATCTAGATATGCATCGGACATAGATACTTAAGAAAAATGAAGAGTCGAAGCAACATATTTTGATCAATGTTTGGGGTACATAATGAGAGTTAGGACTTTTTGAACCCTTCGGCTTTGTCTGGAATTTTGTGCTGGCCTGGTGCAAGTCCTCAAAGCTATGTTACTTAGACTTGGATATGTATCTGACAAGTAAATGTTCAATTCTTTCTAAATCTTTCTATGAACTTGAAGGGTTATATCCCCATGCCATATCCCAATAAACGTTAAGTACAAGTATCAGACATGAGTGCTTTAAGAAAAATGAAGAATCGGAGCAACGTAACCCCAAGGAACTTGTACAGTTATAACAGCTTTGCTAGCTGGGAACCTCTGTTTGGAGTTTAAATGCATATCTTCTGAATGCTGTTATGTAATTATCGAATGTTATAGTTTTCTTTCACTCTATCGTTGTCGGGAGAGGCAGTGGCACGAGTGACCACCATGGACTGCCAATTGGGATTCCGGTGGCTAGTGCTGTTTTGTCGAAGAAAAGGATTCAATACCAATGTTCTCATGGAAGAGGTACGTGGTTTATTTCTCATCTTCGGCTCTATAAACGTATTGTTTAAAAAATTGAACAGTTTTACTCTTGTTTCTCAAGTTAAAATCTATATAAGAAAGGGTCTAAGTGGAAGTAATATTAGCCATATTACTTGGAATCGGTTGTGATTGTTGGATAAGTGTGTGTGTCCGACACAGGTATGATGAATTTTTTTCTGAGTTATTCAAGTATTTGGAGGGTCATATCCTCAAACCTATGTCTAAATATATGTCAAACACAGGTACTTCAAGCCTTTTTCAGTTGAGGGATTCAAGTGATCACTGAATTAGCTGGGCGAGGAAATGGGTGAGCGAATGGGTGAGCAACTTAACCCCAAGGAACTTGTACAGTTATAACAGCTTTGCTAGCTGGGAACCTCTGTTTGGAGTTTAAATGCATATCTTCTGAATGCTGTTATGTAATTATCGAATGTTATAGTTTTCTTTCACTCTATCGTTGTCGGGAGAGGCAGTGGCACGAGTGACCACCATGGACTGCCAATTGGGATTCCGGTGGCTAGTGCTGTTTTGTCGAAGAAAAGGATTCAATACCAATGTTCTCATGGAAGAGGTACATGGTTTATTTCTCATCTTCGGCTCTATAAACGTATTGTTTTAAAAATTGAACAGTTTTGCTCTTGTTTCTCAAGTTAAAATCTATATAAGAAAGGGTCTAAGTGGAAATAATATTAGCCACATTACTCGGAATCGGTTGTGATTGTTGGATAAGTGTATGTGTTCGACACAGGTATGATGAATTTTTTTTCTGAGTTATTCAAGTATTTGGAGGGTCATATTCTCGTACCTATGTCTAAATATATGTCAAACACAGATACTTCAAGCCTTTTTCAGTTGAGGGATTAAAGTGATCGCTGAATTAGCTGGGCGAGGAAATGGGTGAGCGAATGTGATCGATAGGGTGGAATTGTTTGCCCTAAAAAGAAAGGAGCTTTCTGTAGCGCTTTATCTTCCGTCATCCCCCAGAGTGGCAATTCCACATTCCGTGCTTAGGCCTCCGAACTCCATAATGGCAAGCGAGCTGATGGAAGGGTGGTAACCCTGGGACGGCAGTTTGCCAGCTTCTTCGCACTAGACCTCCGCCCGGTTGTCCCATGCAAGAAAAAAGGCATTTGAACTGAACTTATGACCCTAAGTTTGTTACCATCTTGTTAATAAGTGCCCATTTTTGTTGAGCTTGCTGATGTTTTATGTATATATCGCCCACTCGAATTTGGATGTGAGTGTTGGATTCGGGTATAAGTTTGACACAATTTTTTTGTAAGTTTTTCTTGTGTATTTGGAGGGTCCTTAGAGGATCATATCTCATAACCATTTCCAAAAAAACATCGGACGTAGGTGCCGGACACGGCTACTTCAAGAAAATAAGAGCTGGAACAACATAGCTGATGAAAGACTGCGATTTTGTTTTAGAGTTTCTTCTTTCTTCAATACTAATGGTTCTCACTTCTCATGTGTATAATTGTTCCATAATTTCAACAAATCCATGCCGTGAAATGCTAAATTTCAGAAGATTGCTTCATATTCCCCATGATTGTTAATGATTTTGCTGCCGAAATCTTTTGATCACATGGATCATTATCCCCTAATCTTTTTGGTGGTTACAGAATATTCATTGATACACATGAGAGCCGACTCGGAAGGTTTACATGAGAGACGAAGATTATCAGAAGCCGGGAATCTGAACATTCCCATGTCGAAAACATTTTCCATAACCCAAGTTAGAGAGGCTCATGAAGCTAAAGACAAGAAACACATCCTCGGTAAAGTAGTGTTCGAACTTGACTTAAATAAATTCTACAAGCTTGCTAATAAGAACTCTGTTTTTTTTTTTTTTTTTTTTCCAAATGTTCTTTCAACACAAACAAGTTACGATATATTTGTCTTGGCTTGTCTCCCATGCTAGGATGTTGTGTATATAACGTGGGAATTTTTTGGTCCGAATCTGTAACAATGCTTGAGCATGATTTTTTCCTTCCGTTTACTGAAATTTTTTCGTATAAAGGAGATTGTAGTTTAAGAATAAAAAAATGGATTCTCTATACTACAATTTAAATGGAGAACTTATTGAATATTACCTCTCTTAAAAGTGACTATTATAAATCAACTTAAATAAGTTTCGAGTTTTTTATTTTATTGATTGTTGGTGCTTTATTGAAACATCTATAATTACTTTGCCTAAGGGTGTAATTGCGCCAAGGAACTCGATTTGGGATAAAAATCAAATTGGTCAACTTTACTCGATTAGGCTCGTTTATCAAGTAAAAATAAGTTAAATTTTCATACTCGACGTTAATCTTGATTATTTTTGCTTAAGTTCAAGTTGAGATTTTTAATATTAGTTAAAAATAAAAAATCTTAATTAGACTCGCAAACAACTCGAGTTATGCATCCAGATATTCGAATTTGATTTGATAAAAAATTTAAACTCGACTCAATAATAATTTAATTAAATTTTAAATTTTAAATTAAATCTAGATAATTTGCGAACATAGATCCCTCATTTAAACATTTAATCCTGCCCATGTTTCAGGTATGATACAAAGCAGATTCTGTTAGATTGATTTGGTCATATCCCAAATTCTATAAACCCAAAACTTCTGTCAAAACTGGGATAATACCAATAAAAACTTTAGAAAATAAATAATGGGATCAGCCAATCAGGGAAATTGATAGGCTAAAACCACAAATGTTGTTTCAGGCTTTAATTTAACCTTAACATAGTGCTGAATTTGATGTAATCTAGAAAGCTTCTTCTCTTGGAAGGTGCTTCCATCTGTTGCAATTTTTGCCTAAACTTCTTCGTTTCTTCATCTAAATTTCTGGTCTTTTTTCCTTTTGGGTCGTCAGTCAGTTCGGACAGAAATAATTACCGCTTGTGAAACGATTATAGAACAATTTCTTCTAAATACAAACCTATCAATTCTGACCAAACTTAAAAAATTTGATCAATCAATTTAATTTTAGATTCAAATTAATCCGATTTAATAAAAAAAGTTAACAACTCAAAATCGGTCAATTTGAAAATAGCTCAAACTCAGAACAACTCGAATTCAGAATAATCTGAACTCGAAATAACTCAAACCCAAAATGGTAAGAACCCGAATTAACCCAAACCACCAAAATGATTATACCTAATAAACCCAAGTGTTAAACCAAATTAACCAAAAATCAACTAATCCGACTCAAACCTAAAATGATACGAATCAAAAATGACACAAACTTGATTAATTTGAGTGTTAAAACCTAATTGATTCAAACTTAAAATAACTCGAATCTGAAATAACCTGAATCCGAAGTGACCCAAAACCAACGTGAACACAAGCCCGAAAATGATCTAAAAATTTTTAAACCCAAGATAACCTAACCCGACCCGCCCAAGGGACAAGTCTAAACATCTTAATAATATTCGTCTTCTATTCAATTCTTGCGTTATCTAGACTCAAGATGAGCATCAAATACAAACATATGATCAACACAAGTTACTCAATTTTTTATTTTATTTGCAAGATTATATTCATGTATTTATGTCCTAAAATTTATCAGACATGACTACTTAAAAAAAACCGAATAATCCAGATAACATACTTCCATTCTATAAATCAAAATATGTAATATCTATTCTTGTTTATTTTATTACTGCCAATTAGCTATTGCATCCTCTGTTTATTCCATTTCATGAACCAAAGCTGGCCTTGCCAACAATTATAATTTTCAGTTTTCAATTTCTGCTGATTATCATTGTTGTTTCTATAGTACAAGGCTTTCTCTTGATTACAGTTTTATCGTATTGTTGTTTTTCATTTTTTCCATTGGAAAAAACAAGTCCTAATGTTGCATAAGATGATACTTAGGTATATGTAAGGGAGTAATCGAACCAAGCCGAGCTCAAATTGTAAGAAGTTTAAGCTTAACTTGAAACCTAGTTCAAGCTCAATTTTTATTTTTAAAGGTTGAACTTGATTCAAGATATGCGGGTTACTTGAGTCAAACATTAGGAAACTCGTATTCGGCTCATTTGATAGCTCAATAACGACTGAGCCGAATTCGAATTGTTTTTGAGCCAGACTCGAGTAGCTTGCGAGCATAGGTATCTCATTTACATCTTTTAGCACCAACACCTTAAAATTGCATCATCTTATTACACGCGTACATATAGATAACATTTTGCAGTGCTTAAACATTCTTCAAATTTTTTCATCATCAATTCATCATACCACAAAAGAGATGAGACAAGAAGAAATCGTGGACGCAACTTAGAAGAAACTTCAATATTCTTCAATATTCTTCAATATTCCCAAGCAAAGGCTAATGAAAAAACATATTAAAAGAGCATCAAATAATTAGAGGGAAAAAAAAAAAAGGACACAGCCAAAATCAAGATGCTTACTTAATCTATAGAGAGGGAGATGCCGACATCAAATTTTGGCTCCTCGCAGCTTCTACCTCAGTACCAAAGAAGTCCTGAAGTGCAATCATGTTGACAGTGCATAACTTTAAGCTCCTGATTGCTTCTGCACTTGCCAAGGCTCCGTTAATGGTTGTTATTATAGGAACCTTATAAGCAAGAGCCATTCTCCTCAGCTGCCGACCATCAATCTGATCGTGTGCGTCACCGGAGCTTGTGATGACCATCAACTGGATCTGCCCGTTGGCAATCATATCGCCAGCATGTGGCCGCCCCTCGTGCATTTTCAGCACTCGTTCTATCGGTATGCCTTTTAGTTCGAGAAAGCGAGCTGTCCCAGATGTTGCAACAAGCTGGAATCCGAGCTCCAAGAAAGCTTTTGCGATTCTTTCAAGATGGGGCTTTGTTAAGTCGTTTAAGCTGAGGAAAACTGTGCCGCAAAGTGGTAGCTTCTGCCCGGCAGCAATCTGAGCTTTTGCAAATGCTACTGCAAACCCGAAATCAATGCCCATCACCTCACCGGTGCTTCTCATTTCAGGACCTAACAACACATCACAGCCTTGGAACTTCTCAAATGGAAGTACGGCTTCCTTAACTGAAACATGTTGTGGTGTCACCTCTTTCGTGAAATCTAGATCATGAAGCGATTTCCCCGACATAACGAGAGCAGCATATTTAGCCAGAGGGTGCCCAATTGCCTTGGAAACAAACGGTACTGTTCGAGAAGCACGGGGATTTGCCTCGAGCAAGAAAACATCACCAGAAGCTGCAACTGCATACTGACAGTTCATGAGCCCACAGACATTTAGCCTCTTAGCCAATTTTGTAGTCCATGACCTAATAGTATCTAAGCAAGAAGATGGGATAGTTTGCGTGGGAATGGAGCAGGCAGAGTCACCGGAATGGACCCCAGCCTGCTCAATGTGCTCCATTATCCCTCCAATCACCACATTACCGTGTGAATCAGCGAGTGCATCTACATCAATCTCGATTGCATCGGATAAATACTTGTCAATCAGTACAGGCCGTTCCGGGTCGACCTCAACAGCATTCTCTAGATATGTCACAAGCTTGTCATCACTGTATACTATCTCCATTGCTCGGCCGCCCAACACATAGGAAGGCCGGACAACAACAGGGTAACCTATATCTTTTGCAATGGCAAGAGCATCATTTTCGCTCTTGGCAATCCCTCCCTGTGGCTGTTCAATCTTTAACTCGTTAAGGATCGCATTGAACCTCTCTCTGTCCTCAGCTGCATCAATGGAATCTGGTGATGTACCCCATATGCGAACATGCCCAGCCCTGCTGGCAGATAAAGGCTGATACTCATCTAAGTAATGCTGGATGGGTAGAGCCAGCTTAAGCGGTGTTTGACCTCCAAATTGGACAATGATGCCATCAGGTCTTTCTAAATCAATAATGTTTAGAACATCTTCAACTGTCAGGGGCTCAAAGTAAAGACGATCACTGGTATCATAATCTGTTGACACAGTTTCAGGATTCGAATTCATCATAACTGTCTCAAATCCAGCTTTCTGCAAAAGGATATATGCACAAAAGGGCAATTGGACAGAAAAACAATCAGCAAATTAATAAAAATCAGTGAAAAGGACGTATACAAACAGCTACAAGAAGGTAACACGAACCTGAAGGGCAAAAGATGTATGGCAACAGCAGTAGTCAAACTCAATCCCTTGACCAATACGATTCGGTCCTCCACCCAAAATCAAAACCTTCTTACTTTTGGTAGGATCTGATTCGCACTCAAAATCATAAGAGGAGTACATATAAGGAGTATTGGCTTCAAACTCAGCAGCACAAGTATCTACCCTCTTATATGCCGGAGCAACTCCCAAAGATAGTCGCCTTTCCCGGACTTCCTTCTCCGACGACTTAGTTGCAAAGGCTATCTGCTTGTCACTAAAGCCTCTCTTTTTGACTTCATAAATTTCATCCTTTGTTAGATCAGATAAACTCCGAGATGAAAGATATTGCTCCACATCTACTAATTCCTTAAGCTGAGTGAGGAACCATTTGTCAATGAAACTCAGCTCATGTATATCGTCAACTTTCATCCCCTTCTTCATTGCAGCATATATAGCATGGATTCGATCAGGGCTGGGAACTCTGAGACTGTACTTCAATTGATCCCAATCCCAATCAAGTTCTTTAACATCTGCACAACCCCATCCAGAGTAGCCACATTCCAGTGATCGAACAGCCTTCTGAAAGGATTCTTGAAACGTGCGGCCTAGAGCCATGGATTCCCCAACAGATTTCATCTGGGTTGTCAATATTGGTTGAGAACCGGGGAATTTCTCGAATGCAAACCGTGGAATCTGCACCATTTGTGTAGATAAAAGATTTTAGAAAAATAAGAAACTCATAAGCTGATAATATAAATTCACATGCAAGCAAACAAAATAATGAAATGCTATCTCGATCTTTAACTTTATTCCTATCAAAAGGGCAACTGAAACACCCAGATAAAGATACTAGTCTATTGTTCCTTGTATGACAAGAATATCATGTTGCAAACATGTAATCATAAGTATTCATTATGTCTGTAACTACGATAACATAATTTAAATCCGTGATCTTAACTACTTTGAAAATGTACAAAAGCATCCAAAGAAACAAGTTCCTTACCTTAGTCACCACATAATCAATGGAAGGCTCAAAACTGGCAGGAGTCTTCTTGGTGATATCATTAGGAATCTGATCCAATGTATACCCAACCGACAACTTAGCTGCCATTTTTGCAATTGGAAACCCTGTAGCTTTTGAAGCCAAAGCAGAACTCCTCGAAACCCTCGGATTCATCTCAATGACCATAACTTCACCATCCATGGGGTTAACCGCAAACTGCACATTCGAACCTCCACACTCGACACCAATCTCCCTAATAATCTTAACACTATAATCCCTCAACCTCTGATACTCCTTATCGGTCAAGGTCTGCGCTGGAGCCACAGTGATCGAATCCCCTGTATGAACTCCCATGGGATCGATATTCTCGATCGAACAAATGATCACAACATTGTCAGCCAAGTCTCTCATGACTTCCAACTCATATTCTTTCCATCCAAGCAATGATTTCTCAACTAAAACCTGAGAAGTCAAACTCGTTGCCAAACCTGCCTTACAAATAGCCTCGAATTCTTCCTTATTGTAAGCTATGCCGCCACCAGTACCTCCTAACGTGAACGCTGGCCTAATGATCAATGGGAACTCCCCGATTTCGTTAGCTATTTCAATACATTCATCTAACGTATTCCCAATCCCTGAAGGCGGGGTTTTTATACCTACGTCTTTCATAGCTTGCTTGAACAACTCACGGTCCTCAGCTTTTTTAATGGCGTCGAGCTTTGCTCCTATTAACTCCACGCCATATCGCTCCAAAACCCCGGATTCGGCTAATGCGACGGCGAGGTTCAAGGCGGTTTGGCCACCCATTGTCGGTAAAAGCGCGTCGGGACGTTCTTTTTCGAGGACTTGTTCGACTAATTCCGGCGTCATTGGAGTTACGTAAGTCCGGTCGGCCATATCCGGGTCGGTCATGATGGTTGCGGGATTCGAATTTATCAAAACGACCTCGTAACCTTCTTCCCTTAACGCTTTGCAAGCTTGGGTACCCGAGTAATCGAACTCACAAGCTTGGCCGATGACAATGGGACCGGCTCCGAGGATCAATATCTTTTTCAAATCCGTTCTTTTCTCTAACTTCGCACCCTTCTCTTCTTCGGAGGCAGCGGAATTTGCTTGGATTGGAACACGCTTGGACGCCGTGCGAGAGAGGCGGCGTTGCGGCGGCCATGAACGGAAGTGAAAAGATTTCTGGTTTGGCGTTGGATTGGAAGAGAAAGTGAAGAAAAAAGGGAAATTAAATGATTTGGGAACTAAAGATTTCGAGAAAGAAGAAGAGAAATGGGACGTGTAAGAAGAAGAAGAAGAAAAGTTCTTGCAGCAGCTCATTGTTGGGTTTTTCCTTTTTTTTTTTTTTTTTTTTTTTTTTCCCCCTTCGGCTTGGCTGTTGCCGTTTGGGAGGAAAGAAAATGACAAGGAAAAAGATTTAGCTAGGGTTTTTGTTTTTATATTGGGCTTTTTCTCATTTAACAATTTGGGTTTAAAAAAGATTTTAGAGGTTTGATTATTGCGACAAAAAAAATGTTAAAAATGCAGAAGTAAATCAAATTTGTTATTAATTAGATAATAACTAAGATTTGGATTTTTTATTTTTAAAGTTTTAAAACCTCATTTCCTTAGCATTTGTTTCGATTAAACCTACTTATGAGTCAAAATAGATCGGATTCAGATCGAGTTAGAGCATGGTATTAATGTTAACTATATTTATCCAAGTCTGATCTGACCCAAAATATGAACTTCGAATTTTATCTAAATTCATACATATTTGTAAATAGATAGTCAAAGCATATTTAGGTCCGCCCATATTATATTATTTTAAAATTTATTTTTTTTAAAAAATATTATTTTAAAATTTAATCTTTATTAATTTAATAATTTTTTTATTAAATTTATAAATATAAATAATTTAATTTATGTTTTAAAGTTTACACTATAATATTATATATATGTATTATTTATATGATAAAAATTACATAATACATAAAATATAAAATAAATATATATAATGAAATAGTAAAATGGGTTAGGTCGGGCCAGGCTCGGGCTTTGAAAGTTGAAGCCAAGGCCCGACCTATTTTTTAATCAAACTTATTTTTTTGTCTAAGCCCATTTTTTGGGCCTAATATGCTTGTCCAAACTCTCTCAAATATCGGGCGAATCTTCGGACTTGGACGGATAGCTCGACCCTTAAGCAAGTCTAGTTCAGATGTCTTAGTCTCGATTTTAAACTATTTTCATTTTTGCCCAAATCTAACGAATTATATTTACATTCGATATGTTATGATACATATAAAAGCACCTAAATCAGATTGACAATGTATATTTAATTTGGTACTTATAATATGATTACAATAACATTAGATGGTTACATACTTTTGTTAAATAAAGTATTCAATCATATAAGAAAAAATTGAATGAAGTTATAGTTAAATCTTACTTGTATTCGTTATGTGAGTCAAACCAAGCAATAAAATTTGTTCAAAACCTAATCCAAAAAGCCTAAAATGTTTTGTTTTACCATAAAATTTTTTTTAAAAAATTATATTTATATTTATATTTTGGTCCATAAAAGATTAAAAGTTATTCATTTGTCTATTCACTATAAAAAGAGGAACTTAATTAGGAAAAAAAATTAATGGTAAGATATTTAATTGAAATTGAGACCTGAAAGAAAAGAATATAAAATATTATTTTTTTATATATATTATTTTGATGATTTAATTTGAAAATTATAATTTAAAATTATTTGATTTTTTTTTTTAATGCTGAAACGTAAGTAACTTGAACTCCAAAGCATAAACTTTAGTAAAAGATCCCAATCCACTTCCACTTATTGGAGTTCCGTTTTGTGACTTTTTACGTAGCCAATTTGGCTTGCCACCATCCCTAGGGGCAATAACATCATCCACATCAAAACACACGTGTAGACAAGAAAAAATTTGAAGAAATCGAAAATTGATTTGAATTATAGTTTTAAGTTTGGTTTTAGTTTATTTTTATTGGTTTTAGTTTGATTTTGATTTAAATAATAAATAATTATATTTTGTTCAATTTTCAGGTAATAAGTTAAAAATGATAATTATTCAAATTTAAATTGAATTTAAATTTATTTTTTATTATTTAATTTTTAATTTTTTATAATATAAAAATAAATATTTTACTTTTAAATTAAAGAAAAAAAAACTTAAAACTATAAAAAAAAAATATGTTTTAAATTTCAAAAAATCAATGAACCGTATTAATCCAAACCGATGGAAAGCAGTTTGGGTATATTCGGTTTTATCTGATAAGTTTTTAAAATGCTAGAAAACTACATATTAACCCCCAATTTTTTTTTTTAAACGACGTGAACCAAGTCGTTATCACCTTTACATATACACAGTATCATACAAAGCACAAAAGTGCCTTCAAAGTATGGAGTATCTCCACA
>JBBYHO010000001.1:13389799-13402751 GCA_038382025.1 Adansonia gregorii | reverse complement strand
TCGGATGGGATTTGGCTAATTCTTGGTCAAATTGTCAAATCATATGATTCCTTTGTTAGAACGTGCTTAATGTCAAATACTTTGCTTAACTGGCCGATTAAGGTTGGAATGAGATATAGGCACTTATAGCTTCATGGCATTTATAGTATGTCAAAAAATTTTGAATTATTTTTATTTTTTAAAATTAAGGATTAATTATTTCATCATCAAAAGTTACAAAGTAATTTGCAATGGAGCCACTAATATGTGATCAATTCAAATCATAAACAATCACGAAATGTGATTTTTTAAAAATAAAAATTAAATTTTGATTTGAGTATTAATCAATATAATACTTTTAAAAAGAGAATAAGATACTTAAAATTTTATATTTTTTTAAAAAATTATTAATTAACACAAATTACGAAATTATTATCTGACGAAACGATGATATCTATGCAAAACGGACGGGACTCACCTGATTTGGCGACAAAGTTGGGATCGAAACAACCCATCCAAAAGTAAAAGCATTTGTTTTTTTTTTTTCTTTTCTCTCTGGTTTCTCTTTTCTAGTTCTATTAGAATTTCCCAACCATTTTCAAAACAAAATCTTGTCCCTAAAAAAAAAAAAAAAAAACACTGCACTTAATAAGACCCGAAACCCAAAATACTAAGTCAAATTTTTATTTTTCAAGAAAAAAAAAGGGCCCGCGCAAGAGCGAGTTGGTGTAGATGGGTCGTCCTCCCAGTAATGGTGGCCCTGCCTTTCGTTTCATTCAAACCGAGGTGCCTTTTTTTTTTTTATTTAGAGTTACATTGCATGTTTTTGAATGTGGATGTTGGTTACTGATGTTTGAATTTTTTTTTTTTAAGTTCAAAATGTCAATGGGGTCAGTTAGATTGCTTGATTTATTCACTTTATTTCTGGGTTTTTGATTTAAAGTTGTCTGCTAATTTTTGTTTTTGATTACCTTGATTAGTTGGGTTTTCTTCATAGATTGTTTATTAGTTAGCTTGGATATTGTTATTCTTATGTTTTAAATGCTTAGGCTTCTTCAAGGTTTTAACTTTGTTAATGCGATATTCAGTTCTTTTGGCAAATAACCAATAGTGCTATGCTCGCGCTCTTAAATTCGCGTTAGGAGAGGATTAGCCTCAAGCATAGGCTATGGATATCCCTGATCGTATCACCAAAAAAGAAAAAAAAAGTGTTAAATTGGAAACTCTAATGTGGGGATTAAACGAAAATTCTAGGTACGTAATGTTCCTGATGATGGTATTAAAATCAAAAGTGGAAATTTTGGTTGTTGTATTTTTCCGAGTTTTTTAAGGCGTAATGCCTTTTAATCACAACATGTATGGAAAACATGAGCCTATGAGAATATTCCGTCCTGCTGCATTTACTTCTAAATATATGGGGAAAAAAAGTGATTGTAAATAGAATTTGGTATAATTATTCCTATGTCTCTGATGCAAAGTAATGTTAAATCAGATGCTTCTTTGGTTATAGCTCAAGGTAATACTGAAATCTTGGTGTATTTGAACTAACTGTTACAGTTGGTTGTTAAGCATATTTTATCCCGTGTTCTGTAAACAATGAGTTTGTAAAACAATCTCGACATGCAGGTTGCAGAGATGGAGACTGTTCTCCAAGAGCACCATAATCAAATGCCAGCTCGGGAGATCCTTGTAAGCCTGGCAGAGAAGTTCAGGTGTGCATTAATTTCCTTGAGAACATAATGTATTCTTTTCTTCTTATAAACAATCAAAATTGTAAGGAAAATTTCTTTGGTTGTAGCGAATCAGCAGAACGGAAAGGGAGGATTGTTGTGCAATTTAAGCAAGTAAGAACTTGGTTTCATTTTTGCATAATGAGGAAATATTTAGAGTCCTTTACTCTGGAAAGTTTTGTGTAGGTATGGAATTGGTTCCAAAATAGGCGCTATGCAATTAGGGCAAAATCAAGTAAAGCTCCTGGGAAGTTAAATATTACATCTGTGCCTCGGGATGATTTAAATCCTGTGAGAAATGTGCCTCAACCTGTTGCTGCTCCCCTGCCTCCCCCTATGGCTGCTCCAATGGCTGCTGCTATGCCTGCCAATACAGGTAGAACAGATTTTGATTCTGTCTTCAAAGTCTTGAAGGCTCCTTCCTTTTTCCTAAATTTGGGATTGCTAATCCGCTTCACAGTCCATATAGTTATTTATGTGAAATATCGAAGAACATAATGGGGCACATTTTATAGCTGTGTTTTTATGTTGTGAATGTCCTTTGTGTCGTGATGGTATGCCTTTTAATGTAATGCATAACATTACTAGTTTTTGAATTGTCCATCATAAATGTTAGTTTAATGGTTCCTTAAATTGTTTATTACTATTCAACGATTGGGTTAGATTTTTAAGATACATTAAGGGAGGACTCTGACATTATACTTTTAGCTGTGCTTTTTTTTTTTTCCCTTCTCTAATTATATGTTGATAATTTACTTTTGAGGGAGGGATTTTACTAATCTCTACTTCGAAAATCTGGTTTATGAAAAGCACATACTAGAAGAGAATTGGTAAACTCATTTCACATATTATGAACCTATAGTTATCCAAATGCATCATTTAGTTGTTTATGAACATTATGGTATGTGATAAGTTAAACTTGTCCTTTGTGTGAATCAAATCATTAGATTGACTTCTGCGAAAAGCATGATGTGTAATCTAAATTTTAGCAGATAATGTCGATTCTTCTGGGTGATAGTCAACAGACAAATTAAGAACTAGCTCCTATGGATGAGATATCGCCTATATTCATGCTCAACAGTTTCAGCATTAGATTTGATATCTATAGGTGCATAGCTGAACACTGGAAATCACTTGCATTATCTTATAGGAAAGTGCACTGGTTTGCAGAAGTTTCAATCGGTTCTAGGAGTTACAAGGGCAGAAAACCTTGACAACCCCACCATAGCATAAAAGTGATTAAGAAGCCTAATTAATCAGTGTTAGAAAGATACAATTTCACTTTGAGGCTTCCACACGCAATGTTAAATATCCTTTTTTTGTCATCACACTTTAGACTAATAGCGTCTATTGTCTGTGCCCAGTTCCTGGCGCAGGAAGGTATATGTCAGAATCTTATATGGAGTTTGAAGCAAAATCTACGAGGGATGGTGCGTGGTAAGTTTGCGATTTAGATTGGAAAATTTGAAGACAGAAGCTTCCCTTCATCTTATAAGTTCTGTTCTCAGATAAGCAAATTATTTGTATTCAACCCAATTCGCTTAATCTCCTTTCTTCAGGTACGACGTTGCAACCTTTTTAGCCCATAGATATTTGGACACAGGTGATCCGGTAAGTTTCGATCCCGATGTCACTGCATATCCCACTGCTAGTATTGATTTACAGTTGCGTGAGTTACATGGATTACCTAGTCTAATTATTCTCTTATTTCTTATGTTTACCTCATCCTACCTGTCTATTTCTCCCTGGAATCCATTAGATAATTTTGAAATTTGTTAATGTTGCTTCTTTTGCCATTTCACTTTTAAATATAATGTTCTGATGGTTCTCTTCTATAAATTTTCTAGTGGTTTATTAAGAGTTGAAAACTCAGAATACCACAATTTGCCATCCAAGAGAAAAGAATTCCAAAAATATGTAGCTGCCTTTTGCAGGAAGTGCAGGTTCGGTTTGCTGGTTTTGGACCAGAGGAGGATGAGTGGGTTAACATTCGCAAACATGTCAGGCAACGGTCCCTCCCGTGTGAAGCATCCGAGTGTGTTGCAGTTCTTCCTGGGGACCTTATACTTTGTTTTCAGGTGCATTTCCGCCTACAATTGCCAGTTGATATTGGCATTCAAATCTTGAGAGAATATATATATATATATATATATTTCTTTCAATCAAACTTTTTATGAGAATTGATATTCCACATGCTTTCAAAATTTTCAGGAAGGTAAAGATCAGGCTCTTTACTTTGATGCCCGTGTCCTTGACGCGCAAAGGCGGAGGCATGATGTAAGGGGTTGTCGATGTAGATTTTTGGTGCGATATGATCACGATCAGTCTGAGGTAATAGTTAATTACTCAATTATCGTGTGGTGTGTTAAATGGTTACCTATATATTGCACTTTTTGAGTCTTGCATTTTGACGAGTTTTAAGATCTTCCCTGTAATAACATTAACTTCCATCCCTTAGGAAATTGTACCTTTGAGGAAGGTTTGCCGTCGGCCTGAAACTGATTACAGGTTGCAGCAACTGCATGCCTCAAATAACTCGACATCGACCAGCGATCTGCCAAAAACTAGCACAGATCCTTCAACAGCCACTGCACCGAAAGTTATCAGTTCACCAACTGAAACAATACAGAAGCAGCAGCAAAATCCAGATGTATCCACCAGGACAGCCCCAATAGTTTCACACGTTCCTGTTGCTGCCCAAACTGCAGATCCTGAACCTAAAAATGCTGGAACCATGGCTGCCAATTTAACCAATCATGGGATTTCCTCTGGTGGTGCTGCTGCATTCACAGCTGGCAATGCTGCTTCGGCAGCAGCTGCTTCTGCTACGGGTGGCCCTGCTCAAAACTTGCTGGAAGGAAAGTAGTAAGGTTCGAAGACTGATGTACATTGGGGCAAAGCTTCTCACTGCAAGTCCAACTTTTGAAGTTCTAACTGTTCCTTTTTGGGGACATTATTATGTAATTATTACAAGTTCATGGAAGTTATTTTTCTGTCTTTAAAATTTAGGTCAGATTGGACCATTTACTTTGCAATTCTTTTTCCCTTTTTGAAATTTTTATTTTGTTTTCTAAATATTGAAAACATAAAATATGTCGGTAAGTAATGATGTTAAATGTTGAAATTAAATAGTTAAATTGTATCAAATATAAAATTTCAATGCACAAAATAAAATTTTAAAAAATTAAATAAAAATAATATTATATTTATTAAATAGTATTATTTATATTATATTAAAGTAATATTATTTTATACTCTTAAATAGTAATATTAATTTTTATTATTTAATCATATTACTATATAATATCATATTATTAAGAATAATAAACATTAAATATGATATTAAATAATGTAATTAAGAATAATAATTCAATTAATATTAAGAAGTAAAATTATATTAAACATTAAATAAATAGTTTTATCAGATTATATAGTTATTGAATGTATTAAATATAATAATAGATAAGGTTAAAACTATGTAATATAACAAAAGTAGAAATTGTTTATGCAATGGTCTTTTAATTTTGTGTTTCTTCCACGCCTCCTTCCTCACAACTACTTTCTCTGCGGACTGAAACAGTTCCACGTCACTCCTTTACTCACTTCATTCTTATTTTTCCCTTCATTTATAACGCAAGAAAGAAACTAAAACCTAGAACGCTCAAGCAGAAAAGGTAAAAAAAGGGGGAAAAAATGCGAGTTTTGAAATCCCAAAGCCTAAAATCCAGACCCATTTCGGAGTTATCAGTGAAAGTGGGTTTGATTCGGTGCTACGTCAGTAGTTGCAGGGCGGTTTTGCTGCCTCGGTTCGGTGGACCTGAGGTGTTAGAGCTCCGACCCGATGTGCCAGTTCCTGATCTTAAGCCCAATGAGGTCCTTGTTCGAGCCAGAGCTGCATCTATCAATCCCCTTGATACAAGAGTAAGTCCCTTTTCTGTTTTGGGGTTCAATTTTTCTTGTTTAATATAACAGTGAAAGATTTTTTTTTTTTCTAATTAGTTTCTTGGAGTGGATTGTTTGGTTTCTGGAAGTAAGGGAAAAAAGGGAATGTGATGGAAAGGAATTCCTTTTTTCAATTTCATTTTTGTTGATTTAGTAGCTATACAAGTCAATCTCCTCGATGCATGTGAATGGTCTTTTTTTAATTGATTTTCTTGTTTAATTGGTTTGAATTTAATTAATTTGTTTAATTCATTCATGAGTTGATTATTTCGTTGCCGTGGAATTGTGAGAAGAAAAGGAAACGAATTTAAAATGTGGGGTGGCGCTGGATTCAACTTTTTAATTTCCTTAATGCATTTTTGTGTTGTGGAATTTCGAAACTGTATAAATTTGGTGGAACTAATTTCAAAAGTTGCTAAAAGAGTGAAATTAAATAGAAAAAAAAAGTATTTCAAATTACATTTCAAGTCATGCACCTAAAGTTATGTTGCTTTAATTTTCTGAATTTCTGTTTCTGCAGATGCGATCAGGCTATGGCCGTTCCATATTCGAACCACTTCTGCCTCTCATTTTGGGTCGTGATGTTAGCGGTGAAGTTGCAGCTGTTGGAGCTGCAGTGAAGTTGCTGAATGTAGGGCAGGAAGTTTTCGGTGCTCTACATCCTACTGCTGTAAGGGGTACATATGCTGACTATGCAATTCTTTCGGAAGATGAGCTTTCTCCAAAACCGGCTTCAGTTACTCATGTGGTAACCTATTAAATCTTTAATCCTTCTTTCTGTGAAAGATAAATTTATGTTACTTTTGCTTGTTTTTCTCGAGAATAGATTTATGCGACGTATGATTATTTGTTTTTCATTCATTTTGGTTGCTTTCGGTGGATGGCAATGCACTCTAGCTCTTACCTTATCTGCTATCTGTTTTTTACAGTTGTGGCAAACTTTTTAATGATCTGTTGGTCTAATTCGGGGTTCTCTAGCTTTTCTTTTGACCATATTTAATTTCATATGTCCTAGAATATTGTTTATTTTCGTCCTTTTATTTTCTAATAATTACGTGAAACATGAATCTGAGAATTACTTTTGGGAGTTGTAGGAAGCAAGTGCCGTTCCTTTTGCTGCATTGACTGCATGGCGTGCCTTAAAAAGTACTGCAAGGATAACCGCAGGGTATGTTTCCATCTCTAGAATGCTCATCCTTTTCAGTAATGTTGTCATGTATATCCTGAATTTTGACGAAAGGTTGTCAAATATTTTGGCTTCGTTGACATTGTCTTACTATCTATATAAGTTGTTTGCACATATTCATGGAAATCTATGATCATCTTTGAGATACATAATATCTGTCATTGTAGATCAGAGGGTTCAAAGGCCTTTTAGTATATAGGCTAATAGCAATCTGAAATTTTGTAGTCCTGCAAACATTCTTTTCCTTGATGATAAATTTTAATCCGTCCTAGTTTTCTTAAATATTGTATTATTGCGATGATCTATGTCTTTGGCTTAAACTTATTTTGTTTCATTTTGTTTATCTATTGATTTTTGTCCAAAGATATATGCATTTCAAATTAAAGTAACTACATAATGGTCTTGACGAAGTACGCCATCTCATTTCCACACCTTATCTTCAAACATCATTCTGGTAGATGCTATAACAATAAAATCTGCCAAAATTTTCTGGGAAACTGTTGCAATTTATCCTCCCACGATTGAATTTTCATTCAACAGGCAAAGGCTGCTAGTAATAGGCGGTGGAGGAGCAGTAGGTTTTGCGGCCATTCAGATTGCGGTTGTTTCGGGTTGCCATGTTACAACCACTTGTGGAAATCAAAGTATAAATCGAGTAATGGCTGCAGGTGCCGAGCAGGCTGTTGATTACACCACTGAGGTGGTGAAATTTATTATTTATGGTTTATTAATTTGTAATTGATAGTTGTTTTGAGTGCTTACTAATTGACACTGCCTTACATTGATTGCTGATTCGAGTTTAGTGAGATGCTTATTTCCAGGACATTGAATTGGTAATTAAGGGGAAATTCGATGCAGTCCTGGACACCATTGGTGTGCCAGAGACGGAAAGAATCGGCATCAATCTTTTGAATAGAGGCGGACACTATATGACACTCCAGGTAAGTGTGTGGAAGCTTGTAATAATTGTTGCTCTTAGAAGGGAACTTCCTTCTCTTCTCTCTATATCCCTTTCTGGTTCAAGTTTCGGGGTACACAACAAGAGTTAGGACTCTTGAATCCTTGGACTTTGCCCAGAATTTATCCTGGCCCGGTGCAAATTGTTTAAGAACTTATACCAGCTTTGCTATCTTGGAACCACCATTGGGAGTCTTAAATTCATATCTCATGAATGCTCTGATGTAATTATTGATTGTTCAGTTGTCTATTGCTCGATTGTTGTAGGGAGAGGCAGCAGCACTGAGCGACAGGTATGGACTACCAATTGGGCTTCCTGTGGCTACAGCTGTTTTACTGAAAAAAAGGCTTCAATACCGATATTCTCATGGCATAGGTACATGTCATCTTGCGCTTGATAAATGTACTATTAAAAATGAACAGTATTTCTCTTGTTAAAATATATATGACAGAGGGTCTAAGAAGAAATAATACCAGCATGTATGAAGCTTTTCAGTTTGTTACTATCTTGTTCAGAGGTTTCCATTTTGTTGAGCTTGTCGATGGATTACGAATGTGTTGCCCTAACTGATATATCGCTCTGCAGTCTGAAAAAAGACATCAACAAGTGTGTTATCTTACAGGCTACTGCATCTTCCGTGCATTTGCTGTTTTAATCATTAAATGTCAGTGAGAGATTGTTATTCGGTCTAGGTTTTCTTCTTTCTCCGATATTTTTGTTGTGTGTTTAATGGTTCTAAGATGTCAATAAATCCATGCCACAAAATGCTTGCATCAGAAAATAGATTCATATTCTACTATGTTAATGATCTACTGACTAGATCTTTTTGATTACTAGAGCATTATTCCCCAGTTTTTTGGTCGTTGCAGAATATTCATGGATATACATGAGGGCTGACTCGGAAGGTTTACATGAGATTCGGAGATTATTAGAAGGCGGGAAGCTGAATATACCCGTAGAGAAAACGTTTTCGATAACTCAAGTAAGAGAGGCTCATGAAGCCAAAGGCAAGAAACAAATCCTTGGCAAAGTAGTGCTGGAACTTGACTGAAGTAAGTTCTACAAACTCTCAAACATCTTCGAATTTTTCTAAATGTTATTTTTTAACATAAATTTGTTAGGATATATATATATATATATATATATGCCTTGGCTTGTCACCATTTTTACTAGGATGTTGTATATAATGTCGGAATTCTTCAGTGTCCTTTTGGAATCTGTAAATACTCGAGTATAACTTTTTGTCCGCCTTCATTTTACTGAAATTTTATAGTTGAGCATTTCGAATTAGAAAATGAAGTTCTTTTAAAAATTGGAGCTTTGTTGAATCATCTAAAATTGTTATCTTGCCCCGATGTTCTTTGTCAATGGATTTGATTATCTCAATTTCTATAAACCCAGAAATTTTGTCAAACTGGGATTATCTGCAATCAAAGCTTTAGAAAACAAATAATGGGATCAGCCAATCAGAGAACTTGAAAGCTAAAACCATAGTTATATTGATGCAGATTGATTTACCCATATATATATATACACACACAACCTGCAATTTCAGATAGTCCGCGGGTCGCCGTCTTCTACATATTTTACGACATATGTAGTTATCCCCCCACTATTTTTACGACATTACAGTTTGCTTAACCTCGAATTTGGGCTTGATTTAGAATGCCTAATCATATTCTTTAATCCTTTTTTTTTAATTGAAAAGAATCTTAACTTTTTACCATTCAATATTTCTTGTCTCGTTCTTGTGTAAATTGTTTGGGTCAAAACCCACGTATCTTTTTTTAAGTAAAGCCCTTAGCTCTATCATCATTTCCTCCCTTTGAAGTTAGGGTTTTTAATTTTTTTAATTTTTAACTTGTTGGCAGCCAGGCTTGCTAAATAAATTAAGCTCGAAGGTGCCAAAGTTAATGTGGCAAGTGGGAGTTGGCCTAAATGGTTGGAAACTATCAAACTAGGGTGGTCCTTCCCACACCAAATGGGAGATTCTCATATGTTTAATTAAACCTCACGCGCTGTTTAAGTGCGATTCTCAATGTCAATGAGTGAGGGCGGTCTCTGTCCGGCTCTCTGCCAAACGACAACCAGGCCTTTGCCTCTTTGATTCTTTCGACTGCTCATAGTTGTCGTACGCACAAGTTTTTTTCTTGTTTTTTGCCCACGCCCTTCTCAATCATAATTTATAAAACCCGAAAAAAAACTATCTTTGAAGAATTTTGGTTTTAATTGGTATTAAAAACTTCCCAACTTTACTTACGTGGATAAAGCAGGTTTGAGAAGTGGACATTGGAGGACAAGATCAAGTAATTAGGTTAATTTTTTGGTTTCGCTTTTTTTAATATTTGAAATTATCGGTTTTAAATTTTTTTTATTAAAATTAAAAATTATAATATTTTATTGATAAATTTTAATTTTTGATTCTTTAATTTTTTTTTCAGCCGTACAATCACTTATTCAATGTTGATTTAAAATTGCAAAGGTTTTAGAATTCTTTTACCACTTAGATAAGTGTGGATTATTAATACAAGAATAAATGCTAAGTAAAACTTGCAATTCAATAAAGCATTAATCAAATTATTTTATTATTTTGGCATGTTATATTAATTATTTACGTAGATAAAACAAATATGTAAAGAATTGATTATGGGAGGGGTGGGGGGCTGAAGAAAGCTGTGCACAAAACAACGTGGAGGTGAGTGGGTTAAATATTTGTAACATGAAATTATTTAAAATTATAAAGAGTTTTTAGGAGTGCACGCATTCATCATTTTCACCGTATCCCTCTCCCAAGTCAGATCACATGCACCTCTGTTAGTTCGTATATTCGTATATTTTTAAATTATAATTTAAAATTTAAAATTTTAGTAGCTATTACTATAAGGTTTGATAAATATATTTATACCTCATATTTACATTATTTTTTTTATAAATTCGTCAAATGAGATATTACTGGGCGTAGATTCTCTTCTTTTTCACTCCTCTCTCTTTCTCTCCATGCCCATGTGCTGCGCTTAACCCCACATATTTTCCCCCATTGCCACTTTTTTGAACTACACCATAAAACGGCTACTTCCTTCGTTTCGGCTTTGACTGAAAGGAAGGCTGGCAAGAAAAGGAAAAGAAAAAAAAAAGGGGGAAGAGAGGGGCACAGCACAGCACACGGATGGTGATTGATATTTCCAAGGAAACTTTTCCTCTCCACCCAAATCCCATATCTCTTCCTTTTCTTTCTGTTGATCCTCGCTCGACTTGTTGCTATTGTCCGCCGTTCTATTAGATGCGTTTGGCGCTTCTCTGCTCTGCTGCCCTGCCCATGTTTTTTCATGGCTGCAAGCCTTTCACCCTTGGGATAACAACATGCTCCAACTTCATTTTTTTTTTTAAATTCTCAAATGCCATGGTTTATCAGATTTTTAATTGTGGAGACAAAAATGATAATACGTTTCATGGAAAACAAGACGAAGAATAGATTATCCGAAGTTTAATAGTTTAATTTAATTAATTAATATAATCATTTTTAAAATATGATATCGAAAAAATTTTAAGTTCAAATTATAGTATTAATACTCATCTTATTCTTAAATTATGTTATTTTTTTACCCAAAAAAAAGAATATTAGTAGAATAAAAATACAATTATCTTTTCACTTTCCAAAATTTTAAGTTCTCAAATCGATTATTTATCTCAATGATAAGTTTATATATTTTTTATTTAAAGAATTAGATTTGAAACATCAGTTTAGATTAAATAATTCATCAATGTATTTTTTTTAATGAGCTGAATTCTAATAAGATTAGATTCAATTTTCAACGCTAGCAAATTCTCCTGTCCTTATTCTCCCTTAGATCGTGGTTTCATATGTATAAAAGTAAATAGATTCAAATAAACATTTCTCAAATCAGTGAGGTCTTTTGAGAGAAAAAATAAAGTTTTAAAGAAATTAACATTAATCTTAAATATGATATATATGGTAACATGTTGTAGGAATAATTGGTATCATTTCTCTTAATTGTCTATCATGCAATGATATATAATGTCATAAGAAACAAGACAAAAACACTTTTAATCCATCTTTTTTTCTTCAATTGCAATATGCAATATTTTAGTGCTCTATTACATAATAATTGAATTCGGACTAACATTGGATGTCTACTATTATGAGTTTTGCAAGTTGGAGAGATGTAACTCCTCGCATCATAATCATTCACATGGCTTGTAGTTGAATGGGGCACAATAAAATATATATATGCACAAAACAGAGGAATGAAAAACCAATAAATCGTAAGAACATGTTTTAATTTGGTGATAAAATAAACTTAATATCAAATTAACCCAATATTCTTGAGAAAATGGGAAAAAAAATTATTCTCAGTTTATTCTTCAAACAATAAATAAAAGCATCTATCTCCTAAATCTGTAACTGTTAAGACACCAAGTAATTACATGATAAGATAAAAATTATTAAATTCAAAATAAAATATATATTACAATCTATATAATATAAAAATCATATAAATATATAACATAAAAAAAATTATAAAAAAAGTATTAAGTCTACTATCTCAATTTTTAACTTCAGTTCCCGCAGGTTTTTTTTTTCAATTTTTTTTAGATAATTTCATTCGTTTTATAATGTAAAATTAATCTTTTTTAAGATGTAGCTGCCTTCTTTTAAAAATGCACTTATACAAACTTAATTATTTTCCCAAAAATATACCATACCATACAACTCAGTACTCATGCCAAGGCTTCATTTCCCCTAGTTCTAACCTACAAGAAAAATTGACTAACCCTTAAAGCCAACCTTCTTTATGTCAAGAGTCATGACACAGCCAAGCTTTGCTGTGGAGATTTCACTCTTAACCCGCCACTTGTTGAAGGTTGTCATTGATCTTTGCATTGAATGACCCGAGAGAACAAAGCTACCCTGAAGATTTCACTCAGAAACTTCAAGGCTAAAATAGTAATTTCACTAATCCAGAAGCAAATGGAAAAACAAGCTAGCACCAAACAGCCATGCCCCCATTGGCCCTTTGGAACCAGAAAGTAAAGCAAGCTTACACTTTACTAAAGACAAAACAGCATTTCGTCATCTTCCTTAAACGCTCCCTACTTTCATTTCCTTTCATTTCTTTTGCTCTCTCTCTCTCTCTC
>JBBYHO010000001.1:13353539-13383944 GCA_038382025.1 Adansonia gregorii | reverse complement strand
ATATAAATATATAAAATATTAAAATTTATATAATATAAATTATTATAAGATGTTTTAAGTAGAGTTGAGAAGGCAATTGAATAACTGATTGCCAAGCTTAAAAGAGACTGTAGACACTGATTTATGCACTGAGCCACTAAATCCCAATTCCTGTCAATTTCTTGACCCGGTCAATGGCGTTATCTGAAAAGCAGTCCAGAATAGCAATATTCTTGTCCAACATGTTAAAAGTTGTTGTTTCTAATTACGATGCTCAAAGAGTACACGGCCTTAGACTCACCTTTTAAATATAAAAAAAAATTTAAAAATTAAACATATTTTTGATGAACTCGTAACTATATCGGGTACTTATCTATTGGACATGAGTAAGTACGTTTCTAAACCACTTAAAAACAGACATAATATAGACATCATATTTGATCATGGCTCATAATAGTTTTCAGTTTCTCATTCTTCTCTTGGTTATAATTTATCACATTGTTGTATTGGACAAAGCAATTCTTAATTACCAACTCTGTTGCATAATATAATACATTGGTACAAGCACCTGAAATTGCATCAGCTTATTATACATACATATATATTATCATATTTTTATTATACATACATACATATAAATAGGATTATATTTTGAAGTGCTTAAACATTCCCTAACCTTACATTACTTCAAAATTCGTTGTCATTAAATCCATCATACGACAGAAAAAGTGATCAGACGGCCAGAAATCAGGGAAGAAAAAGCAACTTAAAAGAAATCAAGCAAAAGGCCAATGAAAACATATTAAAATAGCAACAATTAAACGAGGAAGTGCTTGCCCAAACTGCCTACTAAATCTATAAAGAGGAAGTAGACAACAAATTTTTGGTCCTCCCTGCTTCTACCTCAGTATCAAAAAAGTCTTGAAGTGCAATCATGTTAATTGTGCATGACTTCAAGCTTCGAATTGCTTCTGCACTTGCCAAGGCTCCATCAACAGTTGTTATTATAGGAACCTTGTATGCAAGGGCCATTCTCCTCAACTGCCGACCATCGATCTGATCAAGTGCATCACCGGAGCTTGTGATAACCATCAACTGGATCTGCCCATTAGCAATCATATCACCAGCATGTGGCCGTCCCTCATGCAATTTCAGCACTCGTTCCACTGGGATACCTTTTAGTTCAAGAAAGTGAGCTGTCCCAGATGTTGAAACAATATGGAATCCCAGCCCCAAGAAAGCTTTTGCAATTCTTTCAAGATGGGGCTTTGTCAAGTCATTTAAGCTGAGGAAAACCGTGCCAGAAAGTGGTAGCTTCTGCCCAGCAGCGATCTGAGCTTTTGCAAATGCTATTGCAAACTCGAAATCAATGCCCATCACCTCGCCAGTGCTTTTCATTTCAGGACCTAACAACACATCACAGCCTTGGAACTTCTCAAATGGAAGGACAGCTTCCTTAACTGACACATGTTGCGGTGTCACCTCTTTCGTGAAATCTAGATCATTAAGTGACTTCCCTGACATAACAAGAGCAGCATATTTAGCCAGTGGGTGCCCAATTGCCTTCGAAACAAATGGTACAGTGCGTGAAGCACGGGGATTTGCCTCAAGTAAAAAAACATCACCAGAAGCTGTGATTGCATACTGACAGTTCATAAGCCCGCAGACATTTAGCCTCTTAGCCAATTTTGTGGTCCATGACCTTATAATATCTAAGCAAGAAGATGGGATAGTTTGCGTGGGAATAGAGCAGGCAGAGTCACCAGAATGGACCCCAGCCTGCTCAATGTGCTCCATTATCCCTCCAATCACCACATTACCATGTGAATCAGCAAGTGCATCTACATCAATCTCGATTGCATCAGATAAATACTTGTCAATCAGTACAGGCCGATCTGGATCCACCTCAACAGCATTCTCTAGATATTTCACAAGCTTGTCATCACTGTATACGATCTCCATTGCTCGGCCACCCAACACATAGGAAGGCCGGACAACAACCGGGTAACCTATATCTGTTGCAATGGCAAGAGCATCATCTTCACTCTTGGCAATTCCTCCTTTTGGCTGCTCAATTTTTAACTCCTTAAGGATTGCGTTGAACCTCTCTCTGTCCTCGGCTGCATCAATGGAATCTGGTGATGTACCCCATATGCGAACATACCCAGCCCCGCTGGCACTTAAAGGCCGATGCTCATCTAAGTAATGCTGGATGGGAAGAGCCAGCTTAAGAGGTGTTTGGCCTCCAAACTGGACAATGATGCCATCAGGTCTTTCTAAATCAATAACGTTTAGAACATCTTCAACTGTGAGGGGTTCAAAGTAAAGACGATTACTGGTATCATAATCTGTGGATACAGTTTCAGGATTTGAATTCATCATGATTGTCTCAAATCCAGCTTTCTGCAAAGAGGAAAAACACAAAAAAGAGAATGGACAGGAAAAAAAATCAGCAAATTTATCAAAACACTGTAAATTCCATAAATAGCTTGACCTCGTTAAATGTGTGGAAGCAAAAACGGGTAGAAGGGAATGCAAACCTGAAGGGCAAAAGATGTATGGCAACAGCAGTAGTCAAACTCAATCCCCTGACCAATTCGATTCGGTCCTCCACCCAAAATCAAAACCTTCTTCTTTTCAGTAGGGGCTGACTCGCACTCGAAATCATAAGAGGAGTACATATAAGGAGTATTGGCCTCAAACTCTGCAGCACAAGTATCTACCCTCTTATATGCCGGAGCAACTCCCAAAGATATTCGCCTTTTCCGGACTTCTTCCTCCAAGGACTTCGTTGCGAAGGCTATCTGCTTATCACTAAAGCCTCTCTTTTTGACTTCGTAAAATTCTTCCTTTGTCAGATCAGACAAATTTCGAGACAAAAGATATTGCTCCACATCTACTAATTCTTTAAGTTGAGTGAGGAACCATTTGTCGATGAAACTCAGCTCAAATATATCATCCACTTTCATCCCCTTTTTCATTGCAGCATATATAGCATGGATTCGATCAGGGCAAGGGACTCTGAGACTGTACTTCAATTGATCCCAATCCCAGTCAAATTCTTTAACATCTGCACAACCCCATCCCGAGTAGCCACATTCCAGTGATCGAACTGCCTTCTGAAAAGATTCTTGAAATGTGCGGCCTAGAGCCATGGATTCCCCAACAGATTTCATCTGGGTTGTCAATATTGGCTGAGAGCCAGGGAACTTCTCAAACGCAAACCTTGGGATCTGCATCATTTATGTAGAAGAAAGATTTAGAAAAATAAGAAACTCATAAGCCGATAATATAAAATCACATGCAAGAAAACAAAACCATGAATGCAATTGAAACACAAAGATAAAGATTTTAGCGTATTCTTCCTCCTATGAGATGCATCATCATGTTGTAAATGAGTGATCATAAGCATTAAATAAAGAAACCATAATCCACTGTCAGTTTTTATAGTTGATAAATAATCTAATCCTTTCTTAATCTTAAGTTCTTCAAAAACATACAAAAGCATCCAAAGAAACAGATTCCTCACCTTAGTAACCACATAATCAATGGAAGGCTCAAAACTTGCTGGAGTCTTCTTGGTGATATCATTAGGAATCTGATCCAATGTATACCCAACTGACAACTTAGCAGCCATTTTCGCTATAGGAAACCCTGTAGCTTTTGAAGCCAAAGCGGAACTTCTCGAAACCCTTGGATTCATCTCAATGACCATAACTTCACCATCATCAGGATTAACAGCGAATTGCACATTCGAACCCCCACACTCCACACCAATCTCCCTAATAATCTTAACACTATAATCTCTCAACCTCTGATACTCCTTATCAGTTAACGTCTGTGCAGGTGCCACAGTAATCGAATCCCCTGTATGCACTCCCATCGGATCAATATTCTCAATTGAACAAATGATCACAACATTATCAGCCAAGTCCCTCATAACTTCCAACTCATATTCTTTCCATCCCAGCAATGATTTCTCAACTAGAACCTGCGAAGTCAAACTAGCAGCCAAACCCGCCTTACAAATAGCCTCAAACTCTTCCTTGTTATAAGCTATCCCACCCCCTGTACCTCCTAAAGTAAACGCTGGCCTAATGATCAATGGGAACTCCCCGATTTCATTAGCTATTTCGATACATTCATCTAACGTATTCCCTATCCCTGAAGGTGGGGTTTTTATACCTATATTTTTCATAGCTTGCTTGAACAATTCACGGTCCTCAGCTTTTTTAATGGCGTCAAGCTTTGCTCCTATTAGCTCCACGCCATATCTCTCCAAAACCCCGGATTCTGCTAATGCCACGGCGAGGTTCAAGGCGGTTTGGCCACCCATTGTGGGTAAAAGAGCGTCGGGACGTTCTCTCTCGAGGACTTGTTCCACCAATTCCGGTGTCATAGGAGTGACGTAAGTCCGGTCTGCCATATCCGGGTCGGTCATGATGGTTGCCGGATTCGAATTAATCAAAACGACTTCAAACCCTTCTTCTCTTAACGCTTTGCAAGCTTGGGTACCTGAGTAATCGAACTCACAAGCTTGGCCGATGACGATGGGGCCGGCTCCGAGGATCATTATCTTTTTTATATCCGTTCTTTTGCCTAATTTGGGACCGTTTTCTTTCGCGGAGACGGCGGAGCTCGCTTGAACAGGGATACGTTTGGCCGCCGTAGGAGAAAGGGGATGTTGCGGTTGCCATGAACGGAGTCGGAAAGATTTGTGTTCAGGCTTTGGGTTGGAAGAGGAAATGAAGTAGAAAGGGAAGTTGAAGGATTGGGGAAGGAAAGGCTTGGAGAAAGAAGAGAAATAGGAAATGGAAGAAGAAGAGAAGCTTTTGCAGCTGCTCATCGTTGGGGGGAGGGGGGGTCTTCTTTGTTGTTTGCGTTGGCTGCTGATGTTGCTTTTGCTGCTGTTTGGAGCGACGTGACTGAAGGAAGAAGAAAAAAAAGTGACAAGAGGATTTAACTAGGGTTTCTTTTAACTCTTGCTTTTGGTTAGGATTTTGTTTTACCTTCTATGTTTTCTTTTAGGTTCGCCGTCTCATTTTAGGTATGTACGTACGACGCTAACATTTATGTTAGTTTAATGTAAAATTAAATTAATGTTAGTTTTTTTATATATTCATAATTTTTTATATTATTAATATTAATTTAATTTAATTTAATTATTATATTTTATATTTTAATCATATAAATTATATATTAACATTTAAATAAATTAAAAATATTTAATTATTTATTTAAAATAAATAATTTTTAATAATTAAATATATATCTAAAGAAAGAACATTTTCAATGAATAATTGGATATGATAGAGGCTTTGGTCAATTTTAGATCTTTATAAAATTGCTAAATTTAACTATTGATTTTTTAAATATTATTCACATAAATTATTAAATAATTATTTAAAATTAATTTAATTTTATATAAGTTAATAAATTTATTTTCTTTTTAGATATATTTCTATTCTTTTTATATAAAGGGGATGCAATTTGAGATAAGAAAATAAATTTCTATTCTTTTTATACATTGCTGCCTTCCTGGAAACAATGTCTTTTGCTTTTAATTGAGATCTCTCATTGGAACATGGCTTTGCAGGGAAAAAAGAGTTTTTCGTTAATGGCAATGCGAGCTCATCGGATTATTTCTGTCGAGCACATTGTTAGCTTTCTTATATGTTTTTCCTGGCGGCTTTCGGTTCTTGTCTTCGATGTGTTAGGAACTTTGTCATGCTGGTTTGTAGTTCCCTCATCCGATCAGCATGCCGATTGCCAAATGTAGATATTGCAGTGAGTAATGTCTATACGGCAGTGACATAAGAGGAAGTGCTCGTTTGGTCAACCGGCTAACTGAGCAAATTTATTATGCTACTGCTTTGCTGTTCTGGAATTATGGTCCAATTCCAATGTTTGATTATGGTGGTGCATGATCTTGCATATGGTTGACAGAAAATGTGACCACATCGCACCTAACTTCGATTACCGGTGATAATTGGACAGATTTAGATGAATTTAAATCATATCATTTGTTATTTACATTTTTTGATATTCAGATTGATTCGAATTTAAATTTATTCGGGTTTAAATTAATTCGAGTTTTAAGTCTTTCGAGTTCGAATGCAGATATGTTTTATATTTTTTTTATTTTAAACATAATCACTTTTATATAATTTTAAATTCTATGTTTAAACCTGAATTTGACCCAGGCCGGCTAGAAAAAATATTAGTGCAGTTCCATAAGCCCACTGTAGCTGGAAAAATTTTAAATTCTAAGCTCAATGTTAAATTTGACCCAGCCCGCTCATTTAAGTATAAATCACTGTTCATAAATATTAAAAATTATTTTTTTATTAATATTTATATATTTTATAATTAAATTTAAATAAAAAATATTATTTTATTTTAAAAAAACACTACTTCGAGTTGAACCTGCTTGAAACTTAAAATCTAAGACTTAAGCCTAATCATGTTGGGCCTATTGGGCTGGGCAAGTTGTTCGGCCTGTGTGCAAGTCAGGTTGCTAGTTTAAAATACGATTTTTTTATTTTTGATATGATATTATATATTATAGTTTTCATATTTTTATAAATTTACCTTATTACTTTGTTATACTATTATAAAACTCTAATTATCATTATTTGAAATAATAATATTATTATTATTTAAAGAAGTTTTTAAAATTTTACTACTACCATACATAAACTTTCAATATTTAATGTGTTTAATTAATTAAATTAAAAATATAATATATAAATGATATACTTTACTAATAATATTTTCAAACCTTATAATATAATTTATTTTGTGATACATTATTATTTTATCATATATAAACCTCAAAAATTAGGCTATCCACTCGATCCAATTGAGTTCAGATTCTTATATTTTTGTTTCAAACTAGCTCAACTTGACTCAAAACAATGATTATAAATTAAAATAACATATATTTTACTTAAATTTAATTATAAAATATATTTTTTTAACATACTAAATAATAATTGTGACTTGAATAGGCAAATCTTAACACATTAAATAAGGGCTTAAGCTTAAGAGTTTAAAAAAATTCATACCACATCCTAACCTAACCCATGAGCAAATTTAATTATGTATAAAATCTGAATTAAAATTTTAATATTTAATTAAATTATTAAAAGAATATTTATAAAGAATTATCTAATTATAATTTTATCATATTTATTTTTAGTATTAAATTTGAGTTCAAGTGCAGGTTCTTTCAGGTTCTGGTCTTTTCGGATTCAAGTTCCTTTGGGTTCAGATCCTTTAGAGTTCGAGTCATTTCAAGTTCGAACCATTTGAGGTTCAAGTTCGAGCCATTGACTTTTTGTCAAATTGGGTTTGGTTTGAGTTTGGACTCGAATTTTTCGGATGAGTTTTCGAGTTCAGGTTCATTTTGCCATCTCTAACTTTGATGTTACTCAGACTTTCATTTTTTTCTTAAGTATCTATGTTAAATCCGTTTTAATACATATTCAAACACATATATATATATATATATAATTAAAAAAAATTAAATATACTCAAATTAAATACTCCCTTCCAAGTCCAAGTAACATAAGCCAACCCTACAAACTTGTTTACAAATATCAATGAGGAGTTAATTTCAGTAGCTAGCAGAGCTATCCAGCATCATGAAGGTCAGATGAAAATAAAAGCAAACTGTCACAGGTAAACTAGAAAAAGAGTGGACTTGAGTCAATAAGTTACATTTAAAGAATCAGCATTAAAAATGAAGTGGAAAACATTAAAAGCAAGGGCTGTTTACATCCATTAATTTCCACTTCAAAGAATCAGCATTCAACATTTTGTAATTATGTTATCAAGGCCATTTTGTCTAGGATCTCTTCAAGGCTAGCCTGAACAAAAGTCATGGGTAAGTGCTGCATTAATCTGCGTACATAATATAAGCATCCAAGTTCCTGACAATCTTTTATGATTATATACCTAAATCCATGTTTAGCCTCACTATCCTTCTCTGATTAAACTACTCTCATTCCAATTGGAGAGGAACTGAGTTGCTTACAGTGAAATAATCAAA
Organism: Adansonia gregorii; assembly: GCA_038382025.1. NCBI lineage: Eukaryota > Viridiplantae > Streptophyta > Magnoliopsida > Malvales > Malvaceae > Adansonia > Adansonia gregorii. The sequence goes on along the minus strand of JBBYHO010000001.1, from coordinate 13,375,912 downwards.
GAACTATATCAAAATAACGCTTTCTACTCGAAAAGTGAAGATAAGATGGTTAGAGTTCATGCGTGCCTCCCATGTCTTCCTCCTATACAGATGCTCGGAATTTTGCTCAAACTACTATCATCGGCTACGAGAATCACATGAACAAAGCTTGAGTTGACAGAATGTTGCAGATAAACTTTCTGTTATATATTCACCCCCACAGACAATAAAATCCGGATTATTCAGTAACATCATAATCAGCACTTGCGGGTAGAGGCAGAAGACAGATGTCTACCACTAGCAAATAGCAACAACAAATATCAGCAGCAACTACCTGGCTACAATATCCCTAGCTCTGAGTGCCCTCATGGCAACATATCTCTGATATTGTTAGGTAGATATATTATACATGTACAATTCAAATAGCCCCATAAACTAACCTTGTACACGAAAAACACTGTAGAAAATAAACATATTGAAACATTGAAAAAAAAAACATCATCAACGTCAAAACACATATACACATTACCGGCGTAAAAGCACCAATACCACTTTCAAAGATGGTAGGTTGGTACTTGCACAGAAACATATCTGTTCAGAAGGACCTCTAAAAGGGCAAGATTTCATGATATTAATCTCCCAAAAATTCAAAGAATTAAATGCCACCAAATACAAAAAATATAATGAGTCAAAGGTTCTGAAACCCAGAGAATGAAAATTTAAGTAGCACTGAATCATGGCTATTAGGTTTGAAGAAAAGAGAATGGAGGTTGATAAACCTTGAATACTGTGTATATTTAGTGAGGTCTCTATCTGCAGTAGCAGTTAATCAACAACAACAAACAAAACCTATCCCGGTATGAGGGCTTTGCTGCAGGGATTATACTAATAATTGCCTGGAGGATTAAATGCATACATCCATACATACGAAAAAATGGAAGGCTAAAATACAAAAAAAGACCCTTATACTTTCTCAAATAGAGCGTTAAGGCTTCTTTAGTTGAACAAAATAGTACCTTAACAACTTGAAGAAAAATAGTACTCAGAAGGGTTAAATTAGGTGTAATAAAAGGATAGGGGCTTATCTAGTTAATTTGAAAAATTACAATGGCTTTTTTAGTATTTTAGCCAAAATGGAAGGTTTTGAATATGAAACTGCATAACTATCAAGAAAGGAATGTCAAAAATTACAAAACATTTGCATTTCCTCTTTGAAAATGAGTTAAAATTACAGAAGCCTATTTCTTCCACTATATTGTTGATTATCTCTACCACTATTGTTTATCTGGACTCTGATCCTCCTGGCTATCAGTTAATTCAGTCCCCTCTACAGCAGTTTCTTTCGCTGAATTTAGTAAGCCTACATTCCCCTCACCTTTACTCTCATTCTCTTCACTCGTGGAACCTTCCATGAAGGAATTTATGGCAAGCTGACCCGAATAGAGGAATAAGCCAAGAGAATTGATGCCAAAAACAAATGTTGCCAGGTAGCACAATCCATTCACAATAGTCCTGCAAAAAATTACAAGCATATAAGGGATGGAAACTACAAAGATTTGCAGCCAGAAGCACAAAATGAAGTACTAGACTACCTGATAGTTATTGTTATCTGACGAACCTGCAAAGCATAAATATGAAAAAAATTTGAGATAAATGACATTGTCCAAATAACAGCTCTCAAACAGGAAAAGGCACCACGCACTAGCAAAAGATACTGCACAAGGTCTTCTACGGTCAACACTGATTAATTATCAAAATTATGATGAAGAGTATGCAGTGTAAGCGTTGTTCATTTCCAGGAGTTTTCTCCCTAACTGCTTCTACCTAATTTCATGTAAGTGCTTAAAACAAGGAACTCAAAGTATGCTTCCACATTAAAAGTGCATCACCTAGCCTTATTTTACCATAAAAAATTTATATTGCATACGTGCTATCAATAGTCGCCCATGAAGATCACATATACAGCAGCATCAAACAGGTTAAACGATATTCTTATTTACTGGGATACAAAGAGTTACCATTCTTTATCCTTCATGAATACTAACATAGTTTTCCATTATGTAAAGAATATTGTGGACAGCATCACAGAAATGGTTAAGTACTCCTAACAGTAAATATTCAAAAAGGATATTGCAATGCAATCCCTTCTCTGTCAACAGACAAACATACATAAATGTGCAGAAGTCAGGCAAGTTCATAGGCTAACTACTCACAAACTCAAAGAATTAAGCAACTAAAATAAATAAGGAAGAAACACTAAATGCAGGCAACAGATAAGGGGAATGGAAGGACAAACCGAGAAATTATCAGAAACGGTTTGGCGGTTGAGAGTTGCCTCAATAGTAGTGGTAAACTTATAAAGAATAAGAGCGATGACAGCCGCAGCTATGCTTCCCAACAGTGCCTGAACTGCCGAGGGCGTGGACGACTTGGCTTCAATTGAAGCTGACCCCATTGCTTTCAAGTTATCTAGTGCCTCTTCCTTCAATGGTTTCTTTGTCTCTGATGACCTAAATTTCTAGAGACAGCAGGACTATTTTCATTAATATCTAATTCAAGTCAAAATCACTCATTTGAAGGAAAATAAAGAAAAGGGAACACTCGGAGAATGAGCAACGCTGTTTAACTTCGATGGGAGATTAAAAGTTAAAAACTTGAAGTTCCAATTCAAATATAACAGAGAAGGAAAATCCAATTCTTGAGACTAAAAATTTTTCTTTACAACTAGGTGGATACTCTCACCAGCTCTTTGGCACGTTTAGCACGGCGTCTAAGCGATCGAAACAGGAAGACCCCAATGGCACCAGTGAGCAAAACACTGGTGGCAGTTTGGAGAGGAGTTGGGTCATCACTTGTAGCAAAGATTGAAGTAGAAGTAGAAGATGGTGGCAGCTCAAAGGGTCCCTCTTCTTCCTCTTCAGCTTCTGCTACGGTAGTGATGGGTCCCTGAGCTAATAAAGGCCCAAGGTGGACCTTTAAGTGGGCAGTGAACGGAGTGAAAAAACTGGGTCTTTGGAGAAGGAAGAGTGGGGAAGAAGATGGGTTATGGAGGGGAGGAAGGGAGAGGGGGGAAGGGGAGGAAAGGAGATGAAGAGAAGGAAGCATTTGCAGGCAGAGGCGTTTTTTTTTTTTTTCTGAAAGGATTTAGTTTCAAAGAAATTTGTTTGTCATGAAATTCTTTGATTGATTCTGGTTTTTCTTTGTCGCTTGAAATGGGAAGCTGAGACTGCTGTAATCTGTAAAAATATCTGTTGGATATCGTTGCCGTTGAAGTTTGGGTCCCAGTTTGAAGGTGCTGTACTTTATCTTTTAGCTACAAATCTGCAAATCCCCGAGATTTTTCAATTTTTTTTCTATTTTATTAGTTAATTAAAATTAATTCAATCCTCTTCTTTCCCTTAATTTTTTTTAACAATAGAAATTCTTATAAATACATTTTTATGGCTGTTGATGTTCACTTCATCGGTATTTAGAGATTAAGCCTATTCCTGTAATAAGGAGAAAAATCAGGAGGACATCGGAGTTTGATTTCGGAAGTTCTCTCCGATTGTTAAGTCAAAGGTGTTTCTATAATATATTGTAAGTTTGCTTGGAGTCCTCCCTTACCTGTGAATGTGCTTCTCTCTTTTATAGTATTCGCCTGAAGATATTATGTCAGGTGATTTGGTGGTGATGTGACCCACGCCGAGCTAGGTGTCAGGCCATGATGCCTAATGGTCGGCTCGGCCAGTCGGCCGCCATTCAGTGATTGTCAATTTTGCATTTAAGTCACTGTTGGAGGAGTCAACTCCGCATTTAAACCGTTGTTGGAGAGGTCACATCGATGTCAAATACGGTTTGACAATCGTCCCAGCTCTTGTGAGAACAGTGTGTTATGGTGGATAGGCGATCACCATTCATGGCAGTATAACAATTATCCCCCCTTGGTCCAAAAGGGCGGTCATAAAGTGACTCGTCATTTTAGTTTGATGTGAATGGGAACGGTCGTGCAGTACGTGGGAGGTGAAATGGTGTAATTGTCAAAATTAATGTGGCAGTAATGGCGGGATACGGAGGGTCATGGGAGGAATGAGAGAGGAACACATGGCCTGACAAAGGATTGTGAAAAACGCATTTCGAGGGATATGAAACATCGAGAGGGACACATGTCAAAGTGGGAAAAAGTGCCAGTTTGGCGTAATTAAGTCGCGGAATAGGGAGGCGACATGTGGGGATAGAGGGAAGAGGAAAGGTTTAGGACGTGTGGGTATATAAAAGGAGTGGGGCTGGGGGATTTTTATCATTTGTTTGAAAAGGTGAGAAAGTAGAGTAAAAGTGTTAGACAACTAGTTCGAAGAAGAAGTGATGAGTGTTTGTATAGTTGAGATTTGGCCGGTAAGGAGTGATTCGCTGAGTCATAGTGTCTTACTAGTGTTGTGTTGTGTGGCAGCGACTATTCGTATGGAGGTGCGATTAGGGGTGCTGCGAGTAGGGAAGCCATTGTAGGGTAAGTTACGGTGAGTTCCTACGATTTTTCTTTCTTTATTTGCACTGTGAGGTGTGGGTGAGGGCACATGGTAAGGAGGGGCAGGTTGTTGGTGAAGTCGGTGGCAAGGAAAGGTAGGCTAGAGGAATCGGGGGACAAGGTGAGGGAGATAGTAGGGCGATTAGCCCAACGGGAAATGGTGGGTTGAGTAGTGTTAGAGGAAGGAGAGGAAGAGATGAGAAGAGCGTGTGCCGAACAAGGTGGCGATCAAGAAGAGGGGATAGTGAAGGCGATGGCGAAGAGGTGATCGCCGAAGAGGTTGCTGATGAGGTGATCGCAGATATGGATACCGAAACGGTGGAGAGGCATGTCGGGGTGGTGAAATGCAGATAGTGTGGCGATGGTTGTATGATAAGGGGTAGATCTGGAGAGATACCAGATCGCTGAGGCTGGGCCGCGGTAGTGAGGGACATACGCCGAAGGCAATAGGGCGACGTTTTACTTACACATTTTCAAAGCTGGCTTCCACCTACTGTTGGAGCTGTTTTTTTGTGAATTGCTGGTGGAGTATGCATTGTCGCCCAACCAGTTGAAACCAAACAGTTGGGCAATCCTGCTGACGTATTTCCTGGTTTGCAAGCAGAAAGGATGGCGATCGTCGGTTGAAGTGGTGAAAGAGTTGTATGTTTTGAAGCGGGGTGAGCCCTGCTTCTATTATTTACAACCAAGGGAGGGGGGAAGAATGGTGGTTGAGCTGCCATCGAATGCACATTTGTAGCGGGACCAATTCTTTATGGTGAGCAAAAGGGCGGACGCGGAGTGGGGCTTTCCTGTGCAGTGGGGCACAAGGTCAAGAGCCAGTAATGAGAAGGTCGCCTTGGAAGAGATGGAGAAGAACCAGGTGCTCTTATTTAGAGGGGGTCGGTAAGTAGTAGGGTCTTCCTGACATTCCGGAACATTCAAAGAAAGTGCCTGGGGTAAGACTTAGAGGATGTGCTAGAGGGGTTGGTGCATCTCATCAGGCGACAAAGGCGACGACGGTTGTTACGACATCAGAGAGGTATGGCAAATAATAAGAATTTTAAATTACGCCAGTGTGAGTTTGGCGCGTGCTGAGATGTGATGTTGTCTTGTGCAGAGGAGCATATGGCGGAAGAGGGGATAGAAGACGTTGAAGAAGGGGGAGTAGGTGGGGGGTAGTAGTGTATGATGTGGAGGGTAGTTCTGGGGCGAGTGACGGGGGGCGGACGGTAGGAGGAGATGATGGCAGTCGCCAATCGGATGAGGGAGTAGAAGAGGGTATTTGTTCTAGTCACTTATAATGATGGAAAATGTATGATGGTACTAACTGAATTGACTTGTATTGCAGGGATGGATCCGATTCAGGCGACCTTGGCGGATCATCCGGTGAAGCAGGCTACTGCAGAGAGGGCAGTTGCCCGTTAAAGGCGGGGAAAAAGGAAGGTTGGTGAGCGAGGGGAAATGGAGGTGGGCGCCACTGCTGCGACAACGTCTGACGATCTTCTAGTGCCTACTGTGCCGATAACTACTGTGGCGGCTGCAACAACATCGACCCAGAAGCCTACTGTGGAGACGGTTGGGTCGAGTGGCGAGCCTGCTCCAGGTGTAATTTTGCAACCAAGTACGGCATCAGAGAGGCCACGAGTTAGCCGCAGCGGGCCTAGATCAACCATCCCTGGTATTCTGCGAAACGGGCGGGTACCAGACTTTGAGGTTGCCATGAGGTGGGCAATGAAAGGTGTAGCTGGTAGCGATCGAGAGGCGCTTTCAAGGAGGAGTCCAGCGCAGAATTTGAATGCAGCCATGATTGGGTTGGTGAAGGCACTTCACTGCCAGGCGGTGTATACTTGTCAAATGGCAAACTGGCAGGAGAAGTTCAACCAACATGCGTCCAAGATCGTGGAACTGGATGCCCAAGCTGTGAAGCAGAATGAGGTAAACGCCAAGTTGGAGGCGTCGTTAAGAGAAATGGAGGAGAAGAGGATGACCGAGATAGTGAATTACTGCTAAGGTGCGAAAAGGCGAAAGTAGCTGCTGCGGACTCAGCTAGAAAGCTAGAGGAGCGGGATACAGAGTTGGCGTCTGCGAAGTCCAGGGTAACGGAGTTGGAAGCTCATATTGGCGAGCTACAGGGTCGCCATGAAGACGAGTTGAAGAAACAGCAGGAGGAGATTATTGACAAGTTGTTTGTCGCTATGGATTTATATCGTCGAAGCGCTTTATATGGGGTCCAACTGCTGCGTGGGCCTTTGGACTTGCGGGCGATTAACTTGGGTCGTGTATATGCGCCTCTCGAAGACTTCAACGTTTTACTGCCAAGCCAGCAGGAAGTTGAAGCAGGGCGGGTGAGAGACGCAGCCTTGATAACCCCTTCAGCTAAAAAGTCAGAGCAGGGGGAGTCTGGGGATGGGGCCGGTGCACAGACCATGCCTTCGACTAAGGAATAGTTCGGTAATGTAAATATTGATATTGTAAATTACTTTTTGAGTTTGAATAAAATTTATTTTGTGCGAACAAGTTAGTGTGGATGTCTTTCATGTCTCAAATGTCTTTGATGTCGAGCGGGCTGGTAGTACGAGACCTAGTCCCTTATGGTAAATACCTTGTTGCAATGAGTTAAGCGTTTTTCGGGCGATTGAATTTGCAACAATTATAAGATGTGCCTGGGAGGCGATTGCGTTGTAGTTGTGATAAGAGATGCCTAGACGGTGATTGCATTATAGCGATAGTTAGATATGCCCGGGTAGCGATTGCAAAATAGCAATAGTAAGAGATGCTTGTGCTGCGATTGCATAATAGCAATAGTAAGATGTGCCTGGGCGATGATTGCATAATAGCTATAATAGGATATGGCTGGGCGACGATTGCGTAATAGCAATAGCAAGAGATGTTGAATGTGAAAGGGTTGGGATTGAGGATAGCAAGGGTGATCGTCGATCTGGCCAGGTTTTTGAGAGCCTTCTTTAGATTCCTGGAAAGAACATTCGGTGACGAAGTCCGTGAGTGCTTGTGCTTTTATGGTCTTCCTCGGATTATATGTGAGGCCAAATTCACTGAGTTTGATGCTCCAACGAATGAGACGTCCTGCGGAATCGACTTTTAGGAGAACCTCTTTAAGAGGTTGGTCGGTGAGTACAGTAATTGGGTACGCTTGGAAGTACTGCCTTAGTTTTCTTGTTGCAGTGATTGGCGCAAAAGTGAGTTTTTTCAATTTGCTGTAATGTACTTCGCTAGCTTGCAATGCTCGGCTAACGTAGTAGATGGGATACTGATGACCCTGTTTCTCTCGCACCAAAACTGAGGTAATAGTTTCATTTGATGCGGCAAGGTAGATAAATAGTGCTTCGCCATTCTTCGAGGTGGCGAGTAGAGGGGGAGTGCTTAAATACTGCTTTAGTTGGTCGAAAGACTGTTGGCAGTCTTCTGTCCATTTGTACCTGGTCGTCTTTCAGAGAAGTCTGAAGAACGGTAGACATCTCTCGGCTGATTTGGAAATAAAACGGTTAAGTGCCACTACACGTCCCGTCAGGCGTTGCACCTCTTTGGTCGTTTGTGGTGGGTGCATCTGTAAGATTGCGCTGATTTTATCAGGGTTGGCTTTAATGCCTCTGGAGGAGATCATGAATCCCAAAAATTTTCCTGCAGAAACACCAAACACGTATTTCAAAGGGCTAAGTTTCATCCTATACTTACGGAGTGTGTTGAACGTCTCTGAAAGATCATTGATATGTTATTGAAGAGAGGGGCTTTTGACGAGCATGTTGTCCATGTAAATCTCCATCGAACGCCCGATTTGGCCTTTGAAGAGTGTGTTGACCAACCTTTGATATATGGCACCAGTATTTTTCAAGCCGAATTGCATGACTTGATAGTAATAAGTACCATCCTCTGTGACGAAGGCTGTACTTTCCTAATCGTAGGGGTCCATTTGGATTTGGTTGTATCCCGAGAAAGCATCCATGAAACTTAGAAGTTTATAGCCTGCTAAAGTGTCGACCAGTCGATCAATATTTGGGAATGGGTAACTATCTTTTGGGCATAACACACTGTTCTCACAAGAGCTGGGACGATCGTCAATCATTGGAGGCGGACGCTCCAGAAGACCTTCCCTCTTTATGGTATTAAGAATTTGAGATCGCGATGCCGTCAGGGGTGTGTAAGATTCGTATTTTGTTTGTGGAGCGGGCCACGATCGCTTCCTCATGAGGCTCCGCTATCTTGCGGGAACTGGCACTTCTCTTTGAGTCCTGTTGCCAGGTCGGTCAGCAAACCGGTTATTCTTTTCTCCCCGACCTTTTTGTTGCTCACGATTCCATGTTTTCATCTTTCGACCCGCGATTTCAATTTTCTCGACCTCGGCATATTTCTGAGCCTTCTCATAAAGCTGGTATAGCTTCGTGGGCTGTGCGTCAGTCAGGGCATACTTCAAATACTTATGGCGGGCGCCAGTTGTGAACGCCTGGATGGCCCACTCGTCATTTAGATCCTTGACCTCCAGGGCAGCTGCGTTGAAACGCTTGAGGTAGTCACGAATAATCTCGTCATAACTTTGCTTAATCGCCTTAAGCTTGCAGACGTTCTAGACGTTGTTCTGCACCTGCTGAAATGGGCGAAGAAGTGTCTCCCCAATTGGTCAAAAGTGGTGATAGATCCTGGGTTCAGGGAGTACCACTAGGTCCATGTCGGTCCCCAAAGTGTGGTAGGGAAGATGCGACATTGGATGGCGTCCGGCATATCGCACAGGTTGTGGAAAGCACGAAAATGATTCAGGTGATCGGCCGGATCAGATTTGCCATCGTAAGTGTCGGGAGAGAGTTTGATTTTGCCAGGGACCTATACCCGGTGAATGTCTGGCGAGAGGGGGTTGTGTTCCTCAGATAGCCATTCCCAGCTATCTCTTCTTGGTTCACCGAGTTCCTTAATCTCTTGTTTCAAGGCCACTACCTGTTGAGCGAGGTTTAAAGTAGATCCTGACTTATTACGCCCACTGGTATGACGAGAAATTCCCTGTGTCGTTCTTCGTGGGATTGGAGTAGAGCAAGAACTTTCTTCGACCATTGGGCAGGTAGCTCGGTCGACTGTGGCATTTCTCTCCTGTGTGCTTGATTGTGGGTTGTTCGTGGTGTTTTGATTGGGGCGATCAACAGGTTGCGTATTTTGGCGGTTGGTTTGCGAGTGAACAAGTTGGGCCAACTGCATCTGCGATTATTGAATGGCGGCCAGTTGGCTAGCAATGGCTTGAAATTGCGCTTGGTAATGGAAATGGTAATCTGGCTGGCTAGGGGGCGTTAGTGTACGAAGATGGGTAGAGGGGGCAATGAGGTGTCAAAAGGTGTGTGTAGGGTGTTGGTGGTGGTAATAGTTGCTGGGACCGTGGTGCTTGGCCCAGCGGTTGGGTCAAGGTGTAGAATGGAGGTGGCCAGCAGCGGGATCAGTCTTAACATGTTTTATAGTATGCCAATGATGAGTGAGATAGCCATGAAGGCAACGGGATAGGCATGTGAGAAGCTTGGATATTTGATGAGCCAGGCATTGCTGGGGCTGCCGGAACTTCGGTATAGTTCATTGCCTCAGGGGTGATGGGGTGTTCTGTGGGATGTCAGCACTCCGGTCGGCCATGGTCTTTTCTGATCGCTTGCCCACAGATGGCGCCAATTGTTGATGTCCACTTCGTCGGTACTTAAAGGTTAAGCCTGTTGTTGCAATAAGGAGAAAAGTCAAGAGGACACCGGAGTTTGACTCCGGGGGTCCTCTCCAATGGTTAAGTCAGAGATATTTCTATAATATATCGTAGGTTTGCTTGGAGTCCTCCTTTACCTGTGAATGTGCTTCTCCCTTTTATAGTATTTGCCTGAAGACATCGTGTCAGGTGATTTGGTAGTGATGTGACCCACACCGAGCTAGGTGTCAGGCCATGATACATAATGGTCAGCTCGGCCAGTCGGTCGCCATTCAGTGATTGTCAATTCAGCAGTTAAGTCGCTGTTGGAGGGGTCAACTTCGCATTTAAACCGTTATCGGAGAGGTCACATTGATGTCAGATACGGTTTGGTGATCATCCCAGCTCTTGTGAGAACAGTGTGTTATGGTGGATAGGCGATTGCCATTCATGGTGGTATAACAATTGTTGATGTCCATTTCGTCAGTAGTTAGGGGTTAAGCCTATTCCTACAATAAGGAGAAAAGTCAAGAGCACACCGAAGTTTGACTCTGGAGGTCCTCTCCGATGGTTAAGTCAGAGGTGTTTTTATAATATATTATAGGTTTGCTTGGGGTCCTCCCTTACCTGTGAATGTGCTTCTCTCTTTTATAGCATTTGCCTGAAGACATCGTGTCAGGTGATTTGGTGGTGATGTGACCCATGCCGAGCTAGGTGTCAGGCCATGATGCTTAATTGTCGACTCAGTCAGTCGGCCGTCATTCAGTGATTGTCAATTTCGCATTTAAGTCGCTATTAGAGGGGTTAACTTCGCATTTAAACCGTTGTCGGAGAGGTCACATCGATGTTAGATACGGTTTGGTGATCGTCTTAGCTCTTGTGAGAACAGTGTGTTATGGTGAATAGGCGATCGCCATTTATGGCGGTATAACAATGGCAAATCATAAGCGATAAAAATGAAAGAAAAAGAAATTTAATTAATTTCAAGTATTGTAAGATGTATCATTTTTATACTTGATTAAGAACATGAAAGTAATGTTCAAAAGAAGAGTTTGCAAAATTCCTTAAGATTGCGATATTAAAGGCTTTTAAGTCTTTACTACTTTGCTACCCTTTTTGTAGAGAGTTTTATACGTAATCTATGCAAGAAAGTCTAAACAGAGTTGAGGGAACTGTATTCTCTTCCAAAACTGTAATGACCGGGTTTTGGACATCACCATTACATCAAAAGTATTGTCACTCCACGTGACCTTATGCATCGAGTGCTCAAAAAAGATAATACTTTTGATATAAAAATATATCAAGACAATGATCAAATCTCGATACATGCAATGATGCATAAAGATTTTCGAATCCCGGTCATTACAAAAACAGCTTTGCAAAACCCAAATCCAAAACTTCAAACACCCAGGAGCAGTCTTTGAACCAAGTTAAAGAATGGCTGAATGGTAGATTTTCATTCTCCATGAGACCATCCAGAATTAAAACTGAAATTGAAATCCAGATTATTGCAGCACTCAAAGACCTCATCATTTTTAAGTAAATGAAAGCCAGTCGAGAAATTTGACTTGAAGCCATTAATAACAAGAATTATTGTAAATTAATAGCCATATTAGCTTAATAACACAAAGTTAACATTTGTTCATTAAATCATCTTTAAAAGTTATGATATTTAATCAATTTAAAATTTAAATATTAATATTTATAATTTTTTTTAATTTCGAGATTACGATTTTGTTCGTGTCAAAATTAAAATTTTTTACATAAAAGTAGTATTTTGCTTCTATCGGCCTTCTGAGCTTGAACTTTGAACACTCGGGAAGGAATATCAGTCCTAAATGAGGAAAAAAAAATCTGGGGAATTGGAAATGAGAGTGGAAATAGTAGAAAAGCTAGTTTTATGTCAAATTTGGTAGAAGAAAATGGCTGACGTCTAGTGATTTTTCTCAGCACTCTTGTCGAACATTAGTTGCCACAGCTCTGGCCCAAAATTTGATTTGTGCCTTCAAATCTTCCCCTGAATTCGTGGAAACACAAGTTGGAATGGGAGGTGCCGGGCTTTGCGCCAGACATGGCTCAGACAAATAGGGCCGCCTCGTCACCTTATCTTGTTTCGAGTCCTCGATCTTATTTCCCTGCAAGCCTGGGAGTATGTTGACAACATCGGGGCTCGGGTTTTCCCTGTCAAATGTAAATCCTAAATCCTTGAACCCTTGCAGTTCCTGGAATGCAAGATCGCCATGGTTTTTTCGCAATATCTTCTCTGGATTTGAATACCGGCATCTCATTTCCTGAACCTGATCGCTGTTGTTAATGGTGGAAAATCTAGATTCCTTGGTGGTCTACACCTTTGCAAGTAGCAACTTTGTGTCATGGCCTGCAAATCCTATGTTTGAACATTAGATAATGAAAAATGATAGATTCATATATCAGCATTCAGCAGAATTTTGCTAGCTTTAGCTCATTATAAGGTTACATTCAACAAGTAAAGATCAAATGAATCAATTCAAAGTGCCAAATAATGCTGTTTTTTTTATTCTCCAATACCAAAAACTAAAGTAAGAAACTATGCATTGCTAAATTGCAGAAGATCAATAGAGTACCAGTACCTTATTATGACTGTGCCTTGGAGCCAAGATGTCTGGAGAGTTAGCCAATGCTTGTCGGATCAAATTGCTCATTCTAATATCACCGTCATTATCCTGAATTAACTCTTTCGTCATGATAGAAGTTGGCAAAGAAGGTGTCCTTAGCAAATTACATCGCGACGATTCCCCGCTTGATTTGATCTTCCTATCAGTTTTCTCTGTATAAAAAGTTGTTTTCGACGCTTGCAGCGATAGTTGCCTTGTCAATCTGCTCTTCCCACCAATGATCTTCCTTTCTTGAACCTTTTCCTCCCTCCCTATCCATGGTGGTGAAGATGGTGCACAAGCCAGACTACAATAAGCTGAACTTTTATCCCGGAATTCATTGTTGATTCAGAGCTTTGATTACATGAATCTTTTGCCAAAACCTCTTGGCTAAAGTTCGATGACGTACAAGGATCAGAATAACATCTTAACATCCTTGTTCTCCTACTGAACAAGCTCTGAAAAAACCAAGACTCTTCTAAAAGATAAAGAGCTTCCAGTATTTGATCAGATTCACTAGAATAAGACTCAGACATGTCATGATCATGACTGTTCTCCATTGCTGCCACTACAAGCTTCCAACCCCGAATAAAAATGGCAGATTCTTTTGCATCTTCATCTTTTTTATTCTGCCATCTATTAACTGAAAACTGATTAGGGGGAGGCCACATGGGGTAGGGGTGCCATGTGCTTTAAGGTAACAAACCACAAATCTAAAATTTTATATTGAAAAAAAGATTTAGTGGATAATTGGATAAGCTAAGAAACTGGAAGATGAGCTATAATTTCGATTGAAAGCTTGAATATTTAATTCTAAAACGACAGAAATATGGGGGGAAACTGTTGATTGCTGTCATGCCAGCTCGTTTCCCATGTGACAGTAATAAAATATGAGAAAAATAGTATATTGAGATCAATTGTTTTCTCTCATCGCCATATGACAACTAATATTAATTTTTTTTGGACAAATAGGAAAAACCAACTTATTGCCTATTGAAAACTAAAGATTTAGGGGGTTTTTTCCATTGGCTGTTGCTTACAAGTTCGAGGTGGTTCGAGTTGTGCATTATTTTTGTGCAGAGGGCTAGAAATTGAAGCCACCGAGCTTGGTTTTTGGCATGATTATCAACAACGTTTGACGTTCTTACAATTTTCTTTTGTTTATTTTTATTTTTATTAAAGAGATCGTAATTTAAATAAAGAGAAAAAATTAACATACGTTAGAATTTAAATTTTAAATTTATTAAATATTAATGAATTAATGAATTAATTGAAATAATCTTCGAATTTAATTTTATTTCGTTTGTTACTAAACAATATTGTTGATTTATCTTCCAATACAATATAAATATACCATACGTGTCAGTTAATTTGGTATCGTAATTTATGAAGTGTGATTCCAACGTTGTTCATATTTCAAATCGAGAAGATTAATAGAGACAGTCAAATGCCAGTGATCAATTTAAAATCAAATAAAGACAAATGAGGTACAATTGTAATCAAATAAGATACTATACGAAAGTGATACCAAAATACTGGAAATTGTTGTGGTTGATCAAGTGCTCATATAGCTCACAACAAATATCAAAACCAAAGTAAATCTGACACTGAATAATAAGAACTGCTGGTGGAGCTTTATTTTTTTTTCTTTTACTGAGATTATAAAAATTAAAATTTAAAATTTATAAATTAATTTAAATCAGATATTAAATAAAAAATTTAAAAACATTCGGACCATAATTTTATCCATAAACTGGCTTAGTACATATATATTGTATAATTTACATTAAATTTTTCATATTAATGCATAAATAAAAATATAATATATATTATTAAATATATTAAAATCTTAAACATACGTGCATTAAAACATTTTTTACAAATAAGATTTGGTTGATGGAAAGAATATATATAAATATATATATTTTATCGATTTTTGATTGATGCCTTTGAATAGCTGTTTTATATATAGTACTGAGTGTAATAACTTTCATATATTTTTGGGGTTTGCATATAATTTTTTTGGTTTTTTTTTTTTTGGGTGTGTGCCTGCGCTTGACTTCTTTCATTTATGGGTTAGAAATTGAGACAATGACCTTGGACATGGTCAAGAATGGAGGTTCAAGCACTGGCACATCTTCAGCTCCCTCAATTCTGGGCTATGGATTTGGACTTGATGATTCTAACCTGTGGTAAAAAAACCTTTCAAACAAAAGTTTTTTTTTTTTTAATTTTTATTTTGTGAGGGAAGTAGACTTGAACTCTAATTTTGTACTAGTCACTAAATAAATACTTTTTAAAGTTACATAAATATTTTTTCTCATTAAACAAATACTTGAATGTCCAAAAAAGGCATATAGTTATATAATTATATGCATTCTTTTTAAATATAACTAATGACATGTTTATATACATGACATCATTAAATTAAACGTATGTTTCATGAGGTTTTTTTTGTAACATTCTAATTTTATATCGGAAAACTCTAAAAGATTTGTTATAATATATATGTAAACACTTAAATTCATACTTACGAGATGTCTTTTGTAAATAAAATCGTATGATCTAATCGATCAAATCATATAATACTTTGCAAGTTGTGGTGGGTTACTACAATCGTATTAGAGTAATACACCGGTCAAAATATGTTGTTACTACGATCGCACTAGAGCAATACGCCAGTCAAAATGTGCTAAATGTTATATCGTGAGAGCCACTGTAAAATCTTATAGGAGCTAAATGTTACACAACCAGAGCCACTTCTAAAATCTTAACACTTAGTATGATCTTAGTTTTGTCGAACCACCTCTAAAATCTTACAAAAGTTAAGTACTACACAGTAAGAACTATTTTTAAAATCTCAACAACTGATATGATTTTGATTTTTCGAGTCATCTCTAGAATCTTACAAAAGCTAAGTACTACACAGTGAGAGTTATTTTTAAAATCTCAACGACTGATATGATTTTGATTTTTCGAGTCACCTTTAAAATTTTACAAGAATAAACTGTTACATGATGAAAGTCACTTTTATAATTTTAACTTTTGGTATGATTTTTATTTTTTCTGTTTCATAGTAGACTTATTTAAGTAGAGAATTTGTATAACAACTCAATTTTATATTAATAAAAACTTTAAAGTATATGTTATGATATATAGGTGAAGCTTAATTTTTTTTATGCAAAAAAGATCGTCATCATGCCCATCGAATGACCACAAAAGGCAAGGGTAGCTGCTAGGCGGACAAATTGATATGATGATAATGACGACCTCCTATTCATGTATACCATAGAAGAACCATCAACTTCAAAGTTACCGTGACCACAAGGGGCAAGGCCAGTTGTTAGGCAGCCAAATGGGTACGATGATGACGACGACCACTACACTTTCACTTTGCATGCATAAACAAAATCTCTACATATATATTATACTAAATTTTTTAGTATTCTTTTGATTTTTTGAGATTGAATATTACATTTGATTTGATACATACAACATAACATGAGAGGTATTTATTATAAATTTAATCTATATCTTTGCGAAGAATAAATTTTATCTTGAATTAACAAGCGAATCTAAATTTCTAATTATCAAATACAACAGGAAATTTATCGCATGAACAACCGCCACTAGCCATCTAGCTCGCTGCGTACGGTTACCAACACCTGTTTTTTTCAAAATTCAGATTTTGGAAACAGTAAACTGAAATTTACCGCAAAAGATTTTGGCGGTTAAATTACAGATCTGGGTCAAAAATTTTATCCTGAAATTTCGACATTTGATAGCCATAGCCATAGCCATAGCCATATTCGCTTTGAAACTAACTGCTTTGTTTCTCACATAGCCTTTCCAAACCACCAGACGCCGTTGCAGACTTCATCGCCAAGAAAAGCAAAGAAAAAACAATGCCAGAAACCATGAGTTCAGACTTCAAAATACTCATGTTTTCATGGTTTGCATTTGGTCACATGTCTCCATATCTCCATCTTGCTAACAAGCTTGCTCAAAAGGGCCATAAAATCACTTTCGTAGTCCCCAAAAAGGCTGTGAACCAATTGGAAAACTTGAACCAGTATCCAGATTCGATCTCGTTCCATCCTGTTACCGTTCCTTCTGTCACGGGGCTCCCTCCTGGTGCCGAGACTGCTTCTGATGTCCCCATTTCCTTGAACCATTTCCTCTCCATTGCCATGGACCTTACCAGGGATCAACTTGAAAGTGTCATCAGGTCGATTAAACCGAATCTGGTTATGTATGACATTGCTCATTGGATTCCCGATGTAGCCAAACCACTCGGGATCAAAACTATATGTTTCAACGTCGTTTCCGCTGCATCAATCGCTATCGTCTTGGTTCCAGCACGAAATGTGCCCAGGGAAAGACCTATAACTGTGGAAGAATTGGCGGTGCCACCCCCTGGTTACCCATCGTCTACTGTGGTGTTGCGTGGCAGTGAACTCCAATCTTTGTTGTTTGTAACGGACCCTTTTGGGGAAGGAATAAAGTTTCACGAGAGAGTCACGCTGGCAATGAAGAATTGTGATGCTATATCCATAAGGACTTGTCACGAACTTGAAGGGAAGTTATGTGATTACATTGCGAGCCAGTATGGGAAACCAGTTCTCTTAACAGGTCCAGTTTTGCCTGAGGAGTCCGAGTCTCAATCATTGGATGAACGATGGGAAAACTGGTTAACCGGATTTGAACCAGGTTCAGTGGTGTATTGCGCTTTTGGGAGCCAATTCATTCTCGAAAAGACTCAGTTCCATGAACTTGTATTAGGGTTTGAGCTAACAGGCCTGCCCTTTTTTGTCGCAGTAAAGCCACCGTTCGGAGCTGCAACGATTGAAGAAGCATTGCCTGAAGGATTCGAAGAGAGGGTTAGAGGGAGAGGAGTGGTCTGGGGTGGATGGGTGCAGCAACCATTGATGTTGGTTCACCCATCAGTCGGGTGTTTCGTTAGCCATTGTGGGTTTGGTTCGATGTGGGAGTCTTTGCTGAGTGATTGCCAAATCGTGCTGGTTCCACAACTGGGTGACCAAATCTTGAACACAAGGCTAATGGCCGACGAGATCAAGGTTGCAGTGGAGGTCAAGCGAGAAGCAAATGGCTGGATTTCAAAGGAGAATTTGAGCAAAGCCATCATATCCGTGATGGATAAGAACAGCGAATTAAGTAAGTCGGTGAAGGAGAACCATAAGAAGTGGAAAGGCATAATAAACCCTGAATTGATCGATGGTTACATCGACAAGTTCATCGAAAGCATGCATGAACTTGTCAGTTGAAGAATACCTCCCCAAACATATTATTAGAAAAAGCTTGGAAACCAGCATCTCAAATGCCACGAATTACTTTCTCAAAAAGCCCACTATAATCTTGCGTTTTAATTCATGATTATCAGCTATTTTCATGTAACTTTATTTAGCTAGATTTTTCTCAGTTGCAGCTGTTTTATGAAAGAAACAACCAGTTGAATAAGTTCACGAGTAGTTAAGGAAATTAACGTAATCCCAGCTTCTGTTGCAAATATATCAGAATTATGAAGAACTTTTCCAATTAATGTTGCACTGCCTGCAGTGTATGCATTCCAATAGAGTTGTAACATGTTTCTTCTAAGGAAGCAATGTCCAATTATTTTGCAATTATCTATTTTATAATCTTGTTACTCTATAATTAAATTAAGAATATAATAACAACACTCGAACTTGAACATTAGATTCAATAATATAAATATATATTTCTTTACAATTCCATTCAAAATTCTGAAAATAAAATCTTAATATATAATTTTAAAAAAAGAAGTGGCAGAAAAAAAAATAGATAGGCATGGACTACTAATGTATCTAGCATTTATAAATCATTTAAATACTATTTAATAACTATGTTTAAATATAAAAAATTAATTAAAAAGATTTTATTTAAAGGATAAATAGTATCTAAAATATATATTGGAAATGATTGTACAGGTGAAGTTTTAATAACCAGATAATCGAATGATATATTACATGTTGTAATTATATTATATATAGTATGTTTAAATATATAATAATAAGATCAATTATTAATTTCAAAACAAATATTTGTCTAAATAAACCAAATTAATATCAAAATTGAATCAATTAAATTTGATTAATTTTGTGTAAATCATATTTTAAGTATTTTATATTCATATAAATTTTTATATATTAATAATTTATAATATATATTTCAAAATATGTATCCCTTTTGTTTCGTATTTCAATTATCTTATTTCCAACATATTAGCGCAATGATTTCTAATATTTTCAGGTTTGAGATTCTAAACCATACCCTGCGAACATAACTTATTATGGATCGCATTGCACCCTCCTAGGTTTTTCTTGTCTTCAGCATTCCGATAGACATTGGATCTTAAAAAAAATCTAGGCTTCTCTTACCCTGTTGAAACAGAGCTGTAGAAATATGCTATTCAAATAATTGATTTGAGTAGGTTTCAACCGTAAAATATATATATATAATATATCTGGAAAGAAATAAACATGCTTTTAACAGAAGGAAAAGGAGTGTAGAATGAAAGAAATATGAACCCACAGCTTTACATTTAAAGTACGAAGTCCAAACATACTCATCCCTGAGCAATTTATGAACCAGTTCTCAGAAAAGCACAAACAATGTTCTACAGGAAAAGTGATTTTTTTTTTTTCCGGTGAATTTTAATGACCGCACTAAACTGGATCAAGGGGGTTGAGAAGCCAAAGCCGTAGGCCAGAGGGGAAATCATTTTTTTTTTCCTTCCTTGCCATTTTATCCAGATTTAGACGTGAGTATTGGATATGATCATATATCTAACATAGATATGTTCAATTTTGTCTAAGTTTTTCATGTATTTAGAGGGACCTTGGAGTGTTATATTCTTATACTCATGTTCCAAAAATATGTCAAATATGAGTATTAAACATGGATACTTCAACAAAAATGAAAAGTTAAAGGTTCCAGCAGCATAGCTTCCTTGTAAATATTCATAAACTCTTTTGTCATAGCATATAAAATACGTGCAATATTATGATGTTGACTAATATAATTTGGTCTCAAATTATGCAATTGTGTGTTCTTGATCTAATCCCCATGCTTCTAAGCTAGTTAAGGTTACTTAAGTTTCGTAGAGGGAATGAAAACCACAAAGTTTATCCCATATGCTATTCCGATATACAAAAAATTAGAAGTGGAATGAGAATCATGTCGGAAAAGAAATAACATTGAATTTTGTTATTCCCTCTTTATTACATGCAATGCAGAAAAATAAGCCTTAATATTTGAGCTATGAAATTAAAGAGCATGAACTTATTACAGGGTCAAGTTGCAGAGTGCGCAAGCATGTCCAAGCTACTTTGAAGTGTCTAGCAGGAGTGCATCAAGATTTCGTTTTCCTTCAGGGCCATTTGAGTACCACGATGACAAGTAGTCCCCGTAAACAACTGAAGTGTAGCGAGGTGGGGAAGACTGACTCAAAAGAACAGGGGCAGGGGATATTCTGACTGCCTTGGCTGGATCATGAAAAGTGGCGACTGAGAGACGGGGTTTGCTTGCATTTGTTACAGCCCGGTGCACAGAGCTTCTATATTTCCCATTAGTTATAATCTGCAGGTAAAGCAAGTTTCCGATACATCAAATAGTTATGATTCTCAACATTCATTATTCATAATATGATGCATCGTTAGAAATAGAATATTAAAAAGGTGAGTAACACCTCAGTTTGGTCAGCCAGAAGAACAAGGATGGCATTTGGCAGGGGATGGACATTGAGCCACTCTCCATCCTTGAGCACCTGAAGACCACCCACATGGTCTTGTATCAGAAGGGTGATGGCACCTATATCAGAATGTGATTGGAGGCCCAATGTCAGATCTGGCTGCGGACAAGGAGGGTAATAACTGGCTGTTATGTTCTGATAGAATTCCCCAATTGCATCTTCCATGTAGGATGCCCTCAGTCCTAAACTCTCGGACATCAACCCCAACAGTCTCTGAGCCAACACTTTCATCTCATCGCTATAATCAGCCACCAATTCCCTACAGAAACATCAATTAAGTTGAGAACACCTTCAGAACAATGATATATATATATATATATATATATATATATATAAACAGCCTACCTGTATTCGGGAGGAAAATGGGGCCAAAAGGAAGGATTGCGGCGTGAAAGAGGGAGGGTATGGTGATCAAAATAGTCCCTCCAATCCAACACAGTTTCATTTTCAGAGCTTACTAGCATACGGCTTCCATAACCCTGGGAGGCAGCAGAACTAGGCTGGCAAGCATATTTAAGTTTGTCCTCCATTGAGAAATCGTTGAAAAAAGAAAGACAGACTCTCCTCAAATCATCCATCAGTTTTGTAGATACCCCATGGTTAATAACGTGAAAAGCTCCCCATTCTTCACAAGCCTCTCGAATGGTTGCCAGGACAGACTCCTTTTCACGTGATAGATCAACAGTAGGGACATTGTTACATCTCCAAGTAGATATATCTTTAGTTGCAGATGTAGGCCGGTTCTCAGGACGTTGGATATATTGTGATGGAACATCCGAAATGCCCATTTGCGAAAGAATTTGCACCCTTACTGCCCCTTCCATCTTCCACAGGTGGATTCAGCCTTCAATTCTTTTTCTCCGATTTCTCAATTAGCCTGAATTAAGATTAGATCATAAGGCAAATCCCAAAATATCATGGAAACCGAGCAATTTACCGTAATTGTACGAACACAACTAACCAAAACCAGATTAATAGTTGAAACCCATATGATATTTTCAGCATACTTCCAAATTAGATGCAAACAAGACAGACAATTCTGCCTTAAAATCAATTGCTTTTATTGAATTTATTTATTAGTTTTTGCAAAAAAAAAAAAAAAGGAGAAATGGAATATGGGTTAGCTAATTCCACATATCAAAGAAACTGAACTACGTAACTATGATTGAATGTAGCAAAACCAGATTAAGACCCATATCTTATTTTCGGCAGAACTTCCAAATTGCAAAGAGGACTACAGAATTAGACAAATTCTTTGGGGTTAAATTCTATCAACAATCTCTGAATTCTATATTACCGAGAAAATATATTTAAAAAAAAAAAGAAAATAGACTGACCTGCAGTAATAACTTGAACTTTGAACAAAGATTGGTGATGAAGATAGATAGGTTCTTAAGAAATCATGAAACTCCAAGAAACCGGTTTCCAGCAGCAAACGACAGATGAGAAGCCTAAGCTTCCTTTTTCCCCCCACACTTCACTTGTGGATTGGGCTCTTGCTTGTTATGGCTCAGTTTTAATTATTTAACTAATTAATTTTAATAAAAAATAAATCTATTTTTTGTTCTTATGAGTTAATAAATCTAATATTTTTTGCAGCATTAGTTTTTTTTAATGTATTTTTAACATTCTTTATATTTATATAAATATTTATCACCTTATCAATCTCATTAATAAAATTTTAAAACAAACGTTAATGAAATATTTTTTTAATAATAATTCATTTACCTTTATTATTTTTGATAAAATACATTATTTTACTTTATTATTTTGGATAAAATACTAAATAAATTCTTTAAACTATTTTACATTTAACTATTGATTTGG
>JBBYHO010000001.1:13309368-13324306 GCA_038382025.1 Adansonia gregorii | reverse complement strand
AAATTAATAATTAAGTATGCATAGAAAAAAATACGTAAAAAATTATATTAAAAAAACAGCAAAAGCAATAAAATTATGTACTTTTCATCTTTAAAATAAATTTACTCATTAATCAAATTAAATTAAAAAAAAATTATTTAATTTAGTTTAATACGAATCGGACTTGTTAAACTAGGTGGACTGCCTAATAGATCTCCTTTAAAAATAGTTTTACAATGCAAGCAAAACAGAGGCCGCGAGTCTTTGATTCTAAAAACATTAAATTTAACATATTCCTCAGCCAAAATTGCATCAAGCATGCGGACATTAAATTTAACATATTCCTCAGTAAATCATATAACGCTATTGGAGGCCTTGAAAACGTAGGGATGACAGATGTTCATCTGCAAATTTTAGTGGAAAAAAAAAAACCTTCATCTTTTATTATTCTACATTTAACTGTTTTAAAGCAGGATGACAGATGATTTATTTTCAGTACAGAGTGCCTGCTGGAAAAGTCGTAAACAGATTTAATCCCTATTGAGAAAACATGAAAACAAAGAAGTAGCACCTGTCGGATCCACTTTCTGTACTCACTTATAGAAACGATTATCCACGTTGTTTCAACTCTTTCCTTTTTTTTTCTTAATATATATATATATATATTTATATTTGATATATTCAGAATTCAAACAAAAGCTAAATGCAAAGTCTGGAACATATTACAGAAAAGCCGGCTTTCATCCTTCCTTTATATCGTTCAAATACATCAAGTACAAACATAGCTGACAAAACAGTTTGATTAAATGAAATTACTCTTGTGCCAAATCCGAGAAACAAAAAAAGTAAAACAAGAAATGTGAACAAAGATGGATAAAATACAATCTTCAGGCGCATTGAAGGTTTTGAACTCGATTGCTACACGCCTACACCCAATTCAATGAATCAATTAAGCTAATTACCAACTTCTATTTTAATTCTTTTCTTTTTATCCTTCAAGAAATCAAAGCACCAAAAATCAAAACTTTCATTTTCCAAATCCAATCATCTCCCATTTCAATCCATATTTTGTTCTCCATCTCTGACACCACCTTCCGACATAATGCACATGAAACAAGATAAAACGAACGACATAGTCAATTTTGGTGTCCCCTAAACTTTCAATCCGTCATCCCCACACATTACCCAACGTATCCCATCAGCCTTCCATTTTTCCCACCAAACAAACAAAACCCATTTCAGAAACAACCCCATAACAAAAACACGTATCCAATCAAAACCTACATAAAATCCATCATTTTCTATAGACTCAAATACAAAAATCCTTTTACATCAACTCCAATATACATGAAGTATCACATTCAATAAAACATTCACATAACAAATATTTATTGGAACCCCAAAAAAAAAAAAAAAACACATATGAATTATGAAGTCAGTTGATAATACAACTGAGGTCTTTAATTACAACCCAACACAAAACAAAACAAATCAAGAGAGTTTCATTCAAACAATGCACACCATAGAAGAGAAGATACGAGAATCACATATGAAGGCTTTGTAGAAATATTCCCCTCCTCTGGAGTTTCCTTTGGCATGGCTTCAATCTTCAATTCTTCAAGAGCTTTAATGAAAAATATCAATTTCAGATTCACGAATTTTTTAAAAAAAAAGAAGTATCAATTTCAAACATTTCTTTACAGGTAAATTTAGAACGGAATTCTAGGTTTGGATGGATAATTCGATCTTGAAAAAGTCTAATACAAACTTAGATTTTTTGAACTTAATTTTTGAATAAAAGATTTATCGAATGAAATATTAACAAAATTGAATAGTTGAGGTCGGTATTAGACTTACTCAAAGGTTGAACTACCTGTCCAAGCTCGAAGGTCCGCCCGATATTTGGGAAGGTTTGGACAAACACATAAGGCTTGAAATATGGGTTTGAACAAAAAAATTAGGCTCGATTAAAAAATAGACAGGGCCTTGGATTCAACTTGCAAAGTCCGAGCTTGACCCGACTCGACCTATTTTGTTATTATATTATATATATTTATTTTATATTTTATGTATTATGTAATTTTTGTCATATAAACAATATATGTATATAAAATATAAACAATACATATATATATATATATAATATTATAGTATAAACTTTAAAAACTAAGTTAAACTAAGTTAAATTTTTTAAAATATTATAGTATAAACTTTATAAAAAATTATTAAATTAATGAAAATTAAATTTTTAAAAAATATTTTTTTAAAAAATAAATTATAAAAAATATAATATTTAAGAACCTAAACGAGCTTGGACTGTCTATTTACAATATGAGTAGGCTTGGACAAAATTTGAAGCTCATATTTCGGATCGGACCGGGTTTGGATAAACATATTTAATGTTAATATTATGCTCAAACGCAGCTGAAATCTGATTTGACCTAGCCCATGAACAGGTGTAGTCGATATGATTTAAGAAAACTCGTTCGAAATAGATTCTATACTTTTTTTACCCTAATTACCTTATTAATGCATTTAAATCCCAATCGAGTGCAACACCACACTTCTTCTCCTTGAAAGAAAAAAAAAAAAAGAACGTCAGTTCGATGGATTTACATATCAAACTTAAGCAAGCATGATTTTATGGACCATTAAACTATTTTTAGACTTATCTGAATTTGCAAATGCATACTCTGTTTTTACCCAGCCAAAAAATTCTTCCGGAAAATTTTTAGAAGAAAACGAATGACCGTATAATGAAGTTGACAATTCTATCAAGGTGAACAACAAATTACAAACGCCAACTCTGTTTTTTCCCAGCCAAATAACCTACAGTAGATAGAAAGATCATAGATATGTAGCAGTTTGGTCCTAAATAATTTAAGTTAAGATTTAACCTTTAATGGCCAATTACCTTATTCATGTAACTTAATCTGAACTTATGGCTTTTTATTGGAGAATAGAATATCAATTTCACGCAAAATAGAAATTTAATACGCTAAACAATAGTAAGAACAATTAGAAGTGTGGATTGTAAAGTTACCTGACAAGGATCATATAATTAATTGTCACAGTTTTGAAATATGATAGAAGGAATATGTTGGACTTTGTAGAAATCTTCTCCTCCTTCCACCACTTTATCTTTGAATGCCTTTGGCATCAGCATAATCTTCAATTCCAGGAGGTTTGTAACAAACCTCAATCCATTTGGAAGCATTTTTAATTTTAAACATCGATAAATCTCCAAATGACGTAAAGCACGCATGGCTCCCTCATCTACCTTCCACTCCTCCAAATTGTCAATCAAAACAAGCCATAGAATTTCAAGTCTAGCAAAAGATTGAGCAGAGCAAGCCATTCCCTTTCCAGCGAAAGCTGCGTCATGGAATACGAGAACTCTCAAGTTAGAAAGCTTTCCTAGCGTTGGCATTGGATCTTCATCAAGTTTGCACCCAGATAAGTATATGTAAGCAATATTTGAAGAGAAGTGGTGATGCTCTGGTAACTTCCCAAGCTTTAGACCTAACCTCAACTCATAAATATTAGCACAGTTAGAGATGAGGTGTGTCAAATGCCTAGGATCGACACTTTCATCGCTCAAAATATGCAAGGATTGAAGAGTATTATTATTTCCGAGTATAGGAGGGTTGTCACCCAAATCCTCAAAATCTTCAACATGGAATGCCCCCGATATCACCAACTCTCTAAGATGTATCATGTTGAGAAGATCTCCAACATGACAATTCCTCGTGTTGAAGTTCACAAGTGTTAAAAGGTTTATCAAAGTACCCAACTTCAGCTTGGTCTTTGGGTCACAGTGCTCTGGCAGATATAGATATCTTAGTTGTTTCATCTGCCATATCACATTGGGTACAAGAATAGGTCTAGAAATGGTTCCGTCTAGGAATTCATTTTCAACAACTCTTAGATCCAAGGTTCGCAAACACCTTAAGTTGCCTAGAGATGATGGCAACTTTGAGTTATTGAAACTCAAACCCTTTAAACCCAAGAATCTCAAGTGGATTAGATTACCTACGTCACTGGGTAAGCTGCATCCAGCATCACAAACTCTCCGTCCAAAGTATAGAACTCTTAGCAATCTGAAATTGTTGAACATGTATACCCAAGATCTCCACAACATGTATTTTAGCCGAAATATAAAGATCAAGGAAATCGGGTTTTTATACGCGTCCTTTTCATGTTCATAAATGTAATTCACCATCTTTAACATCTTCGGGTCTGTAAGATCTTTAATTTTCTTGTATGGATTGAACTCGAAGAAGAACAAAAGTGATCTAAGATGAGGACTTTTAAGGCATTGGAGTTGAGGAAATATATGGGCGCTAACCCTACGGACACCACGAATTATAGATGAGAAAGAATTACTGCTACACTGATTTTCACTTGAGTGATCAATGATGTAGAGAAAATTTTCTTGCTTTGCCTTCGACAGGCAGAGATCTCTCATGAGATCATGCATGCGACATGTTTTGATCTTCCACAATGCATCTCTTTTTCCTACCTGAATCATGCACCTTTCTACGAGCTCATTTAAGTAATCTTCCGCCACATCTTCTATAAGTCCATTTCCTTTATCAGGCTTTGACAACGAAACAATGCCTTCGGCTACCCATAATTGAATCAATGTATCTGTAGGTATCTCATAATCTTCGGGAAAGTTACTTAAATAAAGGAAACATGGTCTTAAATAGGGTGGCAGATCTTCATAACTCAATTCCAACACATCATGGATTCCTTGGCCTCTACCCCTGTTCAAATATAACTTGACATTTTCAGACACCCTTTGCCATTCATTTAATGAATTCTTTGTAGCCAAAATCCCTCCCAACACAACGATGGCTAAAGGCAGCCCCGCACAATGTCTAACCATGTCCTTTCCCAACTCTTCCATTTTCGCATCAACTCTATTTTCTATAAAATAAATAAAATAATTTAATCAGTATTGCACCAGCAAATTAGGAATCACAAGATAGTATTTAGATGATGGGACTTTTATTGCTGTCCCAAAAAACAATATGTTAATTTAGAAATGCTATTTACCTCTAAAAAATTCAAATAAGGTAATATAAATTTAAGTTTGTCATGAAAGAAAATTTGTTAGTATTGATGCAAGGATTATCAAATTATGCTCGCTATAAATTATTGTCTAATTTGGCAATGTCAAACAAAGATGTTACCCATTATAAGATATTGTCTGTTTTAAAAACATGCATAAATTATTCTCACGATTTTATTAAAAAGATATCTTAACAAAAATAAATAAATTTTACCTTATAAATCTCAGTTCATATTCTTAATTAATCAATACGAGAACATTGTCATCTCAGATAATCTTTTATTGGATTTGATTCGAGGCAAGGTTACAAAATTAAGTAAATCAACATGAACCAACAAGCAACTCAAGGTACAATTTGTACTTACTAACCCAACAGAGGTTCTGTATGACATACCTGGAGAAGATCTGTCAGAAAATGCGGTTCTCTGAAACAATTCCCAACTGTTTTCTTGTCCTAAACACTTTATTTCATGCAGGTAACCTCTTCTATCTACATATGCAGCTACCTCTTTGTTTCGAGAAGTGAGCAATATCTTAGTTGTCGTGTCCCTCACTGCGAATGCAGGTTTTATAATATCCCAGTCCCGAATGCTCCAAAGATCATCAACTATCACCAAACACTTGTTATCCTTCAAGAAGTTATACAACTTCTCTGCTAATTCTTCATCCCTCCTCATACTGTCAGCAGTATCTAGAATCTCAAGACCAGACAGCATGTCTTCCCAAACTTTTCTTCTTTGGCACTGCTGAGAGACATAGACCCAAGCCAAGTGATTGAAATGGCTTCTAACTTGACTATGGTGGTGTATCATTTTAGCAAGAGTGGTCTTCCCAGACCCACCCATTCCACATATGGAAACAGATCGACAACTCCTTCCATCCTCGTCGGTAATAACTGAGACCAGTTTCTTAACTATATCATTGAATCCGACAACGTTATCCTCAACAACGTGGGGATAAGATCGCCTCCGCTCTTGCTTTTCATGGGAAGAAGTCGATTCTCCATCCCTTAATTCTTTTATGCCATACGTTTGCAAGCGTTGCGTCAAGTCAGTGATTTTGGTTATGATTGCCTCTATCTCCGACCTGATTTTGCGGAGCATCCATGCTTCTTTCACGACGCAGGCATATCTTTTGATGACATTCGAACAACCTCCTTCCCTTCTGGACCCAATTCTGAAAGCAAAAGTCTCGATAACATCCTCAGCATCATAAGCAAGATCTCTGATCTCAGAGACCCAAAGACGAACTCTTTCGCTCTCACCTTGTCTTGCATCAGCATCAATTAAGAAGCTTTGCATCCATCTCAGCTCCCTTTGTAAGCGATCAACTTGATCCTCCACTCCCCATAGAGAGGCTGCCTCTTGACTAATCAGATCGCTTATTCTTAGGATAGCAGATGACACAGCAGACCAAGCCATGTAAATCCTGAAAACGAAAAACTTTATTCTATAAGGCTTTGATTCACAATAGCGTTTGAGCTCACTCTCTATATTTCTGAAGTTGCAGCAGTAAACTTCTTTCAGGTAAAAAGAGAGAGAGAGAGAGAAACAGTGAATGTTAAATAACGTGTGGACTGAGAGGATTGGGTCATAGAAAATATTCAAAAGTAAAGTATGGAGGAAAATAGAGAGAAATGGAAGTAGAAAAAACTACGAACTTCAACGCGTTGATTAGTACTTTGGAAATGTGAATGAGAGAAAGTAGAACTCGCCGTTGAACGGGCAGAGTAGGTTTCGAATTTGATTTTTTTTATAATAAAATGTTTTAGTTATTTTGAAGTTGATATTGTTTAAGTTTAAATTATTTTAATTTTATGTTATTTTAAATTTATATTATTTTAATTTTAAAAAATTTTAAGTTTTGATTAATAAAATTTAATATTTGAGTTAATCGGATTTAGATAATTTTAAACGTGAGTTAATCGAATCTATCACTCAATTTAAATTGGATCTCAGTCATTTTATGTTTAGATTTGAATTAATCATATTTAACAATTAGATTCATTGAGTTTGGTCATTTTGAGTTTAGATCAATTAATTTTGATACTAAATTTATACAAGTTCGGATCAATTATATCAATTTATCAATTTTAAAATCAAATTATATCAAATTTAAAAAAATTATTTGCTCAAATCATATTTAATTTAATTTTTATTGAAATATAAAAATAAAAATATTTTAAATATATATTTTAATTTTTAATAAAATAAATATATTTCTGACTCAATTTTTTTATTTTTATATAATTGAATTATTTTTGAAATTCAAATATCAATTTTACTTAAATAATTATTATCATTTAACAATTTTTTAGTAAGTATCACTATCAAAATTTGTATTATCTATTTATTAGTAAATATCACTAATAAAATTTTTAACAAGTAAGTATTATATCTAAACGATTGTAAAATAAAAAAAATCTTATTATTGTTAAAATGAGATTGTCGCCTAACAAAATTTAAACCAAATTAATTTAAGATCTAATAAGCCAATAATAATTAACCCATTAACTTATTTTCCATGCCTATTT
The DNA here is from genome assembly GCA_038382025.1 of Adansonia gregorii. Taxonomy (NCBI): domain Eukaryota; kingdom Viridiplantae; phylum Streptophyta; class Magnoliopsida; order Malvales; family Malvaceae; genus Adansonia; species Adansonia gregorii. The sequence continues at coordinate 13,316,717 of JBBYHO010000001.1, read as the reverse complement.
TTCAACTCAATTAAACTTTAAAAAATTAATAAAAGTTAATACCATTAACCCATTATCTTTGCCAATAGAATGAAGGCTTTTTTTTCATTAAATATAGTTTTATTTGCTATTGAAATTAGATGGCATTTCAGGTTGCAACAATGGAAGCAGAAATGTTCTTAAAATGACCTTCTAAAAAATTTGCTTGCTAAAAAGATCTTTTCACAAAGTATTGTAAAAATTTTACATAGAATTATGATCCTATGTTTTAAGATTATGACTTTATTTCTTTTATTGTAGATTGTTTTTATGTTTATAAATAGAAAAATGACAAAATATAGTGGTATGTTCTACAGTTTGAGTATTAAATTTTTAAAGATAATCAAATTAAATTATCAATTCAAAAGATCTTGTAAAATCATATAAAAGCTTTCTTTTTAAGTTCACTTGTTTGAACATTAAATTTTTAATTGATTCTGAGTTGAATTTTTTTTAATTCCCTTATTCAAGTTCAGCCAAAGAAATAAAAACATCTTTGATCTTTGACAATGATAATTACGAATGTATTTTTTTTATCATACCTAAGTGAGAAGTAAAAAAAATTATAAATAAAACAATCATAGTTATGTAAAATTTTACTAAGTAATATTTTTGTAGGTTATAAATAAAATAACGAAAATGATTTCTTTTTTTTTTTTACAATAACAATTTAAAATATTTAAATTAATCAAATATTAAAAATTATTATAATAGACACATATATAATTATTGCATCATTTTACATAAAAATAAGAGAATAAAAGTAGAAATATAATCAACTTATATATGTCAAATGGTATTTGCATACTTTATCACAATTCAATATGATTATAAGTTATGAAATAAAATAAATTAATAATTTATGTTATAAGAATTATTTTTAAGAACTTAATTTTTTGAAATAAAATTATACTTAATTTAAGTTCAGATCATTTCAGGTTAATTGTTTGAGTCATTTTATATTTAAATTATTTTAGATTCGGATTATTTTAAATTTAAATTACTTTAAGTTTTAATTATTCTGAATCGAGTTATTTTAAATTTAAATATTTTTAAGTTTAAATATAAAATTAAATTAAATTGAATTTAAATTTAAATTAATTAATTAAATTTTTTTAAATTCGGATTTAAGAGAAAGATGGAAACATAAACAGGAAAGAAGGCATTGGACCAAAGAAAGGCGGGGGAGGGAAAGCGTAGAAGTTTACTTTAATAAAGAGGGAATAGATTAATCTTCAAAAGTAAAGTAATAATAAATAAGAAGATTCCAAGATAGTGGATGGCCAAGGAATCTGTCAGTCTTCTTTTAGCTCCCCCAAAAAAATTGGTAAGTTGAGTGAGATGACTGATTTTTGGCTAAACAATTAAGTTTAATTTAGATAATTGGTATCAATTATTTTAAAAATATAATATTTAATAAATTTAAATTTTGATAAATATATATGTTAATTTTTAGATCTTAAATCTCCGTCTGATAAAAAAAAATTATCTTTATTTTCTTTAAATTAAACCCTTAAAATTTTGGCTAAAAAATAAAATGAAAAACTCTTTAAGTTGGATATAATAATATATTCACTATTTATTCCCTGCCAATACAATAGGATCTTTTTATTTTTTTTTTATTTTTTACTTTCAATAGTTAGATATTATAATTTTAGTCACTTTTTATGCTTATATGATATGAATATATTATGAAAAATAAATTAAAATAAAATATTACATTGAAAATAATATAAATTTGATTTAAATATATGAATTTATTAAAAATTATTTGATATAAATTATTAATGTATCAAATTTATTTAGTATATAATATGTTTAATACATTTACTATACATGAAAATATATGAATACACTACAAATATATAAATTTATAAGATCTGCTCATAGTTTAAGAATTTTTTAGTTTATTTTTTTCCCTTTGCCAAAAAAAGAAAAAAAATGCAGTTTGTTTATTTTTTATTAAATGCATTTTAATTTTTGAAAATAAGATGTATTTTTTTAAAATAGAAAAGGATTTTTTTAATTAGGTTTTATCAATCTAAATTAATAGAAGAAAGACTGAATCTTATTTAATTGGAAAGGAAGACTTGGAAAGTAAGTGGAAGACTGAGCATATTATCATACTATTCAATTATGTTGGAATATCTACTTTTTTTTTTTAGGTTTTATTTATCATTTATTATTTACACTTCCAAAATTAATTAAGCTATAGAGAATTTATGTATCATTTTAGTGTATAAATAAACGGTGTTATGAAAAACATTAAATAAAATTTAAAATTAGTATAGATAATAAAATTAGTTTTGATTTTTATATAATATTAATTATGTCAAAATATAAAATAGTTTGGTTTAGTAGTTTTTTTTAACTAATATTTAACTAATATTGGAGTTAGAATTTGATACTATATTAAGCATTTAATAATAATAATAATAATAATAATAATAATTTTATAATTAGAAGTTTAGACCTACAAAACAAATCGAAAGAATTTCCTTCAAACAAAGCAAACTCTAGCAAGGAGAATAACGAATTACAGACGCAACCTCTGTTTTTAACATAAAATTTAAGAACATGAACTTAATGGCTTTTTACTGGAGACCGGAATATCGATTTCGCACGTCCACAAGCGTACATTGGCCAGGGAAATCCTGAAAAAAAAGAAAAAACACTTTGGTTTTTATGGTTTGATTAGCGATGGTGTTTTGAGTTCTCTCCCTGTATCTCTTAAGTTGTAGCAGTAAAATTCTTTCAGGCCAAAGCACAGAGACAAACTGTGAATAATAACGTGTGGACTGAGAGGGTTGGGTCAGGGAAAGCTTTCAAAAAATGAAGGAAAGTCGGAAGAAATTGATGAAGAAAAGATTGAAAAAGTCCAAGAAAAAAACAAATTAAGCACGTTAATTAGTTCTTTTAAAATGCGAACGAGAGAAATATAGAAACATAAACAGGAAAAGAGGAAAAAAGGGGAACTTTAATACAAGCTATTATCAAGTGGGAATAGATCGATCTTCTAAAGCAGGGTTACAAATAAATACGGAGATATTTCAAGATAGTGGATGACCAAGAAATCTATCAGTCTTTTTTAGTTGAAAAAACAATTAAATGTAAGTGAGAATGTAGATTTTAGCTAAAAAATTAGTTTAGTTAAATTGATTTTATTATTTTTAGTATTTGATATTTTATGAATTTAAAACTTAAATTTTAAAACATAAATTTTGTTCATGTTTTTTCTAGTAGAGACTAACAATATGAAAAGTGTGACTTTTAAAAATAGATCTGTTCAAGGATCGGATTATCCACCTAAGCTCAAAGATCGGCTCGATATTTGAGAGGGTTTGGACAAACATATTAGGCCTGAAAAATGGGCCTAGACAAAAAAAATTAGACCCGACTAAAAAATAAGTCGGGCCTTGGATTCAATTTTCAAAGCCCGAGCCAGACCCGACCTATTTTACTATTACATTATATATATTTATTTTATATTTTTATTTATTATGTAATTTTTGTTATATAAATAATACATATATAATATTATAGTGTAAACTTTAAAAATTAAGTTAAATTATTTATATTTATAAACTTAATAAAAAATTATTAAATTAATAAAGATTAAATTTAAATTTTTTTTTAAAAAAATAAATTTTAAAATAATATAATATGAGAGGGTCTAAACAGGCTTAGATTATTTATTTACAAATATGGATGGACTTGGATAAAATTCGAAGCCTATATTTTGGGTCGGACCGGGCTTGAACAAACATATTTAATATTAATACAATGCTCAAGCCCGATCCAAATTCGATCTGGCCCGACCTATGAGTAGATCTATTTAAAAAGATGAAATTTAACTTTAAAATATGTCAGATATTAAATTTTTGATACGTAATTCAATATTTAAATAAAAAATATCTAAAAAATTTAAAAAATAAAATTTTAATTTTTAAAAGATCTTATCATAATTCATGATTTATTTTGGTAGTTATTTTTCAAAGATGGGGTGTATGGTACGTGTCTTCATGGGGTAGAGACACTTTTGATTACTGGGGAGATCCAATGAGCCCTTTCCTGTTGAGATGTTGGGGCTTGTTTCCCTTTCGGCGAAATATCTAGGATTGACATAGTGTTACAGGATTTCTTGAATTTCAAGTGACGAGACCCGCATCATACTTGCAATGTCCAACGATACGATTAGTTTTGAGCTTACTAAATATTATTTTATTGATATGGTGGCTTCTCTTATCATTAAATGCACATTAAATACTATTGTCATTTGATTTTATTGAGCCAGGTTATTAGATAGGCCTCTTACCGAGCCTCATCTCTAGGTTCCAATGTTGAACACATCCGATGGACTCGACATGTCTAAATCTAAATAATTCACATAAAAAAAAATCTAACCACTTCAATGGGGTTCATGAGTCATCGCTGGTGGTATTGATTCAAAGACTTGACCAACTAGCTAATGGTTTTCACAAGAGCTAGAAAGCCCAACACGCAAATCTTCGAAACAATGCCCAATAACACAATCAAACTGTATTGGATTTGTCCCAACCTAAAGTACTTCCAAAATACTAATTCCACTATTTATTTATTTTTTTTTCAACCAGAAATTTTTAAGCTCTATTTCATAGAAATGATGAAAAAAATAAAAAATAACAAATTATTAATCCAATAGTTAAGTTATTGAAAAAATAAAGTAATTATCAATTTTAATTATTAGATTAATACATTTTGCATTCTTACTTATTTTCATCCTTCCTATTAAGGAAAGCTTGTATGAACATAAGTTGGGATGGGGCCAATAGGTATTAATTTTGTGAATAATTGAGGTAAATTTTCTTAAATCTAAGCTTACATGACACTGTTCAAAGACCAATAATAATAAATATAAAAAATATTGAAAGCTAGAGAAATGAGAATATGATCGAAAAACCCTTAATGTTATGACTGCAAAAAGTGAAGAATAAAGGAACTTTATCCGATCTAATTTTATATATAGAATATTTGAATAACTTTATGATGCTTATCAAAGATGAGAGTTTTATCAAAGGTCCCATATATTTAAGATCACATCAGCCGCTGATTTTTCCAATCGCGAAGAATGTTCATCATTGACCATGTTGACGCACATAAAGCTAAGCAAAATCAATCAATTTGTGTAGTCTCCTATTGTGCGAACTATATATTTCAACAGGCTATAAATCAATCTGGATTAAATTTAAAAAAAACACTGTTCTTTTTAGTTTATTTAATTTTGAGCATGTTGGTTTAATATTTAATTATAAATATTAAGCTAAAAAGGTAAATTTGCAATTTGAATTCTATTTTTTTTAATTTTCTTACTATTACCATTTAATTAAGATAGAATTGAAATACTTGTTATGTGGGTGAAAATAAAATTAATGATTTAAAAATTTTTATTCTGAAAAATAAATAGTTAGAAAGAAGGTGGGTTGTTTTTAACAAGTAGATAGATTTTAAGAAGTTACTAATTTAAAAAAAAAAAATTATATAAAAATTTAAAAGACATTAATACCTTATTTTATTATTTTGGACTATGAATCTATGCTGATATAAAACCCTTAATAGAATTTGATATCACGAATTAAGTGACATCAATTCATTTGAGAAAGTTATAAAAAAAATTAAAATAAAATTTTTAGAATAAATATAAAATTTTTAGCCATTTCATTTGAAATAATATTTAAATATATATTTTTATTTTAAAAAATTGATCTTACAAAACAAACTCATTTTTTACTTGAAAAAAATTCCCACTTTGAAAAAAAACGTCGCTGTTTTATTTATTATTTATTTGATTTTTTAATAAATTTATTAACTAAATATTACTTTAACTCACGATATCAAATTTACCAATTAAGTACCTGTTTCCCTCATCACCAAATTTCCAATATTCCTGCTTATGGTATTTGACCCCTCCGTACACAAGTAAGAGGTAAATATGGTGGGAAAAAAGAGAAAAAAACAAAAATGATAATTAGAAAAATTAAAAAAAATTTAATCCTAACAGCTGTGATAGAACAGCACCAGACTTCATGCAACCAATATAAACATGGGGTTTTGATATGAGACGGGCCAATGTGGAACCCACCATACCTGTAGAATAGTCGATGTAAGTCTAGTAACGCTGATACATGAATCTGTTGATGAAGAAGAAATCAAGGTGTTGAGAAACTTAATGCACTAACTCAGGTATAAATATACATCGTCGATCATTGCCTTTAATATATGAGTCAACATCCCACTTAGCAACAACTGTGGAAAAGTATATTCGGGTTTTTGATCACAATTCATGGTAATCTTCTATCTGATTCTGACAAAACAAACAAAAAAAAATGCAATTCTATTTAAGCTTCATGGAAAATATAAATAACTTTTACTAATGTAACTAGTTTCGAAACTACCAAGTCCTGCTTCAATGTTCAAACACTAATGTAACTAGCCAAACTATCTTCATTGAAGTGCTCATCGAGATAATCTTTTTTGACATGTTTCAAATATTTTATAAGCAAGGGACAAGGAAAAGCAGATAGAAGTATTTAAAAAGGGGTCCGGGCAAAGATATTAGAGTAGAGAAGTGATACAGGTGACTACTTAAGCCAACTAGGTCGTCTTCACCCCAAAATACTTGGGGAGCTGGATTAATTTTTCTCCTCCATTCCATCAGGCTAAGACCATGCTCTAGTTATACAAATGCATAATTTTTTTTCCTGAAATAACCTTCTAAATATTGCACTTCACTTTGTAAGACTATGTAACCATTGTCATGCTTTGTACACCAAAATTAGAGAAGATAGTTCATCAACTTTTCCAAGGCAAGTAAGCATGAGCATACCAGGCACAAAAATCCTTGTGTTGCTCTTCTTTAGCATCATATACACGATCCAAAACACCACCTGGGGTTGCACTGAGAGCCACATATACAGCATGCTTCATAAAAATATCATTCAAGAAAATCTAATAAGCACAGAAAAGTTATATGCTTCAAACTTTCAATTGAATTTTACCCGTGTCCTATGACAAATCGCATTATGATTCTCTTCTCTTTCTCTAAACTCTTTAATTCATCCCCTAAGAACAAAATCTTAAAGTATAAATAATTTTCTAAAACCAAGAGAATGTCTGATAGAATGCCAAAAGAGTGCTCAATTAAACCTTGAGCAAGCCAAGTTTGCCTGATTGAGTCCTTTCCTTTTCTACTACTGAATGCGGTAACAGTTCCCATAACAAAGAAAACTTTCTGGTGCTCCTTCAACTTCTATGCCTGATCGTATAACCATTGGAGATCCTTCATCACTAGCTGC
>JBBYHO010000001.1:13295646-13309268 GCA_038382025.1 Adansonia gregorii | reverse complement strand
CTAGCTGCACCTCTAATCCTCAAAGTATGTATTATGTGAAACATCTTAAGTTCTGAACAAATTTTAGACACCCAAGACTAACTTCGGGCATTTGATTCTAAATTAAAACTAACGACAGGAGTTTATTTCCAAAGTGGAAAGTAATCCACAACGTATTAAAGAATTATTCGGCAAGACATGGAAACTTGTATAATTTGAGAAATAATATATCACCCGCCGGAACAGAAGCATCTGCTGGAATATACACAATCTCGTCAAGATTCTTTGCCTGCAATAAAGCTCATACAACTTTGTACTCTAAACTTGCCTTATCACAATTAGCTAAGGGATAACTTTTTTTCTCTGATGTTTCTGTACAGAAGAAGCCTCTCATCCATTTTGAGTGGATGAGAAAAAGCCCAAAATCTGTAAAAAGAAAAGCCATGCACCACTAGTGAATTCACACTTTCATACAAAACTGTCATTAACAAACGAATGCGACAACATACAGAAGACCAGCAACGAAATAGAACTTAGGAGTGCATCTCACCTTCACCATGTATTGAACTAAAAAGAAGAATCCTTTCAAGAAACGACAGCACTGATATAATGCAATTGATGATATCAAATTTTGATGCCTAACGAAAAGAAAATGGTAAAAAGGAGTGACGTTGCATAAAGTGATAATTCATTGATGCATCAACATCAGATGACAATGTTAATGCTCTTGTTTATAGGTGATGCCCCGGCTTATCAGGGTTCAAGAACCAATAAATTGCATAACTACTTTCTCCTATCATTCCCAAGCAGTTTTTGTTTTCAGGGATATCTGTTTCACTACCTGCAACCAGTTTGCAAATAACTACACTGATTATCATTTTAAAATATACCAAATACTAGCAATTAGTTTCATACCCATCAGCGAGCCTCTAGCTTTTGATCCAGAGCATAAAATCAACTTTCAAGCAACTCAGCTCTCAAGTACAAAGTACAAACTCCTCATACTTCAGGAGTTATAAGCCCAAATTCAACGAGATTAATCTCTTACCCGGAGTCATGCATTACTAATTTTTCTCAAGTCTCCATCTACTATTGGAACAATGGAACTCGCACAGCAAGTAAGACCTCCAAATCTGGGTAGGGTCAAATGTCAACCAGAGGTGTTATTGACTCATGCATCTTCCGATCAACCAAGCACAACCCCATTTACAAGTTTAAAACCATTCAAAATCGATCGAATGATCCACCTAGTACCCAAAACACAACATCGGACACTGATTTCAACAATTAGAACAAAAAATCCATCAACCTACGAGCCAGACCGATTCATACAGAGGCATTTTGGTTGATAAGTCTGCACCAAATTAAAAAGATCTTGCAGCATTAACATACAGGAGCAAGATGGCGGAGAAATGAAACAATGGTTAAAAAGCTTATAAATTTTAAAACACAGAAAAAAGGAACAGAAAACTTAAAACTCAGCAAGTGTAAGAATCAGATTAGGAAAAATTTTCAAATCATCACTCATCTCAAATCAGTTTTCTTTTTCATACTGAAAGAACTTCAACAAGAAAATTAATTCAACCCACCGATCAGGTAAAAACATGCAAGGAGGCTAAATAAATGAGATATACAGAGGAAAATTCAGCGTACGAACCATGTAATCAGTGGTGATGAAAGGATTGTTAACAGCAACGAGCGCTTTGGGGAGCAACTCTGGCAACCAAACGCCCAATCCTTCCAAATTCTTCATCAAGAACCAGAAGAAAACCAGATACATAACTTCTTTTGAAAAAAAAATCAAAACCAGAATTAAAAAGAAAAAAGTTACCGCTGATTTCAATCTTGATCTTCCCATTAATCAAATCAACATTTTTTTTGCTTTGAGAGAGTAAAAAATGATATTGAGGAATTTTTTTGATTTAAATGTTTGAATACCAAGTAACAGCGAATGTCATTTTATCTTCCCGTGTTGACCAAACGGATTAAAAACTTCGATAATAATTAAAAAGAAAAGCGATAGCAAAACAACTACAATCCACACCATAATAGAAAGATACAAAACAAATTTTCATCTCCAAAAATACAATATCCAACACCAAATTATACAAATTCCCACAGTATTAAAACAAGTATATTTAGCCCCTTCATGAGGAGCAGACGAATAAAATGGCAATGATTTCTTCTCCTGGAAAATAACAAAAGCAAAAAAAAAAAGTCATATTATGTAATTGAAACTGTGTGAAAGATCACTTGATTTGATTATTACTATAGCATGTTGGAATTGTTTCCTTTAAAAAAACATCAGTTCTGCAAGAAAATTAACAAAACTCATTTAGCTTACCTTGTTGATGATTTCAGTCCAAATAACATTTTTCTCCCCAAAAAAAAGGGAAAACAAAAAGTGATCGGTTTCACAGTCTGAGACTTTCAAAATGGCCTAATGATTTATGCACCGATAATTTATTTTAGAATGTAAATTGCCCGTCTGATCATAAAAGTGCTTATTGTGAAACAACAAAGATTCGTCAATTGTCAAATACCTCACGAAAATGAAGAAAATCACGGCCATATGACTTTTTTTTTTTTTTTTGAAATGGAAGATTAGTGATTTTCTATTAGTTATCATCTGACATGTGAGAAAATTGAGATATATAGAATGCCATAGTTCTATGAGAAAAATAAAGAAAAATGAATAGAAGTATACTGAAATTGTTTATTAATTAGATGTTAAGATTTACCGAAAAAAGGAAAAAGAGAATTATCAATTTCACACATGTTTGTAGCTAAATGACATTAAAAATAGGATTAAGTAAGCTAAATAGTTTTATTTACAAAGAACAAGCAATTTCTAAAACTGGGCTCTGTAAAGTTGCCTGACGAGGATCATGTAATTAGCCGTCACAGGGTCCAAATATGATAGAAGGAATATGTTGGACTTCGTAGAAATCTTCCCCTTCTTCCACCACTTTTATCTTTGAATGCCTTTGTTATTATCATAATCTTCAATTCTTGGAGGGTTGTAATGAACCTCAATCCATCTAAAAGCATCTTCAGTTTTTCACACCGTACAATCTCCAAATGACGTAGGGCAGGCATGGCTTCTTCGTTCACCTACCACTATTCCAAATTAACAAGCCCATAAAGGCTTAGAGAATCAAGCTTAGGAAAATATGGTGCAGAACTCTACTGTTGGCATAGGATCTTCCACTAGTTTGCACCGCGCCAAGTGTATGTAAGCAATATTTGAAGAGAAATTAAGATACTCTGGTAACTTACTGATACTCGGTTCTAAAATCAATTCACGCAAATTAACACAGCTTGAAAGGAGGTGTGCTAAAAGTCTTGGATCTATTACTTGAGAAAAACTACGAATGGATAAGGACTGAAGATATTTGCTGGCGATGATTGGCAGATTCTTATCCAAATCCTCCTTGAAATATTCAATACTGAAAGGGCCACATATCTTCAACTTTCTAAGATTTATCGGCTTGGAAAGATTTGCAATAAAACAATGCTCTGTGTCGAAGTTCACTAGTGTTAGAAGGCTTCTCAGTGTGTGCAACTTCAACTTTGTCTTATCATTCATTTCACATGGGAGATATAGATGCCTTAACTGTTCCAACTTCCATATCACGTTAGGTACATAAACAGAGCACTCAAATCTTAAATCCAATGTTTGCAAACACCTTAAGTTGCCTAGAGATGATGGAATATTTGGCCATCTGAATTCCAAATTTCCTAAACTCAAAAATCTCAAATGGATAAGGTTACCTATAGCAGTAGGTAACTTACATCCTGCAAATCTATTCCCTGCTCCAAATAGGAATCTTAAGCATTTTAAAATTGTTGAACAGGTATGTCCAAGATTCCTGCAATTTCCAACATCTTTTTGTTTAGAAATGCTTCAAGCATGGCATCTTAATCACTCATGTAATCAAAGTGCATAATAGATCTAGAGAGGGAAACTTTTGTTTAATGCACTGAATAGGAATGCTTTGATGTGCGACAATTCTGCGGACTGAACCAGTAATGGATGGAATATTGCCAATGATGCATAGAGAATTTTCTTGGTTTGCAATTGTCAAACAGAGATCTCTCATCAGATCATGCATGCGACAAGTTACGATCTTTAAGATTGGGTCTATTCTTCCAACTTGAACCATGCACCTTCCAACAAGCTCAATTAAATAACTTTCTGCAGCATCTTCCATAAGTTCCCCTTCATTTCCTTCGTCTTGCTTTGATGAAACAATACCTTCCGCAACCCATAATTGAATCAATCTTTCTGCATTTACCTCAAAATCTTTCAGAAAATGGCTTAAATAAGGGAAACATGGTTTCAAATAAGGTGGCAAATCATCATAACTTAAGGCTAAAACATCCTGGCCTTTTTTCAAGTATAATTTAACATTTTCGTAGGCTATTTGCAATTGATATAATGAATTCTTCGCAGCCAAAAGTCCTCCCAAAACAATGATGGCTAACGGCAACCCTGCACAACTCTTCCATTTTCGCATCAATTATGTTTTCTGTAAAATAATCGGTGATAAGAACACCAAATTAATATTCATCTATAGCCACCATGAACATCTTTTCATTGCTTTGAATAATTAGTTAATTGTTTGATTAACGTATACTTGAACTTATCAGAAATAGTTAAGATTGTTGGGTGTTGTACTTGTGGGTCTTGATTTTCTAGGAATTGTGAGTAGATTTCTTACTCATTTCTATGCTACTATAAGACTGATATTCATTATGTTTAGTGACTTCGTGCTAAAAACGAATTTATCACTATATATATATATTGCTACGCACTGGGGTTGCTATCCTGAAATACATATAATCTAGTTTTCCAGTTGACTGGGGTGTTTTTTTCTTAATATATTCTTAAACAAAAGTATGGAGATAAAAATCAGATGGTAAATTCTTGAATAAATTGCCTTTTTATCATCTGGTTTGTTTTTATTTTAATCATCTAAACTTGTTTTTAAAATAACATTTTTTATGAAATTAAGATAACATTTAGGTCATCAATGTTTGCAAGTAATTACTTTGGTTATTGCGTTGAATTATGGTATTCCCTGTTACCATACATGTCACATGGAATACTGGGTAAAGAAATAAAAGATGAGGATAAGGAAAATAAAGTTACCAAATGGAAAAAAAAAACAAAAAATATTTTAATCGTAAAGAAAATAATTTAAATCATCATAATTTTAAAATAGTAAATTTTAATGATATGACGATACACAAATTGGGATATTGATTTTTAATAGGGAGAATTACATTTGGGTTTATTACATAGTAAACAATCGAAGTTATGTGGATTTCTTTAAAATAAGCAGAATTTGTTGTAATGATTTTAATGCACATCTTTTAAGAGCATATTTTATTGGAAGAATTAGAAGTTTAATGCATATCATCATTTTTTCTTTTTTTATTTGTAATTAATTTATTTAAAAATAAATTAAATATATTATATATGTATTTAAAAGTTAAGCTATAAATAAAAATAAGTCAAATCAAATAATATGAAACATTGAAAGCTTGGTTAGTTTGGTTCAAATAATGTATATTTATATTGGAAGAATATAAATATATATATATATATATATGAAATATGATATAGTATACTACCTGCAGAATCTCTTTCAGGAAACGCAATTTTTTTGAAACATTACCCAGCTTTCTTCGTCCTTTAAGCACTGCAATTTATAAGGGTGACCTCTTCTGTCTGCATGGGAAACTATTTCTTGATTTCGAGTGGTAAGCAAGAATTTGCTACTGCTGCTGTCCTTTGTACCTGGAAAAGCAGGCTTTATTCTATCCCAATCTGCGATGCTCCAAATATCATCAAGTATCACCAAACATTTGTTATTCTTCAAGTAGTCGAACAACATCTCTGATAATTCTTCGTCACTACGTTTGCTACCTCTCTCATTGTTGGAGGAGGTAAGGCTGGATAAGATGTCTTCCCAAACTTTTCTTTTCTGGCACTGTTGAGAAACATATACCCAAGCCAAGTGATTGAAATGACCTTTAACCTGCTTATGTTGATATATTTTCTTAGCAAGTGTGGTCTTTCCTAGACCACCCATGCCACATATGGAAACGAGCCTGCAATCACTTTCTTCATCAGCAAGAACTGATACCAGTTGCTGAACATCATCCTCCCATCCGACAACGTTATCGTCGATAATATGAGGATAAGGCGGCCTTGACTCTCGCCTTTCATTTGAAGAACTTGACCCTCCCTCATTCCCTAATTTTTTCACATCATATGTCAGTAATGGTCTGGTCAATTTTGTGATTTTGGCTGTGATTTTATCAATCTCACATCTGGTTTGGCAGAGCAACCATCACTCATTCAGGATGCAAGCAGATCTTTTAATGACATTTGAGACACCACCTTTCCTTCTGGGTCCAACTTTGAGATCAAAAGTCTCAATGACATCTTCAGCATCATAGGCCAGCTCCCTGATTTAAGCAACACTGGTGCTTACCACCTCATTATCAGCTACTTTCCTCGCATCTGCCTCTTTCAAGAAGCTTGGCATCCATATCAGTTTCCTTTGCAAATCCCGAACTTGGTCCTCCACGCCAAACTAGGATGTGACCTCCCGAGTTAGCAGCCCGCCAATAGCCTGGGCAACAGAGAAACAGCTGAAAAATCCATGATTGTTCAAAAAAAAAAAATTCGAGGAAAGACAATTTTGCAAAATTTCTGTTTTCTAACAAACTTTGATTGTCCCATTACGGAGTTCAAAGTTTCAATATAAGAATTAATCGCGCTTGTAGAACAGGTTCAAGTGATTCTCATGATGGAGCAAAGTATTGGCCCCATTGTTGAGCCAAAGGATTCTGAACAGGAAAAGGCAAAAGAGTAACGGATAAATTGAACTCATCAAGTCTTTTACTTTTAACCATTCCTTGCTGAAAGTTTAGGCGAAGAATAAAAGGGAAGACAATAAAAACTTTGATCACCAAAGCAGATTGTACCAATTGCTTGCTAAACAAATTATTCTTTTTCCTTGACAAGACAATTTGCATTGGATCTGATATTGGACCATCAGCTTACAATGTCAGTTACCAAAATGTATGAATTATAGGCATATTTAGTATTAGCTTAAGAGGAAATCTGGTTATCAAAGTGTATGGAAAATCTAACTTTAGTATTTACTGCTATATCAATATGTTTCTGAATCATCAAATAGTGGTTTAGGATTGGATTTTTGCTACCATTCAAAATGTTGAAACATGCGTTAAGAAGGTCAGATTCCTCTTGGGATGGGTCTCGGCAAGTGTCGAAAAGGAAGGTCTAACAGTCCATATTCCATGCACAAAGATCCAACCTTTTGTAACTTTATGAACTCATAAGTATAAACATTATATCTATCAATTTCTAACATAATTTTTCCCATGATAGTTGTCTTTTGATAAATGAAAACTGGTTAAAATCTATATTAAATTATTTTTATTTTTAAAGTTTTAATTGTACACTAGTGTTGGAACTTAAAGACAATAAAATCTACATTAATAGGCGGATTTTGAAGATAGACAAAATTTACATGTTAATACAAAATTTTGTTAATATGCATTTTATTAATTTTAAGTACATGCACAATACGCAACTTTCTTCAACAAATAATTTATTATGTATTTAATTTATAAGTATTACGTTAAAAAGTAGTCATATATGACGCATGCAACATCAAATATTAATATATAAAGTTATGGAAGTTAAGAAGATTACAAATTTTAATTTTCTTTATTAAAATAAATTCATGTAAATAAAATTTGAAAACTTTTAAATGGATATTACATGGAAATTGCTTAGATGGAGAAGTTCGAAAATAAGATTAAACATGCTATAATGAATTATTGAAGGTTTCTAAATGTTAATGATAAATTTATAATATATTTTGGTGGGTTGTTTTTACCTTTCTTGATAAACATTGTTATTAAAACCAAATGAATTATGCATCAATTATATATATATATATATAAATATATATTTTGTAAATTGTAATTATTGATTCATATATTGATTTTCAATTGCTTGCTATTTTTTAAAAAAATCTCTTAACATAAATAATACGTAAAAACTAAAAAACTATAAATAGATCGAATTTAAACCGATTTGACACAATAACTAGTGTTATACTTGAATCCTGACCTAACACAACCCATGAGCGCTTATAACCATAACCATGTAAATTATACCCTTAATTTTTACGAACCCTGCTAGCATTGTCATTAAATAATCCTTATGTGCTTGGCAGCGTTCATTTGACACCTCTAAGCATATTCAATGATGATATTATATTAAATATTAATTTTTATATTTTATCTTAAAATTCAAAATTAATAAAGTTATTTAATCTCGTAAGTAAATGTAAAATTTGTCATATCTCATGGAAATAATCGAATTCAATTGAAATAGTTAGACATATAAAATCTAGAATATATCATGGAATAAATCAGCCATTTGTGGATATTATCAGAGGTTCGTACAAAATTTTACTATTTATGTTAATAGCCTAAATCTGATTAGTTGACATCAGATAAATGAAAAGATAAATCTAACTACTTTATTATTTTTTTTTAGGGTTTATAAGTAATTGATCGTACAGATTCGAACTTACTTTTTATAATTATTATTAAAAATTAATATTTAATAAATTTTAAAATTCAAGTTTTTAACCTTTATCATCACAACATCAAATCAAACTAATTGGATCTTGTCCCAACCTAAAGGGTTATCAAAATACCAATTCAAATCTTTTTTTTGGTGTAACCCAAAATTCTTAAGCTTTATTCGATAAAAAGAACGAAGATATAAAAATAAAAATTATTAACTTGATAGTTAAATTATAAAATAAAAAGTGATTATAAATTTAAATCGTTAGATAAATAAATTTTTTATTTTTAATCATTTTCGTTCTTACCGTATAAAACCTTAATTCAAAAATCACAAAAGTCGGGATGGGGATGTTAGGGATTAATTTTGTGAACAATTAAGGTAAATTTTCATAAATCTAAGCTTATATAACACTGTTCAATGATCAATAATAATTGAATATATATATTTATTGAAAGCTAGAGACATGAAAAGATGATTGAAAGACCCTTTATATTATGACGCCAAATTCCAGAATGTAAAGAGAGAAACTTTTATACAATCTACTTTTATATTGAATGTTGGAATAATTTATGACGCTTCAAGACCGAGCATCAATCAATTTTTACCAAAAAAAAAAACAAAGGTCCCATATGCAGTTAACATCACATCAACCACTCGTTGCCATTGCAAGATCATGTTCCTCATTAACCGTGTTGACGCAGATACACCTTGACAAAATCAGTCAATTTGCGTAGTGTCCTCCTATCGTGGGAGCCATATGACTGAGCATGCGGCTGGAAATGAATCGAACAGATAAATCTTTGGTTTTTTTTTTTTTTTTTAATTTCAAGCCAGTTCGTTGAATGCTTTGTTAATTTATATTTCTGGGTTTGAATTGAAAATTCTCTTTCTACTTTAGATATTTCAAAAATCTCGGCTGAGTAAGTTGATGGCAATAACTATATATTGGATGAATATTATATTAGTTTAATTAATTTATATAATTATTTTTAAAATATAAAATTTAATAAAAAATTTAAATTTAAATTTTAATATTTATAAATTTTTTATCCTTATGACTGTATTAACTGTTAAACAAATAAAACATAGTTGTAACGATAAGCTCGAAAAATATGTTTTCAATTTGAATTCTATAAGGGCCTTGTTGTATCCTATGATTGCAAAATATTATCATTATTATTAAGGAGCTTTTCGAATAAATAATTAAAGATTTGAAAGTCCATACAAAAAGCTTTTATCGTTGACTTTTTAAACACAGATCGTCTCTTTAATTTCTTACATTGTAAATTAGTAGTTAAGTAAGATAATAGTCTTAATTTTCTTTCACATTTTCTTCCTTCTTATCAAAGACAAATTTACCTTTTTTTATAGTTTTATCTATATATATTCTAGTATATATTGTTGCAAACATTAGAATTTCCACGAGTGGACATGCTTTTGTTGCTAGTCTTGCTTGGTGAAATTGTAGAATATGGTTGAAATATGTCTTGTAGCTAAAATTGCGTTCTGTGTGATGTTGATATAAAGCTTTTTAAAATGGTAAAAGAGGGTTGATGATGATCTATCTGCGATGCAGGCTTACTCTATGTTATTATATATATTTTAAATATTTATATTTAATTTTTATATTTAATACATATTTAAATATAAATATAAAATATAATTTTTTAAATATATAAAATTTTTTTAAAAAATAAATATATTAATACCAATATACATCTATTTAATCCGTTAACCCGAGTCCAGCTAAACTTGCATGTGACAATGGAATCTTCCAATTTCTTCAAAGAGTTTTACGGTTTTACCCTTGCTTCAAAGGAATATTTTGAAAAGGAATCTTAGGTCAACTTGTTCCTAGGTGAGATTAAATATGTCATTGTCCTAACCGGAAGCTACGTATATCTTTTTTGGGCGTTAATCGATAAAAAATATAAAAATATATTAATTTAATTACAAAGCCATACATTAAAAAGTGATTATGTTTTTTTTTTTTCAATTTTTCTTATTCGGCAAAACTTTAGATTTTGCTTTTTAGAGAGTGAAAGATAATGTCATTGACATTACGAAATTTTTATTTAATAATAAAATAATTTTATATTTAATTAAAAATTTAAAAAATTTTTTGATCAAAATAAATAAAATTTCAAAAGGAGTTGAATTATTGAAGTACAGGTGAGCAACAAATTCCAGGTTGGAAAATTACCCCAACTTAGATCTTGCCACGTAACCTGATCCCACCCTGATGTTGACGTGTCAAGATCAGAGGTGTACGGCGTCCCATTATTGGTACTGCTACTGTGCAAATTAATAAAATTACGCCATAGGCCTATACTGCGCAGCGCACAGTTTCAGGGGCGCATGTTAGCAGAAGGGAGTAGCGTTAAGCCAAAGGAAAGAGTGGGGCTCTGACCCGCACTACAAGACGGCCCAGGTGGAGGGCGGCGCGGCTTACTTCACCTTGTCGTCACGCGCAATCCGCTAGGGTAATCTGTCGGTTATTGGGCCTTTTGTTTTTAGCTTTGTCTTTTTTTGTTTGACTTTAAATAATTTTGTGAAAAAAAAGTAATTAACAAGAATTAAAGTTCTCATTTGGCAGAAAAGAATTTACTTTAATTATTTTATTTTATTTTATTTTATTGGGCTTTATTTAAAATCACTACCATTATGTGGTTATAAAAGGGTACGCGTTTAGTAAGGAAACAAACTACATTAACAATTATTTGGTTGAAAGAATTCAAAATTTAACTTAATAAGATCATATAGTTAAAAGATGAGATTTAATAATTTTTGAATTTAAATTTTAATGTTAAAAATAATAATTTTTTTTATTTTTGAATTACGATTTTTTTTATACTAAAAAAATTATTTCGTTGAAATGGAATTGAAGCAGTACGTCCATTTTGAATGAACTTTTTTTTTTCTTTTTCAATTTTCTCTACAAGTGTTACCATTATCATATAAATCCCTTTACACCAATGTTTACCATCCATTCATATAAATATCATAAAAAAGCTAATTTCTATTTGAATTATATACTTACCAATAACTTGTACCTTAGTAATTGTTTTTGTTTCATTTTCACTTTTTATTAAAAAAATAAGACACCAACTAAATAGAGAGTCTCATGTATTTTAAATAACATACTTCCAGTAATTTGACAATAATCAAATGAAATTGTAATTTACACATAGAAAGTAGACATTAATTTGTACATGGCACAATCTTTTGGATGACTAAAATTTCTCATGTTTATCTTAAAATGGTAAAAATAAAATAAAAATGAAATGCATACTCCTCAATTTCATCCTTTTCATATGCTTTCATGCATATAATATATCATTCCATTATGAGATTAGCTTTTATTTAATTGAAACGTGGGTGATAAAGGAAAGTGTAAGAAAATAGCTAAAGCTATAATTGACCATGATAAAAATATTATAGGAATCAACAAAACAAGTTTTGCACGATCTCAAAATCTGGAATGCAAATCTGATATTTAGGAGATTATAATTCAAATTTCTGTGTATAAATAGTTAATCCATTGTTTTTATTGATTCAAGAAAAAATAATTCATTAATCGTATTTTTTAAATATTACTTAATCAATTTCACTATGTATTGAACAATATGTTCCTACATTGTAAAATTATGATCCATATGAATCAGTTCATAGAAAAGTTTCTTTGTCAATCAAGATTCCATTTTGGTAGAATATGTTTGGAGTAAAATGTTGAATATATCAAGATTCCATTTTCCCAAATGATTGTGGCATAAATAGTATGGCACACTCATGTCTGCAGAGAAGAACAAGGTTTGAGTCTGTTTAAGCTTACTCTTGGACAATAATAGCTGTATATCTCTGAACAAAATTAGTTTCGAACTATAAAATTAATGAGAATACTTAAGTAAAAAAGGTAAAAAAAAAAAGAAGATATTTTTAAGATGGAAGATTTTTAGAGCTAGACACCATTAGTTATTTTATCACCAAGAAAAGAACAAGCATTATTGCAAAATGATGAAGTAATTAGCATACACACAAGGAAAGAATTAAATGGCTAAATGTGACAAGTCTAGTCTTATTAATTATTCACATATCCTAGTGGAGAACGATGAGTAAAAGGAACAAGTTTACCAAGCACTTGATGTGAGAAAAGAAGGTCAAAACTAATCACAAAAAAATCAAATTCCCATGGCATCTCTTATTTCCTCGTAACACTTTTTTATCTATCTTACTCGGTTAAGTAACTTCAGGTATAGGCAATGTTCCTTTTCGTTTAAAAATAAAAGCGAAACTTTGCATGGATTTGTAAAGGGCCAATCGTCAAGGAACAAAGGAAGATTGGTAGTTGGGGGGAGAACCAGTGATTTTGGTTAGCATTTCGAAGCCGTAAATGCCAATAGCTAGGGATGCTTCCAGTAGGTTGAAAAACTGGAAAACTTCGAGAGGGATTGGCCGAAATGGGAGAAGATCTTGGGGGGATTATTTGGCTTTTTTAGGTAACTACTGTTAGAGAAGGCTGGACAACTAGAATCATGGAACTGCACTGGGCAAATTGAAACGAAGGACGGAAAAGAGGTTGAAAAAAAAGAAAAATGAAAGACCTAAGCATGCAGATTGATGAGATGATTTGATGTAAAGCCTGTAAGTATCTCAAAATCCGAGCATGACGCGTCAAAATCTTATTAGCATCAAAACTCCTTTTTTGATTGGTGATGGATGGATGGATGGATGGATGGGATTGCTTGAATTGATGCATGCATGTTAATCTAATCATTTCATCAGTTGAAATTCCAATACTCCAACAAAAGAAATCCACACAAACACATCACCATCGTCTTAAAATGAAAAGGAAAAAAAAAAAAAAACCATGAGCCTTCCTTTCTTTTAGTATTTTTTTTAATAATAATTGAAAGGCATTATCATAATTTAATAATTTTTAAGAAAATATAATAAATAAATCAAATTAACAATCAGTAGGTAATATATAATATTTACT
>JBBYHO010000001.1:13272739-13293129 GCA_038382025.1 Adansonia gregorii | reverse complement strand
GGAGGAAAAAGATAAGGGGTGGCGTGTAATAACAATGTGTCTGTGTGAGCTGATAATTTTTAATATTTGTACCGAGCTGACAACGAGAGATATGAAACAGCTTTATCGATTCATTACATTACATTTTCATTACATAATTTCGTCCTCAAAGATCTCTCCTCTCCATCCTTTTCTTGTCTCTTAAAAAGAAAAATAAAATGAAAAGAAAAAAGAGAAACTACTTTTCTTCTGATTCGTATTTCTTCACTGACATGACAGGGAATACCTGCACACTTTCTCACGCACGCACGCATACTCTTAATCAGAACCCCACCCCCATCCAATCACCCTCTCTTATCATAATCCATAGCTCTCTTTCTCTCTCACTCTCTCTCTCTCTTCAAAGAAAGATTTCGGAAGACGAAAGTGCAGAGAGGCAACACAGATTTTTTCCCGTCACTCGATTCATCAAATCCCGCACCGCCCCACACCCCCATTGACACCCCCATATAAACATCCCATCCCCCCTCCCTTTCTTTTCATTCCTCATCCCACTTAGAATCCTTTTTTTTTTTTCGTTTCATGATGCTTAGCTTTGGTTTTGAAGTCTAGGGTTTTTTGTAGTGTGGTTCAAGGTTTTACTTTTGGCCTTTTGTTCAGGGTTTTGTTTTTTCCTTGGAAAGGTGTTTCGAATATGGATTGTTACCATCATTTTGACAATGGTGATAATACTCATTTGCCTCCTGGTTTTCGTTTCCATCCAACCGATGAAGAGCTCATTACTTACTATCTGTTGAAGAAAGTTCTTGATGGTACCTTTACTGGGAGAGCTATCGCTGAAGTTGACCTTAACAAGTGTGAGCCTTGGGAACTTCCTCGTAAGTAATCGTTAACACTTTCTACGTCTATCCCTTTCATTAATTAATGTAAATAATAGAACTCCTTGTTTTTGGTTTTGAATTGGTCACGGAATCTGGCAGAGAAGGCAAAGATGGGAGAGAAAGAGTGGTATTTTTTTAGTTTGAGAGACAGGAAGTACCCAACTGGGTTGAGAACTAATCGAGCTACTGAAGCTGGCTATTGGAAGGCTACTGGGAAAGATAGGGAAATTTATAGCTCAAAGACCTGTGCACTTGTTGGAATGAAGAAAACTCTGGTTTTTTATAGAGGAAGAGCTCCTAAAGGAGAAAAAAGCAACTGGGTCATGCATGAATATCGCCTTGAAGGCAAATTTGCTTATCATTTTCTCTCCAGAAGCTCCAAGGTCTCTCTCTCCTCTTCTCTTACTTGATTGCTTCTTTTATCTAATAATCTGTTAGGTTCCTGTTCAACAATGAGGTCCAAACTTGCTCTCGTCATCTAAAGTTTGAGGTTTTTCTTTTTCCGTGAAACTGAACTTTGAACAGTGTTTCTGAATGAGGGTTTGGGTAGAATTTTTCATAAAAATTAAGTTTAGGGTTGTCTCTGTTTCTTGCTTCTTGCTCAATCTGTGGTCCATCTGGTAACTGTGCCCGTACTGCTTTTGCTTCGCCTTTGCGTCCCCTAGAGAGCTGAAATTTTCTCAGGTAATGGTGTAAAGAAGTTAATGGTAGTTATGATGTTGCTTACAAATGCAAACTATTAATGCTACCCGTATGCTGTTTTTTCTTCTTTTAAGGAGTTGAGAAAAGGTATGTCTTAGGGGAAATCTACATAGCATTAGCACTGCCTTGCAGACAATGTAAAAAGCTTTTGTCGACACTGGGATTCAAATACCCACAGTTTCTGCATCATTATTGCATAAGAGTAATTATATTTCCTATCTGATAGTGTAAAGTTCATGACTCTTGCACTTATTCCAATAATGAATTCAAATCACATTTCTCATTTTATTACTGAAGATCTAAGATTTTACAGTAATATTGCCTGTTAAAGCTAATGAGTCTTGCATGTACAATGATTTGAAACTCACTATTCTGTGTTAAAAGCATTGTTTGTATTACTGTTCTTTTTCCCTATATACACCATAAGCTTTCCAGCCTTTTTTTTTTTTTCAGGTTAACACTGAAAATGCAAAGATCTAACAGTAATAATATGATCTCGTAAAATGGTTTTCCATTATTTGAACTGTTGGCATTGAACTGAATCTCACTAATCTGTCTGTTAAAAGCAATGGTATCTTTCTATTATGGCTTTAGACTCCATTGGTTTTTCCAGCAACATTTGAAAACTCAAGATTTTACGGTAAAAATGCAACTCACTTAAATTTCCTCGTTGAAATGTTTTCTTACTGTTTCTTTGATGGATGATCGATGGCCATTTATTTTGCTTATGTAATTGTACTCATTTTTTGTACCGTTAGCTGCCTTTCTTTGCATTGATGCATTCAACCATTCACTATTTCGCTAAAATTGAAATGTTTTTTTCTTTTTTTTTTAATAATTCCAGGATGAATGGGTGATATCGAGGGTCTTTCAGAAGAGTGGCTCAGGCAATGGTGCAAGCAGCAGTACTGGCGGCGGGGCAGCCAAGAAGACCCGCATGAGCGCCTCCATTGCTCTCTACCAAGAACCAAGCTCTCCTTCCTCGATCTCCCTTCCACCTCTCCTTGATGCCACCACCACTGGTACTACTGCCACTACTGCCATTTCCCTCACTGACTGTGACAGCTGCTCCTATGATAGCCGTACCCAATCTGAGCACGTGTCCTGTTTCTCCACCATTGCTGCTGTTGCTGCTGTCTCTGCTGCTGCCACCGCAACCGCCACTACCACAGCTACACCTGCTGCCTTCCACCCTGGTTTCGATCTCGCATTGCCACCTCCACCACCCCAAATGATCAACGACACTTTTGATTCGATCGCAAGGTATTCAAGGAATGGTGGTGTTTTCCCAAGCTTGAGGTCCCTGCAGGAGAATTTGCAGTTCCCCTTCTTTTTCCCCCAGCCTACATTGGCTGCACCACCACTTAACGGTGGTTCGCCTCTGGACTGGGGCACTTTATCCGAGGAGGTTAATAATGGTGCTGGCACTGGTGCCAAGATAACCATGGGGCCAACTCCAGCTGAGTTTGATTGTATGTGGACTTACTAATTTACCCATTTCTGTGTTTTAACTTTTGATTGTATGTTGTCATTAGGAGTAGGCTTAGAAAAGGACTGCTGATTAACGTCAGATTCCATTTCATGTCTGTAAGATAATGCATTATTATTATTATTAATTATTAATCTTTAGGTTTTGGTGCTTCGGTGATGATGTTGACTTATCCACAGTTGATAAGTATGTTTCGAGTTTGCTGTGATCACAACAGTCAATTTCTGTCTTTTTCTTATCTTTTTTTTTTTTTTCTGGCTAAATCTAATTTTCTTTTCCCGGAAAAGATTCATGTCTGCTGTTTGGGCTTCTAAGAAAATGACTCATTGTTTCATCAAACTGAAAAATTAATTAAAAAAACATAAATTATCTTATTAAAGATTTTGGTTTCTTTTTCTTGCATTAAATGCTACTTCCAAAAGAAAGGGATATCTAGCTAATAACATTAAATGGGTTGTTCAAGTAGGTGAATGGGGCAGAATCGGGGTTTTCTGTCAGAAATTTAAAGAGAAATTTTATTTTGATTTTTCTCCCATTTTCGTAAACAAAATACATTATAAAATGCAATAAAATCGTATTTATTATTGTAATTTAAATTTGAAGATCCAACTATTTTTTAATACAAAAATCTCAACTTTTTAAGTAAAAACATTTGAATTTTAGACTTATTTTCCATATTGGTGGCAACCTTTTATCTCTCTTCTTATGTCAAGATTCAGCTGCCTTGATCACATGGGGACTGAGTCTCAGCTGTGAGTTTGGGGGTATTGGTATTTCTGAGAGGACCCGATAGCCCTATTTGTCATCCACTACTTGTGGAAGGGACAAATTTATTGCTCTTCTGCTAACATTGTACCCTTTTTTGTCAACATAATAGAGAGAAGGTAAGGGACCATTTAGAAAATGGCATTAGTTACTTTATAAGCTACATAAAATAAAGGTTTCCCAACAATATCCTTTTGCATCATCATTTCTTTTATTGACTTTTTTAGTTATAGCAGTACTACACATACATTAACAATGCGGATAATAGATATTTCCATGTACGTCAATTTATCTTTCTGTTTTGTTTATATTTTAGATGATTACGTTACATTATAGCTATTCGTATGAGTAATTTGATAAATTTGTTTTACCTCTTAGTTAATTATGTCTAATTAAGAAAAATGCTTGGGTACGCTAATACCAAAACAAAATGTTTTTCACTATTTATTTTTTTATTTTGCATGTGAAAAGTCTACTATTGAAGAAATTTTCATATTTTTAAATTAATTAAAAATTAACATATTCATTGACAGTGAAATGATTAAATGTCATGAGCTATATTAACATGATAACACGTATTCTTTAATATAGTAAAATAATTGCATTGTTAATTTATCAAAAAAATCAAATTAATTAATGTATGTACAGATTTTGCCTCAGATTTTTCGCAGACAACATCTTAAACCTTATCTTTTACATATATATATATATATTATAGTTTTGATTTTTGGAAGTGAGAGATATTTTAGATTTGATTATAAGCAATAGCATAAAAATGCATATTAATTAAGAAAATAAAAATAAATAATTTTAGTTTGCATGCAATTTTTATTTTATTATAATAAGTATTTTATTGATAATAATAATATTAATTTAATACCAAACTTCAAAATCCAAAGTAATTAAAATAGTGTGTTGTTCGTGATTATGAGATTACATTTTACACCTTTTCAACTACAAATCCTTTAATCAGCCGAAATAAAACATTAAAAAGTTTAATAAGAAACTCTAAATATATGCCATCAACAAAACTTGTATTTATATAAATATATAAGAAAAAGAGTATAATAAAAGTTCCTTTACTCAAATAGACATTTCGAATTTAAAATTTAAATATTAAGTAAAAATTATAGGTTAATTTATTAAATAAATAACTTAGTATTAATATTTATAATGAAATTAGAATTTTTAAATTTCTATAAGATATCAAGATAAGATTTCGCTTATATATAATTTTTCATTTAGTTTTTGAACTTAATTGATGGAATTAAAAGTAATTAGGACTTTCATGCAAATTAACCAAGAAAGGCAAAACTGCATATTTCATAACATAATTATTCTTTTACTTTCAAACCTAAAACGTTCTAATTATTTCAAAGAATTATTTTTAGTTAAAGCCCATTTTAAAAGAAAATATTAAATCTTTAAATATTACATTTAGTTATCCTCTGACATCTCAAACACAAATAAGAGTATATACAATTATAAATAGAAAAATGTTTGTTTGATTGATGCATAATTACAAATTAGTTTACGTTAAATTGGCATACACTTATATAAACATGCAAAAAATATGAACAATGTGATACATAACTAGAAGGACACAAATTTAATATGCTTGAATGGTTCATGGTTAAGGCATGTGTATGCAATTAATTTTGGTGTTTCTTTTTTTATTTATTTTTTAATATGCATTTTCATCTACTCCACTTTTGCAATGACATTGTTTGCATGATCCGAAGTTCCGAACCCATCATATATTAAGGTTGCAATAAAAAAAAATTGATATAAATATAAATATATATATATATATATACACATGCATGTGTAGATATGTCTATATATTGTGCATGTGCATGTTTACTAATATTACAAATAAAACAATGCGGACTGTACCTGACTACTTATAAGTGGATTAATATAATAAATTATAAATAAAACAACAAAATAATAAGTACTCTTTCAGTAGGCATTAGGCGGTGCCATTTTTCTTGAGCAACTGCTATTCAATCAGGAACTTGGACTTAGTTCAAATGATAATAATAGATATGAGAGAGATAGTAGGCATAAATTTTAACTTTAATTCCAAAACTTCCGGTAAACAAACTGTCAGGGAATTTTGATAATTTATCTAAAAATAAAATATCTCAAAACTATAAATTTGTTAAATACTATTGTTCTAAATAAAAAAAAATTATAAATGAAATTGCACGAAAATATAACTGATTGAAACTATCAAAAAAAATCGAAGAATAAAATATGACCGAGTCAAAGTTTACAACCTTTAACTTAGACATTTATTACTTACCCAAACATGTTCAATAGATTTTGCAATATATCTTTCAGATCTCCTCGATCTTGTTACCTATTGATAGTGCTTATAATAGTAACATGACAAACTAGAGAATGCAACAAATTTTTCTCTCTCGAAACAGCTCACTGAGTTTAATGAAAAAAAAATTCTGATCTCATTCAAGAATTTGGAATTTGTCTTGTACTTAAGCTATAGAAAAAGAAAAGTTTCGTGATTTTAATTACATTAAAACTGCTTTAAAATTAATCAAAGGAGTTCCAAAAAATTAAACCTAGAGTTATGAAAAAAAAAACAGCTAACATTTTTTAACCCGAAATAAAACCGAAACATTTATTACAAGAATGTTTCATCAGGGCCTAGATAATTTTTCATTAACAATAAATATCATTAGTATAATATATTTTTACGCCATGTATCTCTATATACAATAACTTACGTATTCTTATATGTATTTCTTATTATACACTTTTAATTTTGCATTGATATCCAACACAAACTGTATAAGAGGGGTAGAATCTAAGTTAGATCTGTCAATATTAAATATGATTACATGAATATGTGTAAAAAAAATAATTAAACACGACACGAATATACAAATATCACAAAATTTTTATAATACGAATTATTAATCTATCAAAATTTAGATAAATATAAAATACCTTACATATGATTATTATATAAAAAAATAAACGAATATGACAAGATATACAAAATTATTGGACCTAAAGCATTTGGAAAATTTTTTTTTAAAAAAAGAAAGAAAAGTACGAATTTTTATTCAATTTAAAGACCTTCTCACAAATTTTCAACTTGGCAGTTCTCTCCAACTTTTATCATCACAAGTTCATGAAATAAAGGGAGCGAAAAAATACAAATGTTACCTTGCTTATTCCCAAGCTACATGTAATCCTAAACACAAGTGACAAAAATGCAAGTTCAACTCGATTGCCCGAAACTCTTCAACATGATTTCAGAGATATAAAAATATAGTACAAATTCATGCAGAAAAATATTAAAGCAAAGCTGTATTTCGTTTTTGACAGATGGGAAAAAGCAAAGCATCAAGAAAAAAATATCTTTGGTTATATTAAGGTTGGAATTGAGCATGTGTGGTGAAATGATTGGCAATGCAATCAAAACAGTAACATTCTTGGTAAATTTTGGGAGCCCAGTTTTTGGATAGGGCCCCCCTCACTTAATTTGCATGAGAACAGCAAAGCACGCCTGTGCTCCAAATCGGTGCAAAAGCTTTGGACATGATAATTGCTATTCAGGGGCCTGTTGCACAGCCGGCTCTGCCTGCCCTCACCCCCTTCTTTTTTTTTTTTTCAGAAATATTTTTGGGTTTGAAAGAAAAATAACTAAAACGAATCCAAAAATCAAAGATTAAATCAATTAATTTATATAATTATTTTTATAAAATAATAATTAATAAATTTATAATTTAAATTTTAATACATGCAACGTTTTCTTTTATCTCAAATCAAAACTTCTTTTCTTACCGAGAAAGAAAAAGAAGCAAAAATGCAAGCCATTGCCAAAGCATTAAAAGCTGGGAGTTGGATGTTTTGTAAGGACTGACTAGCTAAAAGTAATATGCGAATTATTACTGAGGGTTTTCAGAGTATACTTTGTTTGTACTTTTGTCTCAAAAGTCTTGGCTCCATTCTAAGTTTGATGCTTTACATATTCTATGTCCGTAATAACTGTTTGAAATCATTGCATTGAATCTTCATTGATTTTTTTTTTTTTCAAAAAGAAGCTTTATTACCTTTTTTGTTTTGAACGATTAGCAGGATCTCTTCCTATCAGTTCTTCGAACATGCAGCGGAATTTCGTGTCGCGGTGAGTATTTCTTCCCCAAAAAAATAGTATTTAAGTTGTTGGAGTAAATCCAGTTTACTTGTCTAATTGAAACCAGCTAGTTTAAAGTTACCCTGTTTAAGCTTTTTGACTTAAATATATTAAAAAAAACCCTTAAAATAAAAGTAATTTATCACTCAAGCTTCTATTGTTTTATTGTAATCAATTGAGTCTTAAAATTTTTATTTTACCAAGTTGAACCCTTAATTGGGTGGAAATTGATTAATGGTTGTCATGATCACATGGCTTATGTTATTAATGTGGGGTTAATCAACGGCTCAATTATATGTAAATACAAGTTCAAGAATTTAAGGATATTGACTGAAATTAACCGCAAGTTATACTCAGAATTTGACACAAATTTACTGTCTAAAAACTGGTTTTCTGTTTGAACTACGAAGAGCACGAGCATGTAACATGGAGACAATCATCTATTGCTGTTAATACTGTTTGTTGCTGCCATGAAAAATGAGTTAATAGCGGAATGTTTGGCTTGTATTTTTTACCCCATCTTTTGGTTTAAACTATTTTACCCTCACTCAACTCTAAGAATCATATCTTTAGTAAGCTGTCTAGATTCAAAGAAAGAAACTTTTACCAATGTCCTGTTTTCATTTTGGGGGCAAAACGTTGCTAAATGACCCATTCATCAAGAAATTAACATGGTATTTGCTTTTGCTGATATCAGAGGTACAGAGTGAGAACATGGTGGCTTGATTATTCATTTATTTTCTTACCCTTTTTTTAAAGATTTTGGAGGCATCAGTAAGAAAGTCTGATGCACAAGCAGCTGAAGAATCTTTCCAAATGAGAAACTGGATTGCTGCGGCTTGTTCAGGATTCCCACTTTCATTTCTGTTTCAATGAACTTCCTGAAGAACTAAATTGTAATACTTGCATGGAAGGCTTCTTCTAATTGTTTCAAGTTCTTTGGGACATTAAAAATGAGGTTCTTTTAGGCTAGTTTTAATCTAAAAAAAAAAAGGGTAAATGAATAAAGAATGATAGTGCTATAAAGAATAAACTAGCCAAACAGCAGAAAATTGGATTCTGGGATTCCATTAGTTATCCAATGGCTCAATTTTAAAATCAAGCGTTACCCAGTTTTTGTCCCTTTTATTTATTTATATATATATATATATTACCTTCTGGAGTTGAGCATCAGTGATTTGCCATTCTCCTAGATCTTTCATTTGTTTTTTACCTTCATCTTTGAACTTGTTCTTCATGCATCCACCAAATTCTAAGACCTTGTTTCTTGGCACCATCCATTTAGATGTCAACTCATTAAAATCGGTCATAGCATCTTCAATCCTTCCCCTTGTCATAATAGCCAATGAATCATAATTGTGTAAGAACGCCGGTCTGGTCTGGTTGAAGTCTTTCGGTAGGTAGCTGACGGTCTGGAAGTTTGATAGCTCATCAAATGTCGAGTGCGAGTCCTTCATGCAAAGGGACTTGACCTGATCATGCCCAACCCTGGTAAACTTGAGCCCAACATGGTCGCAATCCACTTTTCTTTATCTGATCCCATCTACATCTAACTTTCTCTTTTCACGATCCCCAATTAATATACATCCTCTATGGTCAAAAATTACAATCTCCTCTGGTTTCTTCGAGGATTAGTTTGGCAAATAATTGGAGGTAAACATTTTATTTGGTGAAATTTGTAATTTCCTTCTTTTTTTTTCTTCAAATGAAAAAAGAAACATTCACGTCAAATCTACTATAACCATATGTCAATATCACAACATACATCTAAAATTAGTTACGGCCTTTAGATCTCAGGTGATGATCCCGTGGCCTTGATTCTATAGTAGTTACTACAGCATTTGAATTTAAAATTATTTTAAATGTTTTAAAAAAATAAATTTAATTTTTATAAAAAATTATTTATTATTAAATTTAACCAATATATAATTTAAAATTATTTTAAATATTTCAAAAAAATAAAATTAATTTATTAGTAATTAATTTTTCTAAAAATATTAAATTAATTGCTATTACGTTACTATAAATCTTTAGATTTATTATTTTAAAAATATTTAAAATAAAATAATTTATAATTATTATAAAATTATATTAAAATTTTTTTTTGTAATTATCACGAAATCGAGGGCTCTCTTCTTGGCTTTGATGGTTAACTGCTCAGTCACTGTGACTACACCAAGGTTCGAAAAGCTAGTAAACCCAAAGAGGGCATGATCAAAAACTGTGGACCTCATTGACCACCTAAGGCCGAGAGCAGCTTCCAAGCGCGTTTTGGGCAAATTTCGTGATCCGTTTCACGCGGCACGAGATGAGTGAGACCCAGGGAGACCCCCAAAGTACTGCCGACCAAAAACATTAAACAAAAACATGCAGATAAATAAATAAACTACCGCCGTCACTTTGGAGGACCTTTTCCGTTAATCTGGACAGCAACCAAACAAAGCAACGACAAAATCGCCGCTTCAACAGCCGTTACGGAACGCCGTTCTCAATTGATCCCTTGCCATTTACTTGACAAGTTGATTCTTTTAGACTTATTGCAGTGGGCTCAATATGTTTCCTTGTTGCGGGCTTTCGGCAGGGCGGCTAGGAGTTAAATTATATTAATTAATTAATTAATAATTATTTCTTCAATTCTTTGGAGTTTGGATGGGGATAGACCGACAAGTTTCGAGGAAAAATATCAAAAAATAGTTTAAATATATAATATTAAAAATAATATATAAATTTATTTGTACAAAATATATAAAATTTTAAATAGATTATAACTGACATAAATATTATATATAAATCAATGGATTTCGAGCCGTGAGCTCGTGCAGTCAAAGACTTGGCTGATTGAGTCTGTAGAATCTGGTGCAACCGATAGTACATTGATTATGAAACAATCGCGAACATTTCACACGTGTAACGTGTGCTGCTCGGGTCCGTGTGGTTCCAGTATTTTATTATCCTGTTTAAAATGAAGACGCGGTTTTGGGTTACATCCAAGGTTTTTCTTGGAAGAACACATTTTCATTTTTATTTCTGTTTTTTTTCCTATTTTATTAAAACATGCACATGTATTCGAAATTATTTTGTTATATATTATAGGATGAATAATTTAATGATTAAATATATTCTAAAATATGTTTAAAAAATATATTAATAATTTTTTTAAGTTTAGTGTATAATGATATTAGATAAAATAATATTATAAAATATAATAATATATTATTTTTAAATTTAATAAAAATAATGTAATAGAGATAAATATTTTTCTTAAAGTGAGAATGAATATGTATCTCTATAAATCTTATTAGGGTCCAATAGCTATAGACCTGAGCCTAAACCTGTTTTTTTATGATTTGGCTTAAAACAATATTTTTATATTAAGATAATATTTTTATTTAAATTTTGTTAAAAATACATAAATATTAATATAAAATAATTTTTTAATAAGATAAAAAATAATTTGAATTTAAATGAGTAAATTAAATTAAATTTAAATTTAAATTTTAAAATTTTTTTAATTATAATTTATTTAAAAATATTTTTAAATATGATAATTAAACATTATTTTTTTATAATATTATGATGCAACAAATTTTTACATATAAGATATAAATACATGCATTGAAAGAATTATTATTATTATTTTGGTTTTACAGGGTGTTAGGTCATTTCGTTTTTAAAACGACCACTGCCAAAATAGATTTTTGTTAGGACAATGGCGCAAATAATTGGAAGCTGATATTGAACTCAAGTGCTCATGCGGCAGAAAATCACCTCCCGCGTATCCTGCTTTGACTGCACACAACGAAGCGCCGAATCGGTGCGTTTTGAAGTTGCCCTCCTCTATATAAACTACCCCCTCCCCCCCCCCCCGATTCCTTATTCCTCAGCCCAATGTTTCTTTCCTTCATTAACAAATTAAGGGGGGAAAAATGGCTCCGAGATCAAAACCCAGCTTGATTAACCCGAATCCCGACCCGATTTCCAAGGAGATACGTTTCCGCGGAGTTAGAAGGCGCCCATGGGGCCGTTACGCAGCCGAGATCCGCGACCCGAGGAAAAAGACCCGGGTCTGGTTGGGCACCTTCGACACAGCTGAGGAAGCAGCGCGTGCTTACGACGCGGCGGCACGAGAGTTCCGTGGCGCTAAGGCCAAAACTAACTTCACGGACAAGAACAACAACATCAACGACTTCACGCGAAGTCCCAGCCAGAGCAGCACCGTGGAGTTCTCTTCTCCGCCGCCGTTGGACCTCACACTCGGCAGCGCGTGTTTTTCGCACCCCATGACGGCGCATCGTCCGTTCTTCGATGTCTTTGCATCTGCCGCCGGTAAGGGTCTCCCCAACGCCGGTATGGCCCAGAGTGATTCGGATTCCTCGTCGTCGGTTGTTGATTTTGAAGGAGGAGCACGACGGAGAGTGTTTGATCTTGATCTCAACCAGTTGCCAGCTGAGGTTGATTGATATTTTGCCGTTTTCACCGGATGTCGTTTTGAGCTTCGTTCCCGTGCTTTTTTTGGCTTTCTTATTTTGTTTTTTTTTTAAAAGCTGACATGTAATGTGTGTATATATATATATATATATATATAAGTGTAACTTCTACAGATCTATTTTTGGCAACTGGAGAAAATTTTCTCAATGTTGTTTCTTAATTATAACTAAATATCTTCATGTTTATTTTCTATAATTCTGTTATCTTTTCGGTGGAAATGGAGACTAAATGATAGTTCATTGTTTAAGATTGTCACCTTGAAATTAATATATTCCACGCTTAAAATTTGCTGCATTTTATCTTTTGTCGGAACATTGATTGGCAAATTAATTTAAAAATTGAACAATATTGATGGTTAAACACTTGAATAGTTTTTAATTTCTTTTAATTAATTAAATCATAAATGCCTATTTAAAAAATTATTTTTAAAATTGAAAAAGTGCATTGTTCTTTTCTATCATTTTGCTTTTTCTCTCCGGTAATTTTCATCTAGGAAAGAAAAATCAAAATGAACAATTTTTTTTATTGTACTTTGAGTTTGGTATTTTTTTTATTGTAAAAATTTTAATAAATGCTGAAGCTCTCCTATTTATTATTAAATAATTACCCATTTATTTTTTTTTACTAAACACAATTAAAATTAAAAATTATCACATATTTTATTTATTTTTAATATATAAAATAAAAATATATAATAAATTTTTAATTTCCTTAAAATTTTAAAAACTTTGGTATCATTAAACTTAGAATATTTTGTTACTATTTACTATACTACTATTGCCATATCTGGGATCCAGGCAATCAAACGACAGGTCAACGTCATAGTTCATCGAGATATTGGGCGGAGGTTAGAAAATCTGTTGGGTCCCATTACGTACGGCAACCGCACTCGATTGGTATAGAAAGAAGAATGCATTTCTGACCCAAAAAAAAGTAAAGTCTGCTGCGCCGAACAAAAATACCTACTCGTGACTCACATGATCAGAGCCGTCGTTTAAATCAGATTCAATGGGCGGTCTGTAGATCCGATGGTTGTTTTTTTTAGTGTCCACATGTGAAACAAGTTTCAAAGAGGTGGCAGCGGCGGCAGCTTTTTAAGTGGGACCCAGTCTTCCTGTCATCTCGAATCCGCCAAAAAAAAATTTGTCCATTTAATTAAGTTGCGCATAAAATAATTTTTTGATTTTTAATTTCCCCCATATTCTCACGTTGAAATTCTCCACATTTACCCTATCATCATTTGCCACCTGTCCTCCTTCACGTGAATTTTTGTACGAATGCCATTTGGGGGCGGCTAACTAAAAAATGTAGGAAAAGGCGTGGGCTTGGGGTGACATGTCCGAAGGTGAGTGACATTTTAGACGGCACGTCGCAACGCGGGATTTGGATGGTGGGACCCGCAGTTGATGATATTGGGGCCAAATTGCGCGACACGTGGTTGATTTTTAAGTGTGAAATTGACCGTGTTAAAAATTTTAATTATATATATATATATATATGGATCGGGAGGCCGAGTGTCACAGCTGTGTGACCTGCCATAGCCGCTGGTTTATTGGACTTTACTTAAATATTAAAAAAATCAATTTAATTTAATTAGAAAAATAAAAATATTATTTTTATTTTATTTTTATGTTAAAATTTTTAATTTATATATATAAATTAAAATTAATTTTTAAAACTTTTTAAATACACGTTCAAATAAAATCTGTCACCATGTTAGGCAATTTTTTTCCATTGTCCAACTACTCATTAACAGTATAGATGTAATTAGGTTGCAAGTGAATTAGTATGTTCAGTTCAGAGTTCTTGAATAAATTGTGGTTAAATTCGTTTAGTTTCTTTTAATAAAGTTTTTAAAGTTCATTTAGAAAAAAAATAAGAGCTTGAATTTTGGTGTATTTATACTGAGACCTCATTTATAGTATGTTTGTTTATTTTGAATTAAATAAAATGAAAATAATATAATTATATTTCCTTAATTCTTTTTCTTTTATTCTTATTTAGCAATTTGATGTAAGTTTGTTTAAAATCGTTTAATTATTAGTTTGTATAATGTTGTGACAAACAATTTTTTATCGATACGTAGCTTTAGCATTTAGCATAATTATTTGTTTGAATTATTAATACATAATTTTATCGTAAATGTTGATTTAAATCTCTAAATTCTTTTTTTTTTCAGACACTTAATTAAGGATTTATTTTTATTTGAGTATTGTTTCTATTTACTTCTTCCGTTTTTCTGTTTGGTTTCATTTCCTTTTGTTTGGATTAAAAAGCGATTTGCATGTGCAATTTATTTAATTTACTTGAATTTGGCATCATCCATTATGTGCCAACTCAAAGCCAAATTTCAACAGTTTGAATATAAAAAGAAAAAAAAATCATAATTCTTTTAGAGTTCTAATTTTCTATTTGGCTCTTTTTACAATATTAAAATAATTCATTATTTAAAAAAAATGTTAAATTTCCGCACTTGTTTTACTTGTCTTAGAAAGAAAAACACGACTTTATTCATTTGAGCAACAACTTTCTCACCAAATACACTAGATTAGATGTCTAATCTAATCTAATCATTTTCGTGTTACTCTATTGATATTTATATATTTTATTATTAAATTTAAATAAAAATATTAATTTAAATAAATTTAAAATATAAAAATTAAATTTAAATATGATAAAACTAGACAAAATGAGTTGACCGACCTTTAAAATGGTTTACCTTACCAAAATCATTACTTTACTGTTTCTCTCATCCTCTCCTCCATTTTCAGCCTCATCCTCAAGAATTTTGAATGAAATCCCTGTTAGATACCTAGGTGTTTCGTTAGGTATTAAAAGATTGATTGAAAGGGCTGCTCTCCCCTACTTGAGAAGGTACAGCAAGAGGTGCTAGAATTTAGCTGGAGTTCAGTTTTCTACCCTCAGACTACCGAAGGTGGATTACGCTTGAGGTGCTTATTGACATGGAACCAAGCCTAGAATGAGTTAAAAGGAACAAGCTTGACAATCTGAGGTGTGATAGGCTCCTATGGTTCCCATTTTATGTACCTAAACAATCCCTCATAGCTTCGATGGCAATACTAAATAAGTTGCCCACAAAGGACAGGCTTATCTTATGGCGGAATGGTCACTGAAGCGAGCTGTGTATTCTGTCATTCGGAGGCAAGAAACTCGAAAATCTAAGTGTTTTTTGAATGTGAGCTCACCAAGGTAAGTCTGGAACGAGGTCAGCTACAAAAAAATGATAGGGGATTGACAAACAGAATTTCACTAGGCAAATCTACCAGACTTCTAGGGGAAGGCTTTAATTTCTATCATCAGCACGAGTTGGCTTGTAACGAATGTATCCATCTACAAAATCTGGAGGGAAAGGAACGACACGCAATTCAAGCAGTAGCAAAGCACTAAAAATGGAGATATTGGGCTGGATTATAAAGGGCATAATAAAGGCGAGACTTGCAAGATAAAGAAGTGTGGTAGTAGATTCAATCAACACAAGGTTGTGCACAGCAAGAGAGTTAATTCATTTGACATTCTATCATTAAAACATAAATAGATTATTTATTGATTGATTTGTTACAACAACAATTGTAAATAAATTGGTTACTGAACTGATAACACTACAGTTGCAGCAAACTCTTCCTCTTGAACTGTAAAATCAAAATTTATCCCAAAAAAAAACAAATGAAAAATGACAAATTCTACTAGTTTACTAAAGTGTTTTTGAAATTTTATTTTTATTGGAGGTGGACTATCACATTATTATTTGTATAAATAAACACCATATTATTCTTGCTCATAATTGTAATATCAGGATTTGCGATGTAATAAAAGAACAAATCCAATGAATGGAAATGGATTTAGAATTGTAGTAAGTTCATGACCAATAATTTCATTGGATGTTTTTCGGCTACAATAGCCCAATTCAACTTAACCAAAGTTGCAACTTTACTTAAATGGTTAATGGGCTTTACCCCAAAAGTATTACTCCCATCCTTATCACCACCAAAAAAAAAAAAAAAACTTATCATCTACCTGTGTCACGGCATCCCCACCTCATCAGTCTCTCTTTCTCTTAAAAACTGAGACTTTGCCGTAGCGGTGAAAAGAAAAAGAAAATATAAAAGGTGAAATGGGAAGGATATTTGTGGTTGAGATTGATGGAAGGTCTTATAGATGCAAGTTTTGTAAAACTCACTTAGCTCTCCCTCATGATCTTGTTTCCAGGGTACCGACTTTTTTATCTTCTCTCTATCTCCTTTCTCTTTTCTGGGTTTTTCATTTCTCAGCCATCTGCTTTGCTGTCATCATCAAATACTTCCTTTTGGTAGTAAAAGTTGGTTCGTTTAGCAATTATCGATGGAAAAAAGCTTAAAAGTTGAGAACTTTTGATGTGTAGATCATGTTGTTTAGCAAAGATAACATTAGAAACATGATAAATAATAGTACTATTGGTTTTTTTTATGGTTGTTGATGATAGTTGTGAACCGAATATGAGTGTCTCTTGCAAATGTATTTGGCATCTCAAAGTCTAGGTTTTTTGAAGCAGGAATTGAACAATGGATAGAAGCAAATTGAGGTGGAGAATTGGGAAAAAATGGAAAATTTCTGTAGAATTCGTGATTGCTTTTACTTGTCCAATAGGATTTAAATTAGTACTTTTATGATCAAACTCTGTTGATTCATTAGAGGACTGAATTGGAATCACAAATGTGGAACTCGTGCTTTGAAAATCGATTACGTAACAAGAGTCGCACCAAATATAATTTACGTAAAGGGCTCATCTTCTCTCAAGATGGGGAAATTTCTTGGTTTGATGTTATCGTTTATCCCTAATCTAAGGGCCCGGAGTTCTCAAGATCACCATAACTAAAGATTTATTTGCTTTTCCGGTTAGCTGTTGTTTGATGTATCAATTATGCCTCGAGTTTTCGGATGGCTTTAATTAAATTATTTAATGCATTGCCTGCACAATGTGCGCTGAAGTTTTGGTCGGCCTCCTAAAGATGCATTGCTTTCTTAGGATTTTTTCAAT
Organism: Adansonia gregorii; assembly: GCA_038382025.1. Lineage (NCBI taxonomy): Eukaryota > Viridiplantae > Streptophyta > Magnoliopsida > Malvales > Malvaceae > Adansonia > Adansonia gregorii. The sequence continues at coordinate 13,275,622 of JBBYHO010000001.1, read as the reverse complement.
CGTAAGACTAAAAAAATAGAAATAAAATGCTGCACTCTAAATCCATGAGATCAGCTAAATATGAATATACCTTTAGTATCAAGATCAAGTGGCTGTGGTTAACATATTTGCAGATGTACTGCAGATTGGAACTTTTTGTTACATATCTGCTAAATTGATGTTTTTATGTGACTTTTTAGATGGTTAATTGGTTCATTGTTGCTCTCTCGCACATATTTCTGTTCTGTCTTTTGAGCGCTGTGTGTGGGAGGGAAGAGAAAGAGAGTGTTGGTGTATAGACATTTGGTTCTGAATATTTTATTTTTCTCTCTAATTTCTGATATAAACAATCCACGAAGTTCAACTGCATGCTAGATTGCTAATGACTTTTCAATTTTCACTATTGGTTCAGTCTTTCCATTGTCGCCGGGGGAAAGCCTACCTTTTCAATAATGTGTAAGATCTCATAGTTTCTTCATTGACTGGTTGACTGAAATTTTTTTAATGTTGATGGAATTTCATTTTGTATTACTAATCTCATAGTTTTATTCAACCATTACACCAACATGATCTTTCCAAAATGCCATGAATCTTCAAAATCTCGTAAGTGACATTTGCTTGTGAAGTATTTCACAATAAGGTGGAAGCTTTGAGTCGCTTTATTGTTTAGAATTCATGCTTTCAGGGTGAACATAACAGTTGGAGCCTTGGAAGAGAGGATGATGCTTTCTGGAATACATACTGTGGCAGATATATTTTGCTGCTGTTGTGGACAAATCGTTGGCTGGAAATATGTAACTTCTCTATCTCATACACGCACTTATTTATTCAAAAAATTCGAGATCGGCAGCAAATCTAGTGCTCAACACTGTAATCATAATAAATTCTTGCTAACTTTCACCAACTTTGCTTTCTTATGATATTCGTGCAGGAGGCGGCACATGAGAAGGGTCAAAAGTACAAAGTAGGGAAGTTTGTTTTGGAGAGGTAAACTTTTACCTTAGGTTTGCATTATATGTTCTTGACAATGAAACATCATATAGGTTTATCTGTTCTTCGCATGGGACAGGGGTAGGATCGTTGATGAAATCGACTTCTCATCGGAAGTATACATCGATACCCGTCCTAGTATGAGTGACGGCGAAGATGCTTAGGTTGTAAGCACTGTTTTGTGATGTAGATCTAGTAATAGCGGGTGTAATGTATGTACATAATCTAAGAAATAATGTAATAAATTGCCAAGGAAGATCAAGTATTGTAACTTGATTCGTGTGATAATGTACTTAAATTATGTTATTAAGTTTAATTTATGGGTTTGTTTCTCTAGCTACTCTCATCCTTTGATGCCTATGGTTCAAAAATTTATGTTTTTTTTCAATCTAGAGATTAGCTCGGTTCATCTAGCTATTTGGCATTTAACAAATTTGAAGTTCGAAATTCAGTATCTACAATCCTTCACTTATACCCAAGCTACGGTTTTTTTTGTTAAAAAAAAAAAGTAATGATAATAACATTTATGTTCTTTTTGGCATATAACTCAAGATTCCATATCCAACTTTGACATGAAAAGCAAGATTCAAGCTAATGTAAGTTTCTTTTGTAGTTGAACCATTACCTAAAATTAGTAGAACATGATTCCTCCACTCGACTTTTTCCCTTTGTTAACTATTCTAAGATGAGGTTGATTTACATGTTTGCTATAATCTTTTTATTACATTGTATTGCTTAAAAATGAAAATAAAAAAATCTAGTAAATAGTAGTATTGTTCTTAGGTCTAATTAGGGAGTACAATGCAAAATAAAAAAGTTATGTTATACCCATCTTTTTCTACCAAGAAAAAATATGATATGAAATGTATTTCCTCGTACACTCATATGTTTAAGTTGACCTCCGAAAAGGTTTGGCAATCAACTCAGTTTAATAGGTTAGTGTTAGGTTGAGTTAGGAAAAGATACTTTCACTTAAGATCGATTTGATCTGAATTATTATTTATTTAATAAAAAATTATTTTTATTTAAATTTAATTATAAAATAAATATTAATATAACATTAAATTTTTTTAATATTACATAAATAGTGAATTAGGTTTATCGATTGATTCAAGCTTGTCCAAGATTGAACTTGGAGGAAAAAAATTGGGGCTATAGCTCGATTGACTCGTAAATAAGTTTAGTTTTGGGTAGAAAAAGAAAAATTAAGTGAAAAAAATACTTTAAAAAAATAAATAAAGTTATCTATAAGTTATTTGTTAAAAAAATAATTTGATAAAATTTTATTGGTTTTCAATATTTTCAAACTCATTTTCATATATAATAATGGAATACAATAATTTATTTATAATTCTTATTTGATTTATAATTTTTGTTCATATTGGTTTAATAAATGTATTTTTACTAGTTATAAATGCCTTCGCTTTTAAAATTAAAAAAAAAATTATCAAACTAAAAAAATTAAAAAAAAAATTATATTAATATAAAACATAAAATAAAATGAAAAAAAAAAAAAAGAAATTACTTTACATAAAACGGTTTATGGGAACCTTAAAAACGACAAGCTGGTTTGATTATGTCAAGAGCTATCGTGTTTTTATCCGCTTGTTAAGGTTGCCAGGAAAAACTCTTCTAAAAAAGACGATTAAAAGAAAAAATCAGCTCTCTTCTTCTTCTTCTTCTTCTTCGATTTTTCTTTTCTTTTTTTTCCTTTAATTTTTCATCAATTAGCCTTTTCTCTTTTTCATTTCTTTTCTACTTTTTTGGGTTTGTTTTTTTCTCTTGCAGATAAAAGGTAGATAAAAAAGAGAAAAAAAAAATCAACGATGGGAAAACAATCTTCTTTGAAGAAAAAACGTTCCAAAAATTCATCTCAGGTACTTTCTTTTCTTTCTCCCTTTTTAAATGTGAATA